>SJOL01003391.1:0-181902 GCA_004794785.1 Opisthorchis felineus | reverse complement strand
AAATAGCGGAAACTGCATACTATCATACAGGTTTACCACGGTGCCTTCATCTGTCTTCATTTTAGACAGAAAATATTCGATGGCGCGACCCAAGAGCTGTTGACGGTGTCTGAATACAAACAAACCCAACCAGTTAATGTAGAAGGTATGCACGAAGTGGAATATTTTACGCACTGCACATGGAGGGGAAATGCCGATTAGCTTGATGGTTGGTCGGTTATCCAAGAGCGGCAGCGTGGTGCTTGGCATGCGCTTTAAAACCCACAGCGAAGAACAACAATTTGATCTTGTGATATCCACTCATTATTTGGACAAAAGCCGACCAACATCAAACGGAAGCATGGGGTAAGGGGACATCCACAGACCAGATTCGGAAATACTTGAGAAACAAATTAAAATCTCACAAAAAGCTGTGCCCCGACTCTATTCAAATGGATCAAGACACATGGCAGCAAACAGAGTCGAAGGAAAAAGGGGAGCGACAATTTTATCAGGTATCTAAAAACGATGTTTATCTAAAGGGTTTTATATTGAGATCCTTAAAAAGCCTGGCTATCTTGTGGACACAGTCAGGTCGTGGAAATATTGCTCCAGTACATCAAAACACCATTAAGTGGTTACAGTTTCCTGCAGACCATGTTGAGCAAGGCCCCCTCAAAGTCACAGGAAACAGCTGGTCAACTTAGGGGAATGATCGTCATCTGAAAACTTAGGCTCAAATCTGCGACAACGTAATGTTTTTAGGCTGAAAGAGACCCAGCCGCCGGAGCAAATAAACATAAACTTGCAAGCAGAGAACGTGACTCAACATTTACAAAGACAGTGGATTGCGCCAGTTTAGATGAGATAGCTTCCAGATACGATTCACGCAATAAGAAAGGTAACCAGTGTTTTCATAGTCATGCCATTGCAAGAAGAAGTAAATAAAAGCACACTGGTATCAGTCCAGTTTGTCCGCTTCTAGGAACAAAACAACTGCTCAGTGGCATGGCCATGAACTAGGCAGGAGAATAAATGACAGCAATAATGGGCGGACCAGTCGGACCAAAGAAAGAAAAATATCAAATAGTGAAAGTTGTCTAGCCAACCGGTCGGGCAAAAGAAAATCAGGACACAAAATAATGAAGGAGACGCAGCAAACAAAAGAAGGAGAAATGCCAAAATGGAGGCATTCAACTGATGAAGATCACAACGCAACCTTTATCATCATCATTAACGACATAATGACATCAGTGTTCAACACTTACGTTCCACTGCCGTAAAACCATGATTTATTTGAGTCTTATTTTGAAAAAAAAGAATAAAGGCGGACAGGTAAGTGACTTATTGCTCGCCTAACACACTCGTTTCAAGGTACAAACACCTCCAGACACGCATTCAGGCAATCTGGATAGAAACTGACAACAAAAACGCCATTGAGACCGATAAGCAGCCATGCCGTGCAGCGTCCCCAACCAAGCGCAATGGTAGTCACATGGTCTCCATCCTGAAAGGCAAGCAGCACCGGCAGTACCGAAACATTTCGTAGTCTCTTTTATACCTTCCTGCCCGGTCAAGGGTTGGCTACCTCTCTGCTTCCGCCACTCTGAATTGAGCACAAAAGACAGCGCTTCCCTCGGCAAACGATGGCTGGCATAAGCAATACATGGCCTAAGCAACGCAGCTTCTGGTGCTGGACGCATTTTCAATTGAAATCCCCTTTGCACAACCGAACACTCGTTTTCTAATTGTCCCTTTATGGATTCGTCGACACCGAACCACACGAGCTTTGGTTCTGGGACAACGACTGTCGAGCACTTGAAGACGTCTCAGTTCCGCAGCTCGAAAACAGACCAAGTCTCAGACCCACACAAAAAAAACAGCCAGTACTGTAGCCTGATACACATGTTCCTTGCGACTCAAGGATAAACCACTTTTACGCCATGGATGTCTCAAGTTATCAAACGTGACCTGAGTCTTGTAGATTCACGCATTGACCTCATCTGTCACACCACAGTCGGAACCAATACAACTTCTTAAATAAGTAAAACGCCCCATAACTTTCAGTGCCTCTCCCTGGATTTAAAGTGACGAAATCAGCGGCTGCATGTCCAGGAGCATGAAGACGAATCCCAGATCGGCAAGCTTTTCATACGAGGCTGTTTGGACACCAGGTATTTGAAGAACTTCCAGCGTTCGCCTCATAATTTCACCGACCACGAAATTTAATAGAAATAGAGTGGCACTCATGACGGACACCGCTTTGCGTATGAGAGCTTTTGGAGAGTTATCTGTATACCTCACGCCCGAAAGTCTGAGAATATGAAGAACTTTCTGGGTATTCCTTGATGGGCAAGCGTGTCAGCGAGAATAGACCGGTCAACCGAGTCAAATGTGCCTTGGAAATCCAGGAATACTAAAATTGTGGGTCGTTTGTACGTGTGACGCTATTGTAGCACCTGATGGTGCGTTAAGATTTGGTCAGAGCGACCCATACCGGGCCGAAATCCGGCTTGAGGTCTTTGAGTCAGTGTTTCACGAGCCACCGTAAGACGACGAAACAAGGGCGACACTAACAGTCTAGTTACCACCGAGGTCAAGCGGATCCCCTGTGGTTGCCATACTTGCTACTAGTCTTTTTTGAGAATAGACAAAATCACCGACTCTCTGCAGTTATCTGGGACAGCCTTTTTTCAAATACAAGCAAGCGTATCAGACAAGCGATGGCCGGGGACTTCACACCCATCTTTGAACAATGAGTTTGTGATTTCATCCGGACCAGAAGCTCGGTGGCACTTGAGAGAACATATGCTGCCATAAACTGCCGAAGCCGGAGGGGCTTTCACGTTCACAGTCCACGTCGTCAACTACGTCAACTGCGGGCTCCATATTAGTGGCAGCTGGTGGCTACAATAACAGTTGTTCCAAGTATTTAGTACAACGCTCGATGCGTTTTTTCTTTATTTGGGATGGTAGTTTCATTCTGGTCCTTGATCGTAGTGCTTACATGCCTTTTTCCGGGGCCCGGTCGCACGGATCAACTAAAATGATCTTCGGGCTTTCCAGTCTTTCTAGGACTCTTCTATTTCCTTGGCTTTCCATGTCCACAGACTTCACAGTCAGCTGGCACGCTTACTTCCACTTGACGTCTGATAAATTGTCGGGTCAGGTTATGTTCGGGACCGACTGGAATTTTTATCGGAGTTTTAAGCAGTGTCGCTGTTCGGTCTGATATCTAGTGCCTGAGTAGGCCTGGTAGCGCCCTTCTACAGGAAACCCCTAGCATCTCGTCCCAGTATGAAATCACACCTGATGACATAGCACTTGAAAGAGACCATAGAAGATGATTCTGGTAAATTCGTCTAACATTTGCCAGTCTCTCAGTTGCCATGGGAAACGAAGGGAGAAGCGACTCCGGACGAGCGCTTGGTCGGAATCCACAAATGTGTTCCAAAACGAGCGGCAGTAAGCTGTTGATCAGCGGTGATCAATTTGAGTTCGTAGACGGCACGCCGTTGGAGGACATCATTTGCCAGACAAATTCGGCTATTTCGAATGCTTGTACTGCATAAAAGCAGCATGCGGTCAGCACACAGCTGAAGCAGTCGTTCACTGTTGACTGTAAGTTCCGAGGCCAGTCCATGTTGACCGTCTAAATGAGTCTTAGATGCACTGTCCACCTGTGCACGGAGACTTCCGGTAACCGCAACGATATCTGGGCTATTAGCTTTTCGTGACGGGGCATCCAGGGCATCGTAAAAATTGTCTTTGATGGTGGCAGAGTTAAACTCAGTTCTGGCGTAAGCATACACGAAAAACTGAAAGTAATCAACTTCCCGCTTGTGAGACTCCTTCACAGACGTTGCCAGACGAACCGCGCACAGGCAACTATCAAAGGGCATCCAGTCAAGCAAGTGAATTTTTTTCCCAGTGAATTAGGACAATACCAACCCCCGCACATCCTGCCGCGGCAGCCTCTGGATCGCCAGAGGTGCGAAGCCGGAAACGAGTGGAGAATGATGGGGCGGTTAGCTCAGCCATCGTGCTTGCATCTTGAATTCTAGTTTCTGAAACACAGCACAAATCAATATCAAGCGAGTCCAGTGTGAGAGCAAGAGCAGCTGGTTGACCTGCTTGTTTCAGAGTGCGGACATTGAAGGCGGCCAGATAAACTAGGTGTTGAGGCTTGAAGATTGATTTCGAGATGCCCGAGGATGTCGGTGCCGGATGACGCGTAGTTGTTGCTTGCAAAACCGTTGCAAAACAAACAGATTCATCAGTCCTAAGTGCTTGGCTTACAAGGATAAAGTCATTAATGGGGTGGGGAGAGGGGAAAGAGGAAATATGTGAAGGAGAAACGAAGTAGGCGTCAGCAGTAGTCTGTTTTTACCTACCCGTCCTGCTGTACGCAGCGAGTAAGGCGACCCGGCTGATGGCACCATGCGACGGCCGATGTGACATGAGTTTATTTGTATTGCGTAATTCATGGTTGTACGTAGGCTGGGATACTGTCATGGCATCCACACCTGGACAGAATGACGATTAGGGTCCTTGATCAAAGCCTCTGGCTTAAAAGCCTGACCACAAGACAACAGCGTTTGGCGGAAGATGCAAGCGCACTTCAGTTTTTACAGAACAAGTCGCCACACATGGTCCAAACCTTAACCTGGAAGACCACGAGACTGCGTTCGTCAGGCCTCTAACCATTGGCCAACCTGGTATGAGAGGCTGCGATTGTCACATGGACGCCCCCCACTATAGCTCAGTGAGCCACATGGGCACACCAACCGTCACACGATGGTCTCTCCGTGACGTCAGTGCAAATTTGGTTCGATGCTGGCCAACCAAATTTCGTAGCCAATCAACAGCCATAGAGTTGCAGGCACTGTTTAGACTGAATAATACCGTATATTGGCAAAAGAGTAGAAGTGATCCGCCCACCCACATTGATGACATGCACTTGGTTGGGGATGAAACGCACACAACCCTATCCCACGACCCAACGGATATCCAAACAACCGAGCAGTACACTCACCTACCAATAATAAGGTAAACATCAATGCAATTTATCCCGCCGTCCAGCCAAGAAAGCTAGAACAACAACTTCAGACTTCTGTAAACCAAGCGCCTTTGCGTATATCATGCTACCATGCGAAACGTACCAACAGAGACGTGAGTCCACAACCCATTCGGTTTAAGAATTAGCCACACTCTTCCGGAAGGACCACTCTGTGACTTCAAAAGGCGAAAACTAATTTTTTTTAATCGCATTTGGCCTATTGGGAAGTGGACCTGAGACAAACAGTCTAAAAAATATCGGGTATGCGGCCAGTTCGTAAATAAGGTATACTGGATCCATTGTGGATTCAGTAACAATATCACTGAAGCGGTTACAGGCATTGAGCAAATGTGAACAACGAATAGTCATCACGGCCTCTCAAGGCCAGGTAACCTACAGAACAAATATTGTGCATCCGGACTGTGGGTTTTTCACTGCCGATGTTTACCCAACCTTCGTTTTGTCTTGTGAATGCAGAAGCGGTGTGCACGACCCAAATGGAATACGTTCGCTATGCCCCTAAGATAATGTACCTGGACATGTTAGAATACTTATTTTCCCCAGCACAACCTCTGATCCAACACATCTCAACGGACTAGGGATAAAATGAGTTACCCGCATTGAAGGCAAAATATGGAAAATTAACTTACTTATAGTAAAAAGGCAACGAATGGCTACTAAGTGGGTATATGAACTGCGAAGACCCCCTTATATAAGAGAAACAGGACACCTAGAGCTATTCAGGTCGGAGCGCAGTTCCCCTCGTGGCAACCTCACTGAGGCTTATAAGTTGTAATACGACAAGTCTGTTCTCTTGTGCAGTTTTCCCCCCGTTTGGTATTTTGCTGAAATTCGCACAAACGTTCTTAAACGGTGTACAAAGTTTTGGCAGTTCTTCGGACCTTAGAATGAAAAGTAGCTTGAAACTTATGGAATTTGCAACGATCAAAGAAGCGAATACACCGGAAACCCTCGAAACCAGTACTGAGGCAAAGTCTGTACGGTCTTATATAGGGGTGTCTCTCCCAAAGAGGGAGAACTTATGTAAATTGGTATGCAAGTAAACATCAGCGTATAAATAAATCTTAAACGCCCCCATAGAGCAAAAGGCGCGTCCTAAATGATGCTCAAATTGTGTTATCACGTAAATTGCTTTCCAGTGGACTATTCAACATGTCGGTATCTTCCATACTCGGTGTTTTAACTAGTAACGTTGCATTCTTGTGCAGCTTCAAGCCATCAGCCCGAAAGGGATTTCCAAGGTGGCCGGAAGTATATTACGCAATGGCGGCATGTTGAACTTGGTATTGATCCTACCGTTACCTCTTGTCATATCATGCCCAGAGAAGAGCCATTTTGGCACGCCACAATAACGTAGGAATCTTACAACTCACAAAAGTAGATCACAGAAACCCTGTTGGTAAGCAGTTAACTAAACATATTTGGGAATGCCAGTTGATTCAAGAGCTGACGTGATCTACATCGTCGAAACGGGATGATGCACTCTGGAAATACTCTTGATTCGACTGCTAAGTCCGTTTGCCTGAAGTTCAACGAACGGTCACTGTCCTGGCTTCTTTATTTGCATTTGTCACCTCCGAAAAATGACTAGCTTTCATACCGCTTTCACACTACGTAGTTTTGTACACCCACACCCACACTCCACTCCATTGTCTTTACAAATCCCTTCACCTTGATGACAGTTGATTTCTGCGATTCATAGAAAACCATAACCGGCGTATTGTATTCTCATAACGTAAGGTGGCAAACTATACCGGGCACAAGTAAATAGCTCTATGCTTTCATAACAAATGGGTTTTTGGCGGCCAAGACGGCAGTTGCTTACTGCATTCAGATCATCGTGGTCACAGGCAACAGGCAAACCTACGGCTTTTTACTCCCTGGTAAACGGTTCCTACAAGCTTGGAACGATCATATAAGGTCTTGGGGTGGTTGCAGTCCTACGCAAAATATTACGGATAAACTCGGCAATAGGCACTTATAAACACACTTGAACGATGAACGCTGCGGCCCCGCGTGATGATGCACATGTCTTAAGGCTTGATAACTCGCCACTACCGAGGTTGATTAGGTATTGGACAATGGTTTTCCTTTTTCCACTGATTGATGTCTGCCAGGCTGCACCTTCTTGCATATGTTCACTTTGCACAGTTTCGCCCAGTGATACGCACGCATAAAACATCTCGTCGGTCAACCGTGTATTTCATCCGAACTCTGGCGGTTACATTGAGCGAACATCGGTAATTACAAATATACGAGTCAGGGCGATTCAACTGACGAACATTGCTGTTGTTGTGTTCGGTATAGGAAGTGCGATTCTTACAAGGCGTAATAAAAAACTTAGGGCTAACAAGGGGGTGAGCGCAAGTTCAAACTGCTTCATCAAAGTAACTAGTAAGGTTTCAAACTGTGGGATAAAAACTGTAGCTTGGAACAATATGAGTGGAGCGACCAAATTCATACTGATTGCCTAAGCACAAACCAGCACGGATTAAGAGGCTACAGTGAATGAACCCAATGCATATTTCACGAGATTATTAATGTCAAATGTAATCATTCGTCATACTGGGAAAATCATTTCTTTTTGCCTTGGTTTAGAAGCCGGAAATGGACGGCAAGCGTATGTTGTGGGAAACATTGCTGAAGGTTACTGGTTTACCGGTCTTCCAAGTTTTCTACCTTGATTTGAGGAACAGTTGTGTTCACTTGTCATATGGTTGGATAGCTTCGCGTCACTGGACCGCCCGAGAGTAGATATCAGTTTGGAGGAGAGACAATTGCCTGGCTATGCGTCGCAGATATTCGATTTTTTTTTCAAACACCTGCACTAGATTTTTTTCCAGAGAATCAAACGGTTGAATATTTTGTTGAAAATTAATGATGAGCACGCACAAGCCGCAACCGAGCATCTGGCATGAGTTCATCTGGACCCGATTTTTACGAAGTATTTTTGATGGAGGAAAACATCTTCCGATATCTCGAGGTTCAGCCCAACTGAAACCAGACGCAGTCTTTGCGCTGCACAGGTTGGAGATAACCAAAGACGAGCAATTCGTTGGGGTCCCAGTCGAATCTCCCGTATGCATGTGACTGCTTTATTCGACATCAGTGATTGCCTCAAAGATCTGAGCGCATTATCGGAAGCAACTAAGGCAGTGTGTCAGGTCCAGACGCAGCTCGCACGTCCAGTTTACCTGTGCTACGATAGCTGAAAGATCCTCACGCGAAGCCCACGCATTATGGGCACGCCAAGATGAATACACTCCTTATGAAACAAAACAAAGTCATGTGGTTCATGCAGGATATACGCAGTCGACTGGTGGTCTCCGAGACCAGCATCTAGTCCATTTAATGCATGCATTGAGAGCAATGGATAACAAATGCATCCAATAAATCATTTCGCTTGAAATCAGTGGTCCGCGGACATCTTATTTGGAATATTTGACTGTATACTTCCATGTCCTGGGATCAGGTGGATAGACTTAATTAAGCAACCCCGTTAAATTGTCCCAATCCTCATCGCGGTTACTGCTCTAGCAAACGACAAAGTACAGCACAGTACCATGACTAACCAGAATGATTCCGGTGGAATTACGTTCAATTCGACTGATGGTAAGTATGCATGCTGAGATGTCTCAGTGGTTAAGGCGCAAAATTACTGGCCGGAAGGTCCCTGGTTCGAATCCAACCCCGGTATCTCAACTACGCTTGCCTAGGCTTGGACAAGCTGGCGGTATCCCAGCCCTTGTGCTTCCTTCGGGTAGCGTGGCAGCTAGGCACCGAAAGGGTGCTATTATCTACAAGATATCGATCCAGTGGTTAGATTACTTGTTTTTTAGCTTTACACTGCGCGCATCATCGCTTGGCCCAGCGAGCACGTGCTTCCTTATTATTCCTGTCGAGGATTGCCATCTGCTAAGCATTTGGCAGCGTGTTGGAATATTGGCACCTGGGGTGAATTCGTCCGAAGTTGATCAAGTGGCTGTTGCCAAGATCGGTGAACAGATTAACAGCCATCTGAGGAACCATCTAATCCATGACCGGTGCGGAGTACTATTAGACCGCAACAAGATAATGCAAACTGACCTGTGCGTTCGTACAACCATGTCTTGGTTCATGGTTCCACTGGCTTTCCTACTATCATGCGAGTGTCCTGCGTATACCACAGTCTGGAAGAAAACATTTAAACCCTATTCCAGTGATTTGCTTGTCATGATGAGACCCAATAAGTGGACCATGCGTTCGATTGGCTTCCCTACCATTGAGGTTATTACACCCATTCTCGAATTTATTATTGCTGCGCTCGAATTGGATATGTTGAGCCAAGTTTTCTTAGCGAGCGTGGAATCTGTGCGCTAGTAGAGATTTTATCCATTGTGGGGTTGAAATCCCTATTGAAGAGGCTGTGTAACAGGCTTGGATGTCTCTAACCAGAAAAACTGACGATTTGACCTGCGAAATAGCCGCAATGGAGGTGTGAATTCAGAAGTCAGGTAACCAGGTGATCTCTATTAATGAGCTGAGTTCAGTTGGTTCTTCCACCACAGTGATTTACACTGCGTCAAGCAGAATAAGTGGACGGCCAACTACACGGGCAGTGTTGATAATCACCACAATCCGTCGGGACGGTAGCTAGCCCCGAAAACAGATCACTGGTAGCTTCAGTGTGTCCAACATTCCTGGCATGCAAGTCCCAGATGACAGTCACTTCTTAGACTCAGGCCAAGAGAAACTGGAAGGAAATCTTACCTGTGATTCAAATGCAAAGTGCAAGGACTTTTTGGAGGAGAAACGTACTGAACGCTGTCACTGGTTCAGCCAATGCGTTTGTGATCGGTTACCATCCAACAGATTTGCTGAGTCCGTGGTTTACTCATGAAATTTCAACCTGAATTTGAAATTTTTTCCTGAAAAATGTCTTATTTGGTACTCTCAAAATTGAAACAACTGAAAACAATGAGGAATTTTAATCGACACAAGTTCGGCTCTTTCACTGTTGAATATATGGTGCAAGTGTTGGTAACCCAATCTATAAAAATAGTGCTTGGTTTGTTGAAAACCTCCAACAATGATGTGGTCCTCATTACAATAAACAAAATAATTGCCGGAGACAAATACTTACGGGGATAATTCAGAACAAGGCACCCGTTCATTCCTACAGAGTACAGAAAATTCAAACGGTACATTTGTAGATTTTAGTTCTACGAGAAACTTGTATGGTTCAGCGAATCACTGGCAAATCTGCATTCTACGATACCTGAGGACTCGGCACTTTCGGGAGAGGGGGGAATTCCCATGGAAATCTGTTGGATAGGATCGGAACATCCAAAAATGGGCACATTCGACAGACCGTTGTAGTTGAAGGGCGACACTTTCGACAGACTTTAGTGCACTTCACTGGATTACACAGATTCTGGATCGTCCTGTAATCAAAATGAGAGCAGCGATGTTTTCCACACTCGAATAGAGCCAACTCCTTTGTAGAACTAGCTCGAGTGATCGCTCAAAGTGCAACCTCAGATCCCGGGTGAAGAAAGGTATAAGTAAATAGAAAACATATTAGAAAATTGGCTTGGTAGTATAATTGAAGTAAGTGTCCGTACTCATACAATAATGTGCCCTCTCTTTATCGCAGTGTGTATCGTCCGTCAACTACTGCACACGTTAGGCGTCTAAAAATTGGCTGCTAAAGTGCTGAACTAGTGGAGATCAAACGGCGTTTTAGTCAACAACGTAATCTATCTTGCACAACTCAGGAGTTTCCTTGGGATACGGTCCTCAGCTGGTGTCATGTATAGCCTAGGGAGACTACAAAGCAAAGGTTCCACATCTCTGTTGGTGTCCGGCTTCGTAAGGAACCGAACTTAAAGTTAATGAATGCTTCAGGGTCCCGTTTCCCGTAAAGAGGAGGTATTTTACTCTTTATCATCGGCTTAAGTATGCAACGTTCTACTGTCCCCGTTAAATTTATCGTGTTCAAATATCCTGAGTCATATTCGACAAGCGAGATATTCGCAAATCCTACCTGTGATGCTCCAAATTCACAACCGAAGTGTTCACGATCATGATAAATACTCTACGAGCGGTATAACAGTTCATTAAACTTCAATAAAGGACTGAGCTCGAATTCTGGTTATCTTTGGTGGAATTATGCCTAGGGGGAATGCTGGAATAAGCAACGATGCATCACAGCAAAAGTTGACCAGGCAGATTAACGGTTCTTCCATGAGCGATACAAAGAAAACGAGGAACTGTGTACGGTGCACATAACCAGATAACAAATGCCACTTATATGGAACAGGTTAGTCGGCTTAGATTCAAGCGTTAGGGCTCCAAGTAACTCTGTGGTTAACGCGCGAACTTCCCGACCGGAAGGTTGGTGATTTCATGCTCGGCAACCTGACAGTATTTCGGTCCAAGTGCTCTCTTCGGGTGGTACCTGAACAATTATTTGTTCTATTCATTCGAGCGCAAGGAGCACTAGAGAGTGCTCCAAGCGCCGCCACGTCTGGAACACGTGAGAATGAAGAAGCCCACTTGGCTGACTGGCATGCACCTAGGGTACAGAGTTGAGACAGCAGAAGTTCAACATACCATTTGAAAACACTAATGGAAGAAAGTGATGTACAGGGCCGAATATAAGTGGGACCTGGAAGGTTCACATGGGTAGGGTTGATACTGGTGCGGAATGGGGAACGAAGGCAAAGGCCACAGTAGTCAAGATAACAACGGACTATCTTTTACTACTTCGTACCCTATTTCTGCAGATTCACCATACGGGGAAACGGTGATCGTTTCTCACATGAGGGTGCTCAAAATTTATCGAGGCCAGTAGGCAAGGCCTCGATCCGTATTGCTTTGAAAAAGCCATCTTCTAGTGACGAAATATGACGAGCGTCACATCCTGAAATGTTTGTTTTTCCACATAATTTGGACAGGCCTTGATGACGCCACGTACCCTTTCGTAGCGATAACTCGGGAGGTCCGTAATTACCAAATCTGGATCATATTCCCGGCACGGCCAAGTATATGCACTGCTGATGAGTTCTAATGAGGATCAAACCGGGGTCCAGTACCTCCTCGCTTTAGTGTGAGCCAAACAGAACAACTTTGTGGATACAAGATGACTGTTCAGCCAGCGGCGACGTTAGTGCAGATTCTACAAATGCTATGACTAACTGTGATTAATGATGCTACCGTTTTTAGCCTGTGCAAGCAACATCATTGGGAACATCACTCTAGCCACGAGTTTGTTGTCAACGAGGAAGTGCGAAAAATCTCCAATAAAACTGTCATTATTGAAGTCCTTCTGCAAAAGAATATATCAAGGGACCCACGTTTTCATTTTGGCTACCATAGTCAAAACGGGAAAAATTTTCAATAGGATCGGTCGATCGATCGCTAGAGCGCAATCTCCTTATAACGTCACGCTTTCCCACAGTCACTTTATTTGAAATAGAAGGATGTACTGTTAGGCACCCGTGTCCCTACACTTTTGCTGCTGTCATTGAGGAACGCAATCCAACTGAATGTCCAGTGAATTCATTCTGGTCGCAGGGCAGAAAAAATCTCGACAGACCTTGATAAGATATGGTAAGATAATTCGCTGACGATTCCGTTATCTTCAGTTAAGTGCAACAGGCATTGGATACGATCTTTAATTACCATCTTCCTCAAGATGTACCGAAGCCATGGACGAGACTTTCTGACATTCATTTAAGCTCGCTCTCCGTTGAGAAAGGTATTGCAAGAAAAACCCTGAATGTTGAAACGAAATGGTGTCAATCAATAGTTGGTTGATTTTAAGCTTACCTGATAACGTAAGGGCGCTCATGGGCAATGGTATTCAGTGACACATAGGGTGATGGCTAGAAAGTCGGAGTACTGTATGCATACTAGCCTGATTGACAAACTTGCATTAGGACCGCGACGTTCAGGCTGATTCTCAAGGGGCGAACACCCTCCACAAGAATAAAAACTTGGATAATTCGTAGTCATCTGGAATAGAATGTAGAACCTCTCTATGGCATGTGTTGATGAGATCAATCGTACGGCAAGAGTGGACGCTGTGGCGTTTTTGAAATATATCAGTGTCAGAACAGACGGTGTAGGCAGCTACAAAAAAAATGTTGGACCACACGTACCTTAAAGTTGACGGAGTGGGTAGTCTATTGGTAGGTTGCAACTGGAGACTAAAAGCAATTACTCCAATGGGCCGATCGCCATGTGGGAATTTCACTGTGCACCAGCCAGTATCTCACCATCGATAAAGACGTCTACGCGTCAACAGGTTCGTGAACTAATATAATTTGCAATCCATCACAAGACCTCATATGCTTGGGTTACACGATGCACTGGACAGATTTATATTGCTATCGGCTGGAAATTCGATAATATACAGGTCGTCTGACAAGACCAATCCGAGAAGAGATGGGTCAGTGGTTAGAGCGCGAATTTACTAACCGGAAGGTCCGTGGTTCGAACCCGACCTTTGCATTCTCGACTTCCCATGTCTAGGCTTGGGCAACCTGGCAGTATCCCAGCCCTGGTGCTTCCTTCGGACGGTACGGCAGCTAGGCACCGAAAGAGTGTTACAGCTGAACAATTCATTTATTATTTTACAAAACCAATCCTTATGTCATCTCCGCAAGAGATTACAGTAGTGGTGAAAGACCGATCGATGATGGCAGATCCAGAGAGGTGGATACTGCGGAGGGTGTCGCAAATTGCCACCTGTCCGTCAATTAAATGTACCTTAATATAAAATTAGAATCTAGATAAAGGACAAGCTGGCTGCTGGCGAGCGGATTGATTTACCCAATAATTGCTACCAGATACATGGGAACTCGTTCCATATTGTTCAAGGGAGGATTTGAGGCAGTTAACTTTTTTCGTGTCGCGAACCCTATTCGTAATAAGCAAGTTTCTGACGACCCCCATACCTCCGGTTAACTTTTCCTCCTGTAAAGTTGCAATCTCGTTGTTGGCTGTGGTGTCTCCTGTGAATGACCTTTGTCAGTAGCAAGACAGTCAAAGTCACAACGTACGGAAAAAGGAATTGGCTGGTACAGTCGTTCTGGAGAGTACGGCGGTACTACCGGGGACAAATAGAATCACGCATTGCCCATATTTCTACGGTTAGAACCTGTATTACCTGGCATCTCGAAGTAACACTCATCGGTCGTCGCTTGCCCGAACCCTGTCAGATGTTACATGTGCATGTTTACTGGAATAAGAAACAGCTTCCGCCAATTCTATCGGGCTAAAACTGTTATTGATGAAGAAACTCAAATTTGGTGATCAACCAAAAGTACACTGGGATATCTATAGGTCCCGAACGGCTAGGTAAATAAGAGCAGTAACACTTTTTCTACTTTAGAGGCTACAGTGTTTATACCACAGATAGAACATACGCACAATATACTTTCAATGAAGTGGATCGATGTGTTATCCTCCGATTCTATGGAATACTACCTGACACAGGTTATAATTTCAGCAAATCGAAGAGAGCGGAGTAGTTCAGCATGAGCAGTTTGTGTTCTGCTGTGATTAGGACATGCAGGTGTCCTTTCGGCGACCGGTGTCACGTCGTTACATGCACGCAAGTGGACTTAGGAAATCTTTCTAGTAAATTTTGTTTACGCCGACAATTTTTGCTGCCCCATCGAGTGACACCATGGTTGGGATTTGCCGTAACTTAGTTCAAATGCACTTTATTGTGATAATTGTGCTTGCTTTGGAATTTGTAGATGAATTTTCGCTGTCGCCAATTTCACGTGTAAGACGGCGTTAGACTGGTTGCGTCGTCTTGTCCAACCAGTTAGTAGTGTTGAAAATCCGGCCTTACACAAATATATGAATGCAATTTACAAAAACTGGAGATTGGTTGAAGCTGGACATCAGGGCCGAGGTGTTGAAAGTTTCATCGGAAAAACATCAGGCAATAAAGGATTAGTCCACCGATCCAAGGGTCAAGCATGTACTTGATGAAGCCAAGGAGTTAAAACTCCACTGGGAACCACAGGATTGATCTCCTGGAGGCAACTCGTCCCATAAAATCTAGACTACTCTGGCAGCATGCTTGCAGACAAAATCTGCTTTGCGATTAAACATTTGAACTGGAATCCCAATTACTCCATTGAGTAGACTTGGGTATCCTGGCAGTACGCTGTCATCTATCACACCGGTGTCAGTAGATTCGACAAAACTATACTCCTACCATACCGGCTGTTGCTTGATCACATCAGCCCGAGCACCCTATTTTATGCAAACAGCAGGCTTGGTGCATGAAAGTCTGTTGGTGTCGACATTATCAACCGTTGTTTGGTGGCACCCCTTGGTTCTCCTGTCACTCCGCCCAGGGATCATTCTTCCGTATGGCACTACAGCAACTGCAACTACCGCTGGTGTTGTTGACTACAACAATGTGAGGATGAGAATGATTTCTTGAGGTCGAAAATGCTCTGTTCAAAACAGTCGACGAGTCACTCTCAAATTTCCACGTTAGCATTCTTGTCCGTTCGTCCATCTCACTGAAGTCTTGAGTAATATTTTCTACTTTCATGGTTGCAGTAGAGACAGTAGAAGTTTACCTTTGAATCGTACTGTATGTATCCTTTTCAGGTTGGGTCGGCATGTGTAAAGTCTCAACTTCGCCTACAGCTGGATTGGAATACCTGCCAAAATGACAACCCTTTTCTTTCACACGATACCCTTAAAGTACGTCGGAGGTGTATGCTTCGATTGAACGTTGAGGTATAAATCGACGTTCCTTCGTGACTCGCAAAAGCAATTAACACCACTCCTTTAGGCAGTTAACTGTCACGTTCAGAGTACTCGACATTTCTAAATAGGTGAGGTTTTTAAGTTAAGCACCTGCTGAGAGGTTAATTTTGATTTACGTTAGGATTTCAACGAAAGGTTCAGGTAACTCATGCAAGTGAGCACGAACACAGCAGAATCCCCTATGATGATGATCTATTCCATTTCGAAATCCCCACTCGAAAGTACATGCTGTCTCTATAGTTGATTTATGAATTACGCTTGTCCTTTTTTCTATGGAATATGAAACGGATCTATCGGTCAACAGCGGTTGATCCATTGAACGCCTGAGCACAGCAGGGGAACAACAAGTGGTTTGCGTGGAGCCGAATATGGTGCTGCAGATTAGCCGTTGGTGCCGGCGTAGCGCTGACCGAATAAGATCAACGGACTTGTTAAGGGCCATTAGCCGGCCCAAGCATGATGGGAAAACAACGAGCACCAGCATCAGTCCTTGTAAACAAAGGAGCTGGGGCATTCGTAAATTCCTCCAAAACTCAGAGCGATACGACAATTCCCGCGGATAAATTACCGTAACCATGATTTCTGAGGGGGGGGGTTCACAACCTCACCAGGGGGTAAACAAGTAGTCCGACTACTAGCAACACATATATAGTACGCCAGAAACCCCAAGGACTAGAATCTGCTGTAAATCATTTACCAACGATTGGAACCCTAGGATCTTAGTCCACGTAACCAAACACCCTAAATTGATCACGGTTTAGGGATATCCGCCGCAATGTCAACTTTAACGGACGGAACAGACCGAAATGAAAGAACTGGACTCAAAATGGAGATTCGTTTAATCAATCGGTGCTTGAAAGCAATGATACAGTGGTGACAGAAAAGTAGGGAGATGGGAGCGCAAAGTCAGCTGGGATGGAGCAGGCACCCTGGTACATGTCTTATTAAACTATCACCGTCGTGTGTCAGGTGTTGGTGTCGGATAGTATTCACGAGGACTGGGAGAGGTGGATCCAGGACGGGGTGTGGTCATTAAATAATGTGACGAGGGTGTTTGTAACGTGGAGGGGCTGTAGGCCGAAGCCCCCAGGGTCGAGCCTGAAAATCCAGTTCCTGAATAGCCGAGCAGACTGCTTGATCCCAAGCCAGTACCCATGCCAGTGCTCATTCCATGTGATATGGGATAATTGGGTGTTGTCGGATAGGACAACGGGGAATGACTGGGACCTCCTAAAGTTCCACTGGGTGCACCACCCGGAGAACTAGGTGTCGTCATCTGAGGGGAGTAGCTCTCCATGGAAGAACTACCGGCGAGTGTAGGGGGGCTATATCGAGGAGCGGACGGTGAGGCATTGAAGGAAAGGGGTGAAGCTGGCTGGCTATTGGGGTAGAAAGACGGTCGACTACCGCTTAAACTGCTCGCGCTCATTCCAGGTGACGGTGAGCTGGGCGAAACGCCAGGTGTTTCCGAGCCCGGTAACGTACTCCAACCGATATAATCTCGGCTAGCCGAGCTACCACCTCCGGTAGGCATAGGACTGTGAGGACTGTAGGAGTAATTTATACTGTCGGGTGAGTCACTGGAGGGTCCGTAGGAGCCACTGGAAATCATACCGTAACCGGAGAAGCTTGGGTGATGAGGTGATCGCTGGGTATAGCCAACTGACATTGGTTCGTACGACTGCTGTAGAGAAAAAGTAGGCGAATTACTGTCAGCTCCTGCACTGAAACTAGAGCTACTCCCAGTACCGGCGTAGGAAGGCTTGTGAATTGGAGAGAAAATATCTGCTCGAAGACTTCCTGAGCCGCCGTAGCCAAAAGAACCGCTGCTCATACTGCCTGAGTGGCCGGGACTGGAACCGGGGGATCCCAACTCAGTTTGTGGCGTTCCTGCAAGTGATAAGGGACTTGCAAAGCTGGTGTATGCCGCTGGGGAGAATGCTTCAGGTGTGCGAGGACTATCCAGTTGAGGACTGCGGCCAGGAGAAAGTGAGGAATCGTAACGAACTGCTGGAGAAAACATGGCACTGTGAGGTGCTGTTGCGCCTCCAAGGGCACCGCGATAGTTCGGAGAGGCATCAATGGAACCTGCCGGAGAATGCGCGCTGTCCCAAGGTGTTTGATAGCCAATATCTCCAACAAGAACAGGAAGACCATCGGGACCCATGCTCAGTCCGAGGCCTGGAGAAGCTATCCCTTCAAACCCTGGAGCGTTGAATAACCCCATACCAACCACACCTGCCAGTGGAATAGGTTGAGCCTCTTGACATTTTGCAGAGTCTAACAGTAAATCAAAACATCCAGTGCCTATCTTCGCCAGCTGACCGAGCATTATTGTTTCTGAAACACCTGCCATTGGATCACATTCCGCGTGCGTTGCTGCATCCATCAAGATATCTACTGTCTCCTCAAAACTGCAACGCGCCAGGGCACCTGTGTCAAGCCTGTTTAGCCCGTGACGAGTAATCGCCATAAGGTGACCTTTAACTGTCATAATGTCACACAATAATGCCAAATGTCGATAGTTTACATATGACCCATCAAAAGAAATGACGTGATACATCTCACACTCGATTGCTTTACGTACAGCCTCAATACCGAGCGCTTCGAAGATCTCAACGATGTCGTTGCTGACAGTGCGTGTGGGGTCCACATCTCGCTCTGCCAACACCCTCATCAAACAAGTGCCATCAGTCTCTAACATCCACTCAGCCACGGCATCGAAGCTTCCATCATCCTTGATAACCACCCGCTTTTTGTCTTGCGTCTGCGGCCTGTGCATATAAACTTTTGTGATCTGAGGGATACCTTGTAGCGTAATATCTGAGAGTAGATTGGCTTCTATGAACCGCAAGAAAGTATCATCCTCCATCTTATCAGATGTGGTATCGGCTTCTTTCAAATCCTTCTCGAGATCACTGTTCATTATTCGTATGCGCATTACCAACTTTAAGTTATCGTCTGGGATGTGGCAGATCAAATCGTTGCCGAATGCGCGCGTTATTTTATCCGAAATTTGCTCCATAGATAACTTTTTACCTGTCATCCCCTTTCGTGCGAACTCGATACGAAGCATCCACGAGCTGATGGCATTGACATCAAAGTCGGGTAGCTCGTAGTAGGTAGATACCCACTCCCTATCTTCCTCAACGACGCTATTTTTTGGATCGGGGTCGTAGTAAATATAAGTACTGTTCACCAACCGACGAAGGGTAGTATGTTCCAAACGTGCTACAACATCTTTCGTTCGTTCAGCATCCCGTGCTGCTGGACCCGTTAAGTAGATAGTCATGGAAGGAGTCTTTGGCTTTTTGCTCACATTGATAATTTCCTTCAATCGTGGTACACCCAAGGTGACGTTTTTCGCGGACACACCAGCATAGTGGAAAGTATTCAGCGTCATTTGTGTGGCGGGCTCACCCAGAGACTGTGCCGCCAGTGCTCCGACCATTTCCCCAGGATGAATCTGCGCTTGTTGGAAACGGGCTCGAATTTCACCCAGGACCCAATCAAGCGCCTCATAACTCAAACGGTATTCGTTGATCACCTTCTTCGCGCACAGTGACGAACGAATCAGTGCACCCATAAGCAAAGTTGCGTTGGCGTTGGCCTCTCGGCTTAACCGGTCGTCACCGGGTACGACCACAAGGCGTTTGCATGTTTCTCGGACCATTTCTACGACCTGCCTTGGATGTACATTTGTTTTCGACAAAGGGTCTATCTCAAAAATTTTCTGAGCATTCATAACAAGCCGATTAATATTGCATGGTAAAACCACAGTATCATCTGTTTTGCGTATGATAGAACGTAGAGTCTCGCGATCAGCACACAGCTGCATCCACTCTGCATCCAATTCAGCCTGAGTTTGCGAATCTGTGGCCAAACTCCGAACTACGTCCTCCGGCATACATCGCCTTAGGGCCCGTTCATTGCCAATATCAAAACGGAATCCATGCTCGAAAGCTGCGTGAGATGGTTTGAACGTCGGCAGTCTTTGAAATTCAACATGAGTCGCGTCAAGTCCGTCTTCTCCATAGCGAAGTTGGATAAGTTGGTTTATTTGGTTGCGCACCGTTCCATCGTATTTAACCATGACAGACTCCATGGCTTTGATCAGACGCCGCTGTATGTAACCCGTCTCAGCCGTTTTAACAGCAGTATCGATCAAACCCTCGCGACCACCCATGGCGTGGAAGAAGAATTCAGTGGGCGTCAAACCAGCGAGATAGGAGTTCTCGACGAACCCACGGGATTCGGGACCATAATCGTCCTGAATGAAATGAGGCAGTGTTCTGTGACGGAACCCAAAAGGTATACGTTTTCCTTCTACGTTTTGTTGACCGACACAGGCAATAACCTGAGAGATGTTAATGCGGGAGCCTTTAGAGCCGGCCACCACCATAATATTGAAGTTGTTGTACTTTGAAAGTGATCGCTGGGCGCAGCTTCCCGTTTTATCGCGAGCATCATTGAGAATCTTATTCACACTATTTTCAAACGTCTGACGCAGGGTATTCCCAGGTGTGGGTTGTAAATCATAGTTGTGTGCCTGGTCAATTATCTCGAAGACAGCATCTTTCGCTTTGGTAATGGTTTCACCAATTTGTCGTCGAGTGACTTGATCATATAGTGTATCAGCGATGCCGATAGTGTGTCCTTCAATCAGCAGCCAGTTATTAACCACTGTTTGAATGTTGTTGAAAAACATACTGACCTGCTCGTGATGATGTTCCAGGGCAACGATATGGATGAGTGAACCTGAACCGGAGCCAAGCGTCTTTTTGCATAGAATACCTGCAATCAAATCACCATCATCGACAATCACCTTAGTATCTCCAGGGGAAATCCAGCGGTACGGTCCACCATCTTCATCTTCCGGATGAGTGCTGTGAGTTCGAATACAGTTCACGCGGCCGGGAATAATAAGAGTAAACAGCTGCTTTCCGGTCCACAGGCGTTGTGGTTTATATATGGCCGGTTTCGGCATACGGCCGTTCCATGTTGGCAAGTACATGAGGAGATTCATCATTTCAGCGCGATTGAGGAAGACATCCCGTTGTGTCATTTTGTTTACAGCCGTCAGTGTGTCCTGCACAATACTCATGACGGGTTTGTTGGCCTGTGGAGTGATAACCAACCGAGAAACGCGAGCCAGCTGACTGATTTCAGCCTTAGTCTCAACAGACTGGGGCAAATGTAGATTCATTTCATCACCGTCGAAATCAGCATTGTATGGTGAGGTAACTGACAAATTCAAACGAAACGTCGACCAAGGAAGCACTTTAACTCGGTGGCACATCATGGACATTTTGTGAAGCGTAGGCTGTCGGTTGAAAATAACATAATCATCGTTCAGCATATGCCGTTCAACAACATAACCGACTTGAAGCGTAAGATCGGCCACTTTTGGATGATAGCGAAGGTCAATGCGATCACCATTTTCACGAACAATAAATTTCGCACCTGGATACAGGGTACCGTTCTGAACAAGCTTTTGGAGGTGATCAATATTGAACTGTGTGACGTTTTCCGGATAGGTTAGGTTTTGCGCAATTGTGCGCGGTACACCCACTTGGTCGAGATTCAAATTCGGATCAGCTGTGATGACTGTACGTGCGGAAAAATCGACACGCTTCCCCATCAAGTTACCTCGAATCCGGCCAGCTTTGCCTTTCAAACGCGTCTTGATAGATTTTAATGGACGCCCTGATTTTTGAATTGCCTTTGGTAAACCCGGGACATCGTTATCAGTCATAGTCGTTACGTGAAATTGCAGCATTCGAATATCTTCAGCAAGTATATGAGATGCAGCACCATTCTGTTCATCACGACGAAGCTGATTGTTAGCTTTAATGATATCGGCCAATTTGTGTGTTAGGTCGTCTTGGTTTCGGGTAGCGCCATACATAACCACGGCTGGCCGCACAGCTAACGGTGGAACTGGAAGTACAGTGATGATCATCCAGTCGGGACGAGCATAGCGCGGATCGAAGCCCAGTGACAAGCAATCTTCATCGGAAATTCGTTTGAACACTTCCAAAACGCGCTCTGCTGTCAAAGTAATCTTTCGCTCTTGTGACTCTTCGTTAATTTTCTTCCATTCGGCAGTCAGCTCCAAGCCGATCCGACGAAAGCGCGGCTGATAACGTCCACAGCCCGCTCGCTTTGTCTGGAAAACAAAACCATCAATGATATATGAACAAACAGGAACGCGAAGCCGATTCACCGACAGATTTTGGTGTTACCAGGTATCTGTCGGGAATAAGCTGCATAAACAAAGTGCATTAGTTACGGTAGGATTATATAGTGATGTGCCATTTGCCTTTTTATGTATAAGCGTCCGATTAGGGTATGTGATATATATATATATATATATATATATATATATATCACATACCCTAATCGGACGCTTATACATAAAAAGGCAAATGGCACATCACTACAGGATTTGTGGCCGATATATCACGGCGACACTAAGCACACAACTGAACTATCCACTGAATGTTGCCCAAATTGTCTTAGATTTCAGTACCTGAATTCGATGCTCGTATTTGTTTGTGAATATCACGTGGCTTGTTTGTGTTAGGTAACTTACGGTTGTGCGCTGAAGGCGAAAAAGAAACAGCCATCGCGTCCTTCAGGGAAAATGTTAAAATCCGGTCGTCAGGCGCTATTTTCGCTGTGTATTTTACTTGCAATTCTCTGCTGAAGGTCACATGATTGATATATGCATCACTAACGCAGCCTAGTGTGGCGCTCGCAAAGCACTATCTCAAAAAGGTAACTCACCAAAAATACAAATATGATAAACTTTTTCATGCTGCCTTATAACGGATTTCTAAGCTACATGGAATTGTCCACAAAATCCATAGTTCCACTCCTCAATAACGGGTCAAAAACCGAACGGGAAAATTGAACAAAGTAATTAAATAAGATAAGCCGGACTTCAAATATTGGTCATGGTTAGTATCTTTTACGGACGTGTAAACAAGTGAAACATTGTCGTCACACTGACTAGAATTCTTCATCACCTCAGATAGTATTCAAACACTCATAGTGGGTGAAGTAAGCATAATACTCACGAGATTACATCGTCATACCTTTAGCGTGTTGACGCTATGAAAGGCGAATTGGACGTATACGGACCATGTCGGCGGGCCTTTGTAGACATGTTTAATCATCTTCCACAAACAACGTCCATGATAGCTTCAGCAAGTCCGTTGAAACACTAGCTCAAAGAGTGATACAGAGAACCACAGGTCTGTAAGAGGGTAACCGTCTTGAACACATCACTCAGAGAAAGCAGAATGGTCGTGCCGTCACTGAATACGAGTCGTGATAATCAGACCTGTTTTTATTAATGTCCCGGTTTCTGGGAGGGGGTGAAGAATCCTGAGGAGCAATAATAAAGAAAATAACAAAGGAGCATACGCTTAACTGAAAAACCATTGACAGGGATATGTATGAGCTGGAAACCTGTGGTCTTCATCACATCGACAGGTCTGGATCAAAAAGGGGGTTAAAACGGACAACTTCAGTATGTGTGCCTTCTAACTGGGAAGATAATAGCTTTAAACCAAAATGTGACTTACTTTGTTTTCTAACGTGTCATTTTCTCCTCCATTCTGATCTTCGTTCGACAGGCATTCTGTGCGACTTTTGCACTCTTCGTACATAAACATCATTCGACGTCGGTTGTCATTTTTGGTTTTCCTAAGAATCTCTTGTATTTGAGGTGACTGAACGTCAACGAGGATTTTTGAACAATGAAAACAAACGCATCGTAAGAGCTTCAAAGTCTTCTTCATGAAGCCAATGTGGAAAACTGGCTTTGCCAACTCAACGTGCCCAAAGTGCCCAGGACAGTTGGATACGTTTCCACTACATGTCTGGCATATTGAACCGCGATCCACACATCCTTGGCGAGGATCCATCAAACCCCCAATTTTAGGCTTTCCACCCTCCATGGTTTCCGCATACTTGATCCCGCCATCATTTGTGACTGACATTTCTTTCTGGTAACGCGGGAATACAGAACAGTATGAGAGTAAAAGTCGGCAGGCGTGTTTAGAGATAACGCACACGTCCGATTTGAAACAGCAAGTGATGCCCTAATAACAAAACGGACTAACTGAGCATGTGTCACTGTAGGCTTTGGTGAGGAATTAAGAGCAAATAACCGATAAAGGTCCATGGCTATGTTCAAATTCCAGCTACTTGTCAGAAACAATAATTTAAAATCCAAGCACACTCGTTAGGCTAGCTATCCTATCAATCTCCACTCGCGTCCGGCTGTCTAGTTCTGGCAATCCAGCGACAGACTGTGCAGAGATCCGTATCGTTCCAAGTCATCGGAAGGAAGAGTACTTACTTAAATGGATACCCATGATAGCCGAGATTTTGGGTTTGATTCCACCCGATTTTGCTGCAGCACTTTACTCTTTACAGGTGAGAAGCACACACCGAACTGTGCAGCAAAATTATTTCGATTAGTTAAAGTAGTTTGTATTCCCAAAGGGTCTGATTCAAGGAGAGTAGTGCCATCGGCGTACTAGATATCTGTGAGCGGGAGTATTTCAACCCCTGAGGTGTTAGAGCCAGGTAAAGGCTCGATGAGTACATCGATCACGTAGTTAAGGAGAAATGGCGATTAAGGATAACTGCCTGACACCAGTGAATGTGGTGAACTATGGATAGAATTTACCGTAGACACATTCGGTGACCTGTTTTCATCACTGACAGCAACAGACCAGTGATATATACTGGTGCTTAACTGCCATACAACCATGACGCAAGAAAGCCTTATGGAGGGGCACGTCATAAAGTGGATATATAGTCTATCAACCCTGGCGAAGAAACCCAGCTTGATTCTCGCGAATCTGACTCTCCCGAAGATGGATCAAGCTGTGTAGGATAATAGCAGAAAGCATCTTGGAAGCTATGGTCACTTAGTTGATGCCACGGTGGTTTTGAACGGTGCTTTTAACCCTTTTCGAATATGGGAATCACCGTCCATGTCGGTATTCTCTCATCAGTCCAGATATTTCGGTTGGCCTCGAGTGGCTCCCCACTTTCTTTGAAGGATGCAGGATGCAAACCACCTGGACCAGGTGGTTTGATGCGCTGAAGCAATGGAAGTTCACATTGAACTTCCGCTGTCGATGAGGGACCAGTGTCAACGTTCTACTCGGGTTCATTTGGTCCTTCCAGAGGTTCAGTTGGTGGGGTCAGCTGAACTGATCCGCAAACTGTTTAGCCCATTATTCAAAACGATACTATTCCTTGACGGACCCTTCCAGGAGCCAATGGCTCGCCGATCTGACTTACTAGGCTGCAGGAGGCTTACCTAACCAAAGAGAGCAGGGAGTGACGAGTACCCATCCCACTCCTGATGCTACTGCGCATCGCAGATGCGTATGAAGCTAAGTCGAGCTCTTTATAGGCTTTAACTGTATTCCAACCATATTGTGAAATTCGTCGTTTGGTGACCCGAGTGTGCAATTTTCGGGACCAACATTTTCTAGCCCGTTCTCCGTCGAGGTAAGACAGCATTCCTTCTTTCATAAATATGGAAATGCTGGTTGCTTGGGTGGAGCACCTTACATTTCTCACATTCCATTCGCAGCAAACAGCACAACGTTACCGCTAGACCATCTTGCAATAGGAGTTCTCGCCGTTTACAGACGCGCCATTCTTCGTCAGGCTAACCCCCGTTGGCCTTCTAGGCATGGTTAAAACTCAAGAAACTGAAGTCCGGCTAGTATCATCCGCAGGATTACTGCACCACTGAACCCCGACTACCATAAGGTGACAACTTTCTGTCACGCCAAACCTGTGCACAATGACGGAAGCTTCGCCTGCGGCACCGTACAGCCAACTTCGCACAAGCACTGGATATCAGATAGCAAAGCGAAATCAACCGAATTTCGCAGAAACGTTCACATTGGTCCCGAAAATAGTTCAGCTCAACGAATTGTCAGATACCACGTGAAAATCAGCGTGCATCGAAGGTCAAGCCTGGTGCATATGGAAGGCTAAGGAAATGAGAGCGAATGTGTCCGGAGGCCAGCCGCTTTTAAAAACCGAACATCACGTCGAGTGGACGGATGTGCCACATGCGGGATACGGACTAAACGAAGATATGCCATAATTGATCAGAATGTCAGCCAATCAGGACCGAGCAATGTAGCTCGGGGCTTCTTGTCCCTCACGAACATTGTGGAACATTCTTTGATATCCCTACAAAAACAGTTGTAACAATCTTTCTTCGTCTCCATAAAGGGCTGCCTCAATCCACTGTGCCTTTTGATACACCATAGCGGGCGGAAAAGAAAGCCAAGGACTGACACACAAGTTGCATCGGTCTACAGAACAACCCCGACCCAAAGCTGTCACCACGTTGTGGTAGTCGGGCTTCTGTGCTGCAAAGATCCTGCGGGCTACACTGGCTGAAAATCAGTTCCTAAAGGTTCAACCATGCCGGGAAGGCAAAAGGGGAACAGCCCGACGAAGAGCAGCGAGTCCCCGTACTGCGAGTAATCGTATTACCAGGCGGTCTGGAGGTAAAGTAAAGGTACTGTCCTCTGCGATAGGAGTGTGAAGGCAGTAAGGCGTTTCCCCCAGGCGACCAGCATGTTCATATTTATGGAAGCAGCGATGCTGCCTTCCCACGAGGAAGGACGGGTTAGAAAAGGTCGGCCCCAAAAACCGCATACTCCGATCGCCCAACGGTTGACCGTTACCGCCGGCGCATTATTCGATACGGTCGAAATACTTTTAAAACCAAAGAGCCCGGTGCTGCTCAAAAAGCACCTGCTGTGCGCAGCCACATCAGGAGTGAGACAGTAATGCCCTACTCCCTGCGCCCCCGGGCCAGGCTGGCCCCCTACAGCTAAGTAGGTCAGACTATTGAGTCACTGTATCCGGGAAGGGTCCCCCAAGAAAACCCTAACAAACGCTGTCTCGCGGTCCAGACTCTTGAGTCTGAGGCTAGGGTTAGGGTCCCCGAACAAAATCCTACATCTTCCCACTGCCTTGTGGGTCAGACTTTTGAGTCAAAGGCTCAAGGTGGGGTACCTCAACTAAACCCCCTTCTTCGGCCTGGGCAACCGGGGAGTATCATTTGCCCTTGCAGCTCTTCGCTCACCGGTCTTCTCCCTCACTCCCTCCCAACCCATCGTACAATGCAGTGCGATCAACCCATCTGCCAATCCTCCAGCCACTGTTCCGGGTCTAAGTCACCGCCCAGAAAAATAAACCAAAATAATCACCTACTAACCTCAAAAGATCTGATCCATGTTGCAGCCATAAATGTCCGTACCCCATGTCAAATTGGGCAACAGGCATCCCTTGCTGAAACCTTACTTTCCCTCTCCATCGATGTACGTTGTGTCTCCGAAACACGCATACAAGACCCCACTTCGGTCGTGCTCCTCAAGCTGCTTAGGACGAACCCAGATGTTCCACATTTCACTCTTCGGGCATCCGGTAATTCTGACGCAATGGCTCGTGGTATCTATGGTGTGGGAGTTGCACTCAGCCCCAAGGCTGAAAGTGCTTTACTGGACTGGATTCCAGTAAACAGTCGTCTTTGCGCTGTGAAGTTATCTGGCTTAATTAAGACCAACGCAGGTCGATGCGGCGAACGGTGTTTATTTATCGTATCGGTATACGCCCCAACAGATTGCAGTTCTCCGACTGAGAAGGACGAGTTTTATCAAGATCTGTCACAACTGCTTCGGTCGGTATTAAGGACGGATATAGTAATCCTGGCGGGTGATATGAATGCTCAAGTTGGACGACTAAGTCCGGAAGAAGCACAGTTAGGTGGTAGATTTGGAGTCGATGCTGAGCATACGCATAATGGATAGCGGCTTCTTCAGTTGTGTGCAGATCATCGTCTGTTCCTGGCTAGTACGAACTTCCACCACAAACGCTCACACCGAGTTACTTAGAGGCCACCTACCAGAAGACAGTCGTGGACTCAATTGGACCATATGGCCATAAGTTACAGATGGAGAGCCTCAGTTCATCATCATCATCAAAGACAGCAACATCAGTGTTGAAACTGATGCTTCACTGCCGTACAACCATAACGTTCGTCTAATTATACTTAAAGCCCTAGAGTGAAAAGAGGAGAAAAAGAGTGGGTGAGGGAGGGGACCTAGTGCTGGCCTATGTCAAGCGTTCTGAGGTGCCTACACCTCCAAGCGCTCAATCAGACAATCTGGAAAGAAACTGACAGCACGAACGCCACTGACATCGATTAGCCGCCATTTCTTGCAACGTCTCCAGCCAAGCACAGGTGGGGTCACGGGGGCCCCACCCTGGAAGGCGTACAACACCAACAACACCCAAACTCTTCGTGATCTCTTTCACGCCCTTCTGCCAAGTCATACGTTGTCCACCTCGCGGTTTGCGCCATCCTGAAGGAGGCACGGAGAACAACACTCGTCTCGGTAGACGGTGTTTCGGCATGCGTAGCACATGACCGAGCCATCGTAGTCGGTGGTGCTGGATGTTTTCCCCGATTGAAGTACCTGCAGCACAACCAAATACCCGTTTTCTAATCACCTCGTTACTAACACGCTGACGCCATCCAAAACCAGCCACGCTTCTGAGGCATCGGTGGTCGAAAACCTGAAGACGCCTCACATCATCTGTCCGCAGAGGCCATGTCTCGCACCCATACAACAACACAGCCCTTACTGTAGCCTGATACACACGACCCTTAAGATCTAGTGAGATGCCTTTTTGACGCCACAAGTGACGCAAATTAGCAAATGTGATTCGAGCCTTTGAGATTCTTGCACTGACTTCATCAGACACACTTCCGTCAGAGCTAATACAACTACCGAGGTATGTAAAATTTTCCACAACCTCCAGTGATTCTCCTTGAATTGTAAGGGGTATGTTCAAAGACTGCACGTTCTGAAGCATGACTTTGCACTTTGAAGGTGCAAGGCGCATGCCAAAAGATGGTATGATGGTGGTCAGTCTATTCAACAGGGCTTGTGCTTCGTTTTGGTCTTCAAAGATGAGGGCAATGTCATCTGCGTACTCCAGATCGACAAGGCTCTCACCAGCAACAATTTGAACACCGGGGTTTTGAAGACCCTCCAGCGTTCGCCTCATTATTTCATCAATGATGAAGTTGAATAGGAATGGAGAGAGTGGACATCCTTGTCGGACACCACTTTTTGTAGGGAAGCTTTTCGAGAGCTCACCATACACTCTCACCCGCCCAGAAGTATGTGAATATAGGGATCGGATTATGTTTACAAACTTCTGGGGCATACCCTGTTGAGCAAGTGTAGTTAGCAGCACTGACCGATCGACAGAATCGAACGCACCCTTGAAGTCAAGGAATACCAAGATTGTGGGTCGTCTGTACATATGGCGTTGCTCTAACACCTGACGGAGTGTGAAGATGTGGTCAACGCAGCCTCTACCCGGTCGAAATCCCGCTTGATTCTCACGAGTCAAGGTTTCGCGTGCCACCGTAAGACGACGAAGAATCAGTGACGCCAGAAGTCTTGTCACAACAGGAGTCAAACTAACACCTCTGTGGTTGCTACATTCACTGCGAGTACCCTTTTTGAAAATGGGCACTACTATCGATTCACCCCAGTTGTCTGGGACGGTCTCTTTCTCCCAGATAGACCCAAATAGGCTAGACAGGCACTGGCTGAGAAGTCCACCGCCATCCTTGAAAAGAGCAGGTGGAAGGTCGTCAGGACCAGCAGCACGATGACGCTTGAGTAGAGAAATACACTCGGACACTTCCGAGGCTGAAGGCGGCTCCAGATTCACGGTCCACCTTTCTGTTGAAGGCCAGGATTCTAGATTGGAGGTAGCAGGTGGCCAACTGAATTGCTGCTCGAAGTACTGTGCCCAGCGATCCAAACGTTCTGCTTTGCTGCATATCAGGGAGCCATTTTGGTCCCTGATTGTTTCGCTGACAAGAGGTTTCCGAGGACCAGTCGAACGAATCAAGTGGAACAGCTTGCGGACATTACCAGCATTCTTTGCCTCTTCCATTTCTTCGGCCTTTCGGGTCCACCAAGCTTCTCGGTCTGCACGGATACTCAGTTTCACCTGGCGTCGGATGATGCGTCGGGTGGAGTTGTGATTGCGGCCAGGAGGGATCTGTCGCCGGGTCTCCAGCAAGGACACAGTCTTATCAGAGATCCAATGTTTGGATGAGGTTGGCTGGATTGTACCGCAAACAGACTTTCCGGCTTTGAATAGCGCTTTAGATATCTTTTCCCAGTGGCCGTTTATATCCGACATCGTACCGTCCGGCAGGCGTTCGAGGAGCTGGTTCTGATAATTTCGTTTGACTTCTGGGTCCACTAGCTTCTCAATGGCTAAGCGAGATGTGTGCGTTTTGCGTACACCTGAAAAGCGCAATGAAAAGCAGCAGCGTACAAGTGCATGGTCGGAGTCCACGCTGGTGTTCCAGAAGGAGCGGCAGGCGGTGATCGACCCTCGCCACCGATAACTGACGGCGATGTGGTCTATTTGGATTCGGGGCTGGTTTGTTGGTGGGCACCACGTTGTCAAGCGATTTCCGCTGTTCCGGAAATTCGTACTGCAAAGAAACAGTCTGTGATCGGCACACATTTGGAGTAAGCGATCCCCGTTGTCCGTGCGTCTCGTGTCCAATCCAAGACGACCACCCAATCGGGCCTCAGCAGCGCTTAGTCTACCTACCTGGGCGTTCATGTCACCAGCAACCAAAACGATATCTGAGCTTTTAGCCTGCTGTAGAAGGGCACCTAGAGCGTCATAGAAACTGTCTTTGGCAGATTCAGAGCTACAGTCAGTTGGGGCGTAAGCAGACACAATAAACAAGGTGCGATGGACCTCACTTCCTCTAAATTCTCTCACAGATGTTGCCAAACGAACCGCACAGAGGCGACTATTAACGGGTATCCAATCAAGCAGAGACGCTTCCGCTCGGTCGCTCAATACAATACCCACCCCAGCATACCCAGCTGCAGTGGCCTCTGCATCACCAGAGGTGCGCAGCCGGAACTTGGAAGAGAGCGAGGGGGCAGTCAGTTCGATCACAGTACTTGCGTCCTGCATCCTTGTTTCTGACAGACAACATACATCAATGCAGAGAGAATCCAGCGTACGAGCAAGAGCCACCTGTTGACCTGCTTGTTTCAGTGTGCGAACATTAAAGGTGGCTAAGTAGACAGGCTTTCGGGGTATGAAAACAGACTTCGAAGTGTTTAGGGTTGTGACTGAACTCGGGCGTACAGAAGCTGCAGCTGAGTGTGATGCAGGGCGAGCAAAACGGTCAGTCCTAGAGCTGGGACCTGCGGAGAAAGTATTCAAATTTGGGTGGGGGAGGGTGGAAGACGGAAAATGTGAAAGTGTAAGAAGGGAGGCGTCAGCAGTAGCATGTTTTCGCTTACCCGCCCTGCTGTATGCAGCAAGTAAGGCGACCCGGCTGATGGCACCACGCGACGGCCGATGTGGCATGAGAGTATTGTTAGCTGTAAATGTCATGGTTGTACGAGGGCTGGGATACTGTCAGGGCGCCCACACCTAGACAGAAGGACGATTAGGGTCCTCAACCAAAGCCTTAGGCTCAAAAGCCTAACCGCAAGGCAGCGGTGTTGGGCTGGAAATGCAAGTACACTACCAATTTTACGGAACACGTCGCCACACATGTTCCAACCCCCAATCTGGAGGGCCAGGAGACTGTGTTCGTCACACCTCTACCCAATGACCAACCTGGTATGAGAGACTCTGCGAGTGTCACGGGACACCCCCCAGTATAGCTCAATGGGTCGCTGAGGTGCACAAACCGCCACACCATGGTAAGGTCCAGTCTCTTCGTGACTCTCCTGGTGTCAGGTCACGTTTCCAGGTCAGTGTGCAATTGCAGAAGCGTACATCCAGCTTCCCTTTGGATGCCTTAATCGCAGGTACCGTAAAGAAAAGTCAGAGATTACTCAACAGACCCATTTTTCTCAAGTGAAGACCGAACGTGGATGCTAACCCCCCCCCCCCCCAGACATGGCTCCTCTAGGTTGAAGAGCGCCGTGTCAAGGCCTCCTCAACAACGGGAGGCGGCGGTATTGGGGACTGGAAAAACCCTTTTTAAGACATCGCTCAAGAATCCACCTAATTTCCATGCGCTAAATTCTATTTAGCTAACATCTGCCTCTGTGGTACGGTAAGCCTGCGCGCCGTATTAAAGCAGACACCAGATGAACGTTGCAGAAGTTTCCGCACTGTCGTGCATCCAGAGATATTCTGACCCTTCGCCTTGGAAAAAGCCAAAATTTAGGGGTACACGAAACTGAGTAGAACCGTTGGTGTTAAAACAAAAACGGAGAACAAAACCGTATGCTGTAGTTGGAAAAAGTAAATCGCCGCAGGCGGTCAAAAAATATCGCCCAGAGCCTCAGTTAAGGATTGTCGTTCCTTCTTGGGTACGCAACTTGACTCTGATCACGCCATCGTGCGGACCCGTTTAGCACTTCGCTTTCCACCAGCACTACGCGTGCCGAAAGAGGACAGCTCCGTTCATCAACTTCGACAAGTTTCAGTGGCTGAAGAGTATCGAGCTGATCTGGCTAGCAATCTACTGGAAACGCAGTCATGTGGACGACGAAGATTGCTTGGAGGATGAATGGAGGCGAGTTAAAGAAGCAATGCTCTCAGCTTTCAGAACTGTTTGCTCAGCCCATCTGACTCGACTCAATGAACACTGGATATCTTCGAGATCAGCAGATCTTATTGCTGCCAGAAAAGCCATACCAGCAACTAGCGACTATGATGGCGCACGCAGATCCCTCAAACACTGGATAATCAGGAGCTTGGAGAATGACAGAGAACACTGGTGGATTTCGAAGGCTCAGAAGATAGAGAAGGCTTTCGCTGCAGGCAACAGCCGCGCCCTGTTTCAACTGATTCGATCAATGGGTCAAAAGAAGGCAGGTGTCAGTGAGACACCATGCGAAAAAGAGGGAACAGCAATTCAGTCCCTCAATCGCCGTCTTGAGCGGTGGGCTGAGCACTTCCAAGGACAGTTCACTTGGTCTCCTTCAATACAACCGCTGGAAGAACCAAGCGGGCCCGAATGGAACACTGACACCAATCCACCATCGGCAACCGAAATCCAGCGTGAGACTTCAATCCTGAAGCGCGACAAGGCACCTGGGCCGGATGGTCTACACCCTGCGCTCTTCAAAGAAGGTGGCGAGGTCCTGGTGAACAGTCTGACAACCATACTGCAGAAGATTTGGAGAGAAAACAGAATACCAGCCGAATGGAGCTCCTCGACCGTCATCTTAGCTTTCAAAAAGGGATCATCATCATCATCATCGACAGCATGACATCAGTGTTCAACACCGATGCTTCACTGCCGTAAAAGGGAGCAAGGACGTCATGTGAAAACCATCGTGGTATCAGCCTGGTATCCGTCGCATAGAAGGTGCTCTCTGGCATTGTTTTGCACAGGTTGATGGATTATCGGGAGAGACAGATACGTGAGAATCAAGCTGGGTTTCGCCCCGGTCGATGATGCATCGACCATACCTTTACCTTGAGACAAATTCTTGAACAGCACCACTCCTTCAGACGTCCCACGTTGGTCGTTTTTCTGGATTTAAAAGCTGCTTTCGATACTGTCGATCGTCAGTGTCTGGCGATCCAAATTTTTATCCCTTATGAGGGCACTGTATGCGAACTCCTGTGGGCGCGTACGAGTATACGGGAAGCTCTCGCCTGAGTTCACCACGTCCATTGGTGCAAGACAAGACTGTCCTCTTTTCCCTTTCCTCTTCAACTTTGTTATTGATACGCTGCTTAAAATTTCTCTGCCTGTCTCTGAAACCTCGGGAGCCGAAATGCTCTCGGGACGTTCCCTCACGGACATTGAGTATGCAGACGATATTGCTCCCCTTGGTTCTGATCCTTCAAAAATGCAAACGACTTTAAATAACCCAAATAACTCTGCCGCACGGTTTGGCATACGCTTCACACCTGCAAAGTGTACATTGCTGCTACAAGACTGGGTAGGATCAAACCCACACCCCATGCTTGCAGGTGAGCCAATCGACTTGGTAGATAAATTTCCTTACCTGGACAGCTGTATAAGTTCCGGTGGAGTGGCTGAAGATGAGATTATTTCTCGAATCGGAAAAACCAGGGCAGCTTTTGCCAACCTCCGACACCTATGGCGGCGACGTGGCGTGAGTTTGTCTGTCAAGAGAAGAGTTTACACTGTGGTGGTGCGATCTATACTGCTTTATGGATCAGAGACGTGGCCCCTACGCGCAGAGAACATACGGAAGATGTCAGTGTTTGATCATCGGTGTCTCAGGAGCATTGGTCAGGTCTGGTGGGAACATCGGATTAGTAATGCTGAGGTACGCCAGATGGTCTTAGGAAGAAGGAACTCTCCCACGGTAGACGAATTACGCTTTATAGGCTGCGCTGGTTGGGACATGTACTCCGCATGCCAGAAGACTGGCTGCCTCGGAGAGCTCTTTTCGTCCAGCCCTGTGCTGAGTGGAAGCGACCGAGAGGTGGACAGTGTATGACCTGGCAACGAAGTACGGAAACACTAACCAGTAAACTTAGTCCGGTGGCCAACTGCCGCTTGCCTGGATGGAGACCCCGAGACTCAACTCACCAGTGGTTAATGACATTGGCAGAAATGGCCCAATCGCGCAGTCGGTGGCGCTCATGCATCAAAGCTATCGCCTTCAATGCGTAGCTACCCAATTTCCGAACAAACTGAACAGGCCTTCGCCTCCAAGGCTTGGTTTGTACGTCCCACATTCCCGTTTTCCGGTGATCGAAACTGTAGCAGCTGGAACTAATGTGCCTACGATACACGGTTTATAGCTGATAAATTGAATTGAATTGACAGAACACAACAAAAGGATGCAGGAAATGCCCAAAGATTATTTCAGTTAATCCGTGCGATAGGTCTCCGAAAACCGCCTGTGAGAAAACCATCAAGAATCAATCTGGTGTAGCCATCTTTAATAGAGAAGCCCCGATCACTGGGCCGAACACTTTGAACAAGAATTCTCGTGGCCACCTTCTGTCAGAAAGTCAGGTTCTCGAACTGCACTAGAATCCTGGATGGTGAACCTAGAACCCATACGTCTTGGAGGTTTACTACTGCAAACCCTCCCTCAAGCGCCACCGAGCTCATTGTCGGGAGACTTTCCATCTGTGTTCTTCATGGATGGGAGTGAGGCCTACAGTAGACGTGTGGCTGAATTTACCTCTATTTGGAAGCAGGAGACTGTCCCAGGGAACTGGGGGATTAATAATTGTGCTCGTCTTCATCCACGATTCTTGTACACCTGGATTTCCAAGGCGCACCTGACTCTATTGACTGGTCTGTTCTCCCTAACACACTTGCTAAGCAAAGAATGTCCCGGAAGTTTGTCGACATAATAGGCCACTTATACTCTCAGACTTCCGGGAGTGTAAAAGTTCTCCAAAAGTTTCCGTGCAAAAAGTGGCAACGACAAGGATGCCCACTTTCCCATTCCCATTCACTTTAGTGATCCATGAGATAATGATGTGAACACTGGAAGGTCTTCAAAAGCCCGGTGGTCCAAATAGCTACTGACGAAAATCTTGTCGATCTGGAATACAGCTTTCTCACTTTGGAAGAGAAGGCATAGGTGTTTTAGGACGAACTGACATGCGCTTTGCACCTATAAGGTTTAAGGTCATGCTCCGGGGAAGGCAGTGATTGAACATGCCACTTGCAATCCAAGGAGAGGAACTCCAGGTTGTGGAGCATTTTACGTATAAGCTCAATGCACGAACCTCAGGTCGCGCTTATTAAGTTGTGATACTTAGGGCGGCAAAAGTGACACATTCCTGAATCTTAGGGGACGTGTACATCATCCTACAGTACGGGCTGTTTTGTGTGGTTGTGAGGCGTAGCCTCTGCGAACAGCCGGACTGAGATGTTTTCAGGTCGCAAGTAACCGTCAGCTCATGTAAACTGGTGTCGCTAATCCACAAGACAGTTGGGAAGCGTGTGTCTGAGTTTCATCGTTGGACACTTCTACATAGCGAACTCACACGCTACTTCGTAGACACTAGTGGTCAAAAACTTCCGGCTTTCGGATATTCCCTGCTCGTAAAGGCCATGTTCCGCAAGCATAAGTCAGACCTGGATGGATGGATGCGTTAGAGTCTCGGATTTTCGTGCATAAACTGATCCTAGTTATCTTCCCATTGGGGTTCAGTGGTATCAAGGCTTGTTTGGCATTGTTTATACACCGTGGAATTTCTTCCTTTGTCAATCCGTTGGATAGGATGACGGTGCCAAGGTATTTGAAGTCGGTAGCCTGCGTAATTACTTCACCTCCTATGTTGAGAAGCTGGATAAACAAGTTCACGGAGATGAAGAACTTGGTCTTGACGTATTGAATTATAATCTTATGAGTGCTGCATGGTAAGTTTTATTATTCAGCCCAAGTTGGAGTCAACACCCAACAAGACGAAATCATCAGCATATTCCAAGTCAGCTGTCCAGATTTGGGCATCCCAATGGATGCCAGAGTACCTCTCCGATGCCCAATCGAGTGACAAACAGATTGCAAAGTTAATGAACGTCGGCGAAAGTGGGTAACCTTGTCTTACATCTGTCTTAAGCCCCGTGGTCTGCTCGAATTATACCCAAACCAGAGCTTTCGCTAACAAATAATCGGCATTAATAAAGCCTAGCAGCATCGCGGAGACACCGCCATCATTATGGACAGCAACATCAGGGTTGACTGATACTTCACTGCCGTACGGCACCGTCAGCTAGGAGGATTGTTAACAATGAATCACAACTAAGCATACCGCATGAATTTGAAACAATGTTCTTATGTTCGTTACAAAGAGAATATTTGGTGCATACAGTCACTAACAGGGCGGAAACCTCTTTGGTTTGGTTGGCATCCCGCGTTCGGGATAAACGTAACAGAAGGGATGCAAAGATATCGGCAGAAAAATCCGCAAAACGGGTTCGGCGATAATTATCGCACATCGTCCTACCGTCTCTTTCGGGGATCTGTAGTAATGCTGAAGTGGCCCAATCTTGCGGAACGGACTGGTTTCCAGAACGAACAAAACGGCTTGTTAAGTGGCTCGAGATGCGTTGATATGTAGAATTTCTTGACCCCGACAGAGATACCGCCTAGTCCTTGGGCTTTCCTGCCCTTCAGATGCCTGATGATCGCTGCAATCTCCAGTTTACTTGGATCTTCACAGTTGACACATGATGTCAAGCCTAGACTGGTCTCGAGATCCCAAATTTTCGTTGACAGGAGGATTAAAAGTTGTTTAAAATATCCCGCCCATCGGTTAACTTTCTCACCATGGTTGCTAAAAAACTCTCCATTTGCTCCACATAACAGGCGCTGTTGAGACCGAGGGTTTCCTGAAGCCACGCGTGTGAGACGAGTTTGCCGAAATCAACTGATTTGGTGTTACGGACTGCCGCTGCCTTCTTCAGATATTCGGCCATTGTGACGTTGCCACACAGTTTGGCTAGCCTAGTTTGGCTGGTTTGATGTATAGGGGCCTTCAAAGCTACCCACCGTTTGTTTACAACTGGTCACCAAAAAAACCGTTGGGTGCCCAACTGCCATGCTACCCGAAGGAAGCACGAGGGCTGGGATACTGCAAGGTCGCCCATGCCTAGACAGAAGTCGAGATGCAGAGGCCAGGTTCGGAACACGGACCTTTCGTGGTTCCGCGATCTAACCACTGAGCCATCACGCCCAACCGGTCGGCTGAAAGGTTAAAGTTTGTAGCACCCACTCTGGTAGTTATTGCGTCGGAGAGCGCCTGCTGGTCCTCTAGGCTTCTGAGTGACGTTGTTGATGCGCTAAGGACACTCCTTTTGTCTAGCAGCCTCCCAGGATGGGGAACCCGAAACTCGAGACAAACGGGCACTAACAGAGATGGTCTAATCAAAATGGCCAATGGTGCTTCCCCACCAATTATATTGCCTTTAATGTGTAACAGCCCTACTTCACCAGAACAATCCAAAACCAGTGAACCATCGCCTCAGATGCCTAGCAGCGCACTATTATTCTCTCATTCCCCTTGTGACAGCTTGGAGCGACGTTTATTGCTGCTGGGGGCGAGATGGCTCAAGTGGTTAGAGCGCGAATTTACTAACCGGGAGGTCCGTGGTTCGAACCCGACCTCTGCCTCTCGACTTCCCCTGTCTAGGCTTGGGCAACCTGGCAGTATCCCAGCCCTCATGCTTCCTTTGGGTGGCATGGCAGCTAGGCATCGGAAGGGTGCTGCAGCTGAACAATTATCTTTATTTTATTATTGCTGCTAAACCGAAGCCGAAAAGCTTCATTGTGAACACACTAACCAGCTGTCATTTATAAAAGCCAAGAACAACGGAGGCCCAAGTACTGAGCCTTCAGGTATCCCGGTAGGTATGCGCTCCCTGATGAATCTTCTTTATTCGTAACCATTAAATCCTGCCTCAATGGGGGATGCGCGTCCAGCTGAGCGGTCCAGGAACTGTCCTATAAGCCCCTGAGGCTTCCCGGAAAGTAGAAGGAATCAACACTTTCTTCTGTGTCCGGTTCCCTGGCGATTTCATCCGTGAGACAGAGCGACCAGGGTTGCGCGGTCACCACTTCATGAAGCTATGTTCGTTTACGATGAATGGCTGGTTACTAGCATCATAATGAATCAGTCTGTCGCTCACAACCCTATCCAGGACAAAACTTTAATAGCTGCGTATACCCCCACTTCTGTATTGGGTGCAACCGTGAAGGACGAGTTCTGGGGACAATTGCAGTTGAACAACAACAATTCAGGGCCGGCGACAGGAATTCCCGAGTTGCTGGACGAGACAACACGCTTGGTCCGTTTGGATTGGATTAGCAGTGGAAACGACAGGCTCATAAACTTAATCAGACCGTTATTACCAACACTCTTTTTCAGTACTCCAGAAAACCTACTGACATGGTATTCGAACGAGCGTCACAGCTTCTCTGCTGCGCACAAGATGGGCCTCATCAGTTGAAGATTGTGGATCATATGGAGATTCGAATCGTGGAAACACAAGGTGCAAAAATCACACTTGTGCAAGAAGAGCTGTGTGAGGTAGGCACTCCTCTGACACGCAAAGCACGTCTTAAGTAGCAAAACATATCAACTGTGATTCGCTCATTGTTTTTCTTAAAACCATCTGGCGTACTTCATGAGAACTAACTTGATGTTCCCATCAGACTCGAGTAATGCCTCAGTAACATCAGAGGCCAGGCACCAAAAGATTTTATTAAACCTTCTGTGCGTGGATATAATGTAGCTGATCCACGAGTGTGAATCGCACTGCCGCTATATGTATTCTTTCATTGGCAAACTGACGCCACACGGGCACCATAAGTCAAAGGCTGGTAAAAGTTGTTCCGGTCTTTTTGAACCAATTGAAAAATGTTTGAGTAGTCATTGTTTCGAAGAGGTTTGTCCCGGACTTCCTATTCTGAGAACTGATGTCGCCCTCAGTCAATCTGTCCGGACTTACACAGCCGCCCGGATTGGTAAGCCTACTTATGTTACTTATTTATTCGACGATGATGATAAAATGTATGTCCTACGCCGCTTGGCAGGCCAGCGGTTTCGGGTTGAACCCACTTTGCAGACGTAAAGCACATAACAGACAATGAGGCAAAATTAATCAGATCATTTAAAACGGTGTGTCTCTCTAAAGGATCCGAACGAAAGAGAGCAATGTCCTCGAAGTACTCAATCTACGTGGACGAATGCCTCAGTAGCACTTCGCCCAGCCCGCCACCCGAGGTGTCAGAGATAAGCAGAGAGGTTTGGAGCAGCATATCAAAGTTAAACAGAACAGTGGGGCAGGGTATCCTCATGTGCTACTAGCGGAGCGATCCACATTCAAAGAAAGCCTTCAGATACAAAAACTACGGCCGGTCGTCTGAAGGAGTGGCGCTGTTCAAGCACTTGTCTGAAAGTGACTTTATGGTAAATGCAACCTTCTGCCAGAACGAAATCCCGCTCGGCTCCCACGAATGTGTCCATCCTAGTGAGCGACCATTATGCATGGCACAACGCCAGAGAGCAGCTTGTTCGCTGATTACACGAGATTTCGCATTATGTTCTCGCGCCCCTTCTGAAGAGCAGACTAATCATCGAAGTGCCTCTTTCCACCAGTACTTTTCGTTCCAAACGGTTTATAGTAGGGTAGTCATATTGCTCACTAGGGCTTTACTATTTTAAAAAGAGTGATAGAGTGCTAATGTCAAGGTTCATAGGGTTTATCTGAAGTAAGGTGGTCCCTATGCGAGTCCTCAGTAATGAGTCGGAATCGTCAGACCAGCAAATGAAGCTCGTCAGGCTACGTTGAACTGGACATGAACTACGCACATCCAACCGCCGTCGCTCAAAATCCTTCGGCAAAGGGTTCACAAGGGGGCAAGCCATTACACGGCGACGTCTACCGTTAGGCGAAGTGGAGTGGGATTCCCATGCCTCCCTGGCTGATATTCAAGTGGTTCTACTTCTACATAGTTGGAAACCCTTACACGGCATGCAAATTATCTCAGCGGTGAGCGTGCTGTCGGTTTCTAGCCGGACTGGTTAGCTAAAGCTTACATGCTGTGTTGGGCTTGTGCTAGTTGAGGCTCAAGAAGACGTTGGACCAATCTCGCTGATGGTGTCTGACTACGTGATTCTTATGTGCTTACGTCGATGCTGTGGATACTTTAAACTCTCCTGACCGCTTCCCTCGGAGCTCCTGGAATTCTTCAAGCCTCTTACTTTTCTCTTTACTACGACATTATTCTCCATAGTCGCGTGGCGGTTAAGCACCGGTAGTAACTGTCAGTAAATTACCTCCATGATGAGGATGGCGGTGATGACATGTCCTCCCATCTTTCCGGTGGTACTTTTTACGCTATTTTCAAAGGAGACCCCATGCTTCGGGGAAACGATCTCTCTATGTCGTCCGCAAAGAGTGACCAGCTCGAGGTAACTGTGAATCATTACCATATCAAATGATTAGAAGCGGCATTAACACCGAACCTTGCTGTCCACCAGAACTGCGAGCAGTTTAATAGTAGGGTTCATCAGTTCTTCCTGCGAAAATTTTACGACCGAAACGGCGTTCCTGAATACCCCGCTTCTGGGGACATTACAACAGCAACGGGTAGTTATGCATTGTGCGTGATGCAGAAAAGTGGAAGAGAAAATGGCCATCAGATACAACTTGTGAGCTCGTTTCGTAGAAGTTTCATTTTTCAAATAAAGCGACCACGATTATGAGACCTTGAATAATAATAATAATAATCGTTCAGCTGTAACACCCTTTCCGTGCCTATCTGTCATGCCACCAGAAGGAAGCACGAGGGCTGGGATACTCCCAGGTTGACCAAGCCTAGACAGGGGAAGTCAAGAGGCGGGTTCGAACCATGGACTTTCCGGTCAGTAAATTTGCGCTCTAACCACTGAGCCATTCCGCCCCCGAGACCTCTTGCTTCCGACCTCGATCCAGCAGCGACCCTGGTTGCTGCTGGGCCTTAAACAGGAAGCCCACTTGGCCAAAAGTTGCTGGGCTGTATATACGTCCACGTACGTCACATCACATTCTGCTCACATGATTCTCCATTTCACCAGCTCCCAGCACGCACAAACAGGGCGCCGGTGGACTCGTAAAAACAGTCCTACGCCATCCCAACCAATGTAGCGAAAGCAATTATATCAGAAGCAGATTGTCTGAGTCAAGCATCCTAAGACTAACTGCGTAGTTGCTAATAAGCCGTTGCAATCAAATGCGCCCAACTTTCCGCAAATCATGGTTTTCTATTTTGTTGGTCGGTGCACGTCAGCTACGCGACGGGGCTAAGTTTCAAATGCGCATAGCAGAACAGCGCATACAGCAGCCTTCAAACAGCAACGAATTTTACGTCAGCGCTATCAACTTTTAGGGCCCGTAAAGAGTACTCCGGTTTCCACAGGTCATAAGGCTCGTCAACTATACGAGATGCCCAGCTTCCCACATAAGCAAAGCTGTTGGCTAACTCCAATTTGTCTCCACCCACGGTAAAAATAGACAGAGGTTCCTACTAAACATTGCGCAGGATCTTGCACCTACAGTCTACCTGTTGTGGTCCGTCGAAGTTTTCAGCAACCTAATGAATAGTGTGCTACGTTTAGACAGCGTATTGCGATATTTAGAATATCGTACCAACTGAAACATGAGGCGGCCTGGTGCAGCACATTCAGTTGAAGCGGTCCATTATAAACGAGAAATCCAGTCGGATTCAGTTGAGTCTCCCGTCAAAGCCAAATTCGTGTGAGAGTACTCGTCAAAGCCCTGATATCAATAATTATCGTTTAATGGGGAGTAAATCCAGTCAGCCAGATAGCACGGTGACGGAAAGCATTGACTACGAATCCAGGTGCCTCCGATCACAGCAAGACCAGCCGATAATAATAAATTCCTACATAAGTGACGGTTCTGTATATACGCGGCCAGACTTCTCGTTCAGCAGACTGCTGCTCCAGAGCCCCACAAAGCTACAAGAGCTGGGACAGCTAGTATAAGTGAACCAGAGCACAACACATGCAGCCGCCACCGGTTGCCGCGTTAACCCTGGGACTTCTGCAACTCATGTCTAATATTCAGACTTCCCAAACATCGGTGCAGATAACCGATAGAAAATTCCAGGAATAAAGAAATATTTCCAGACATTCGATTAACGCAACTACTGTCACGGACGCAATAACGGGGGTGTGGGTTTGTTATCAGGGTGCGCCCGACTCCAAATCACTATGTTTAATGCAGTTCAGATTGACAAAACCGGCGCTGCACCCTATCACCCACAAGGGAACGGGTCGGCCAGACCAAAACACCAATCCCTCAAGAAACTTTCAAAACATTTGCACACGGTCCCGACCAGGGCCAGGTTCTACCAAAATGTCCTCTACACATGAGTGTTCGTCAAGCAAATCCACCGGTAAAACACGATTTTTCTTGTCGAGTAGACCAGACCACTCAATGATAGAGCCCTCAGATCGCCAGATAAAAACTGCCACATACTAAGTCAACCAAAATGATAAACAGGCTTCAATAAACACACCAGGTGGTGCGAAGAGTTCTTGAAACCATGTAACGGCACCACGTGAATTACGACACGAGTCCTTTCACTGGGCACGAAAGTGCCATTACCCTGAAAGTGCCTACCACACTCCAATCGAAGTTGAAGAGACCAAACGCCGTAGTGATGTCGGAGATGAATTGCATTGCTGTATTGAAAGGCAGCTGGAAAAAAGCCACGGCTTTTCATTTCAACCGGTCAAAACCTCACATGGGAAGAGAGCTGATGTCGATATGGAACTAGAGGCAGCACAGGAGGCCAGCTGCTATGTAGAAGTGCGCGTTTATTATAGCTTACATGATGTCCAATAATCCGGTCTGCTTCTTAATCGTTAGCCCTCAGCGTCGGAGATCATAATCAAGGTTGGAGCGGACGAGGTTGTCAATCGAACACAAGCACAGCACTGAGGTCTGCTAAAACGTTAAAAAATGACGCAACGAAACAGTGTGCGAAAAAGATGTGTAAAGCAAGCCGATGAACTTGCAAAAAGTACTCGGCTGAACAACCTCGGACGAACGGATCAGCGTGCAGGATCACACTTTGTCCAAAGGCGCCAGTCGGCTAGTTAGCTCACCCGGGGAGCAGCGTAAATCCTGAGTGCGGGTCGTGAACCTTCGAATCCTTTGTACTATTTAGCTTCTTTCTAAATGACTTATAGCCTTTGTGACTAACGAGCTCTCGGATCTATTGGACGAGCCAGACCACCAGACAATTGTCTGGAGGTTACCGGCCACTTGTGGTCGGTCCAATAGCGGATGGTTGCTTACTCCCATTTGCGTCTCACCTTTACCGGCGCCGTTACGGTCCACCAACGATGTACGTTCAAATGCGCCACAAAACATTACAACACACTGAACCTAGACAATATGGACTTGCAAAAATCATGAATAGCGATAGTAGAAACACTCAGACACGGTGAGCCGACTCACGATTTCATCTGGACTGAGAATTCCGAATTGGAGAGACCTAACATCCCTCAGCGGAGGACCACCGCCCGCCATAGGAGCCATTCTAAGAGCGATCGGGTAGCCCTGTTGGCGCCTGTGGTCCAGCTGTTTCGTGCGTTAGTGCGAACTAAAACATCCAGTTCGGTTTGGGAGCTCCACGGGGTTCTAAGCGATCTAGTAAATCAAGGCGCTTCTAGGTGATATGCAGCGGTGTTGTAGCCGATCCGTGAGGAGTGTCTGGAGTTAAGAAATGAATGATAAACGTTAAGGTTAGGATTTAACATTTTTTTAATTCGCTCCGAATCACGCTCACTATTTTGTCCTTCTGTTCTATCCAACTACAGCATTTTTCAATTTTTTTCACTTTCTGCCTTTCTTATTGTCAAGGCTTTGTGAAACTGGAATGGAAGTAAATGATAAGGATACATGAGTAGGCGAATACCAATTATGTAAATGCATACTCTCACCTAATATTTTATAAGTCACGATGTTCTCAACCGAAAATATTGCGGTTTTCTGACACTGTTTATTTGGCATTACTTAGCAAAAATTTTGCGTCAACACACTGTTGAAGCCATGAAAGAAGACGGGATATGGCACCTCCTCCTTTTAACTACGAGCATCAGTGCATGTTAAGAAGGTACCTGGAGAGTAGGTCACAATGGAAACTTCAGAGTAGATTTCAGCAATTGGATGAGCACTCTGGTACTCATGATAACTGCCCGATCGTCGGATTTTATTTACAGTCAGGCAAAAAAGTCTGGATGGGTTTTGGGCCCTTGTGCAGCCCTGGGACTTCCGCATTTAAATATTTTTCGTTTAGACAATCTTATTTCATCCTGACGCAGCAGTCGCAGAAAGTTCGCACCAGTGTGAAGACATATTTCAGCCCTCATGGTACATGTATTACTAGCAGGAGTTTGGTCAGTGGATAGCTGACGCACAAGGCAACCGTATACCATATCAAACATCAAAACTCAAATCTTGGAATTACCAGCTTATGTGTCTCTAATAAGCCTTGGTAAGAGAATACTCGGAGTCCAGTGATTTGGTTTATTGCTGTCGAGCGGACAGAATAATTGGCTGGAGGATCGCTGTACAAGTAGAACCAGGCGATTCCGAAAAAGAGAGTTTTATTCTGGTTATTGCAAAACACAGTACACTGTGTTTCGCTTATGTGGAATACCATAAAAATCGGTACGAGTGACTACAACTCTGTTCACACTTATGAACCTCGCTTTGTGTGGCAGAATATCCGCGCACGCTTTCGTTGTAACTGGGTATCGAGGGCTATATTTGGCCTGCATGTGTCTAGGTGATGAGCAATTCAACAGTGCCATCTTGGTACCAACAACAATATGATGAATAGGCTTTTAGATCCGCGCAAGTCGAACGATGCCAAATCCTTGACTGATTCAACGTACTTGGCTGCTGCGACATACACAAGGGTGCACTACAAACGCGGGTGTTTTTATTCCGTTCATTGTGTCCCTTCATATCGCGCAGCCTTATACCATGACCAAATAGTTACACTGTCATAAATTGGAAAACAAAAATGAGCTCGGAAATTACTAGTCGTAAGGTTTAATTCAGGGAAGCGGACCAACGCCACGTTGAATGACTATATTATCCCGGCAAATTAAAGCTAGCATTTCGGCCAAACATAACGGAAGTACAGCGATTGGGATATAGTTGAAATATTGCAAATGGACTGAGTCAGCGAGCCCTTTTGTTTTATGGTCTGTAGTGCACACAGAAACCTAAAAAGTGTTTACATAAACTCAGTAGCAAAAAATGCAATGGAACATGTTCAAAGCGTGCGCTGCGGGTTCCACGCAAAGAAGGCTGAAGAAGCAGCCACATTAGGGAGCAAGGTAAAGCTGGCGGCAATCGTCTTTTTCTGCAGCTGAACATGTTCAAGTGATAAAAGTACTGTTGTTCACGTCTTGCCGTGTTCGAAATTTAGTGCATATAAAGCAGCTGTGAACGGTTGTAGGCTTTAGACTTATGGACTCCCGGAGACTATCCAAGATATGATCTACCGGTCGTTACTTTTATGGTTAAAAAGCCTACGTGAAGGAAGAATTATTGCCTCACTGGAGTAAGTCTTATTAGGCACGCAGAACGTTTGCTACTGTTCTAACTAGAGGGCGATAATCAAGTTGGGCCGGGAACGAAAGCTCAAAGTGCATCGGGTCGGCTGTGTAGTCCATGTCAGTCAAATCCCAAGACGCAAAACCACAGACCGGAGAACATTTTTGTTGCAGGTAACCCAGGTCAACACAGCTGAAGACTTGAAACTCCTGGCTGATTACTGTTTAACAGCGGCTATTTATGGATACCGAGAGATCGGACTACATAATCCAATCACCACGAAGCGGTAGCCATGTGACGAACTCGGCTGCCCTTTACACACAAACCAAGTGTCGAATAGTTAAATAAGGCTGACAAAAATTGTGATCGACAGTAAGAAAAGGCTGGATCATGAACGGTCAGCAACCAGTAAAAGCCACAACGCCAGTGCTACCCGAATACTATAATAATATTTCAATTTTCCACCAAGCACAGTTAACTGGTTGGGGTATCTTGATTTTAAATGGCTGGGATATACGATTAGCATCTATGGTTAAGTTGTGCACAAAAAGCTGCATTCATCAGTCTTTTGTGCACGCAGCAACTGTAATGCAAGTGTGGCTAGCAATTGAGCTATTAAAAATTGGGGTTATCATGCGGTCTGGCCTCACAATACAATGTGCCCAAAGTGTGGTGACCCTACGGACGAAATTAGTGATTTCATAATTATTAAACAATGCTGGGTTCATGCGATAACATTACAATTTTGTTGAGATTGGGTGGTTATTTATTGACCACTTAACACAAAAATTTGGATAAATAGCTCTGAGCAACAACACATTGGATGCGTTTGCAATGGCATTCAGCCAGTGATTTTAAAAAATATGGTGTTTGGGAAAATATTGCAGCCAAACGGTGGATGTCCAATAAATTGTATATATTTTACCACGATTATTAAGCTATCTGCGTTTGATGATAGCTTTAAGCATCGCACAACAGAAAATTATGTTACTGTCAAATTTGTGGTGATAAAGAAGCTCGTAGACTATGGATAATTCGCCTCCCATTTGTCGTAACTGTGGTATACAAAAGCACATGTTAATTTCAAGGGATCTCACCAAGGAGGCTGATTGTGTGAGATACCATGTTTTTTAATATAGAAGGGGTCACCCTACACTCGAAACATCTTGGCTTAGTACTAACAGAAGACAGCACAATCTCAATGGGGAAGCTGTGGACAGCAGTGGCAAGAGTTGGCTAGTAGGAATTATTATGGTCAAGGCGCGGCCGCGAGCTAGCCGCTTCTTTGATAGTTGAGGCAGCTCGCATGAGTAAGTTGTCAACGACAAATGCTCTGTCAATACCTATCGACTAACTTTCTAACCACGAAGTTCCTGATAGATGGAGGTGCATACGGGAGCATAATGCATGCTTTGTTTGCTTAGGAGACTCCCACATGGCCAAAGTTTGCAAGTCAGTTGTTCGATGCAGCCAGTCGGGTTTCAGGGAACGATATCATAGGTTGATGCACGCATCAAAACCCGGAAACAAAGCAGGGAAGTCTTCACAGGCGGAGGCTTTTTGTGCCTTTACTCGAGGTAGGCGGCTTTCAACACGCCTAGGAGCTATTCCTGTTAAATTTGACACTCCAGCATGCAAAAGCAAAGCAAACTGAGCAGACTTCCCGTCGTTTGGCGGCTTATATTCACCTGAGAGACGAGCAAAAATGGGTGAAGCACCACACCTAATGTTCCCAGTGCAAGTCGGCAAGCTCGACATCGCGGGGACTCACATTGAATGAATTCAGAAACGATCTGAATGGACCCTAATGTGGTGTGGACAATTTTCGGGGGAAGGTCATTCCACGCACCTACAACCAAAAATGAGAAAAATGTTGTCTACTGAAAGTTGGCGCCCCAATATTGACAATCTTGCCATTTTCGCGTCGCATATTATTGAGTGTCAACGTTGCAGCACTTCCACTATGTAGGCAAAAAGTAGAATACAAATACAGGGCACAAACACAGATTGACTCTGGCTGTGGACGAAATATATATGTGGGGTATTCAGCACAGGGCCAGGAAGGTTGGAAGAGGGTTTACAGTCCCGTGATATGAAACTGATGGTGGATTATTAAGGTTGAACTACGAGAAAACACGTTTTGGTCGGGGGACGAGAACGCTGCCTTTCTAGCCAACCAACTGGATTGCCGGATGTTCCCGAGACAGCCAGGTCCTGGTGATGATGCGTCATGCTAATACAAAGCTAAGGACCAAACTGAGCGATCCAGCCAATACTGTGGACTAGCTGGGAATGTGCACCGAATCCGCGAGAACCGGAGTTGATGGTAGCTAAGACATATCATGCGCGGGGCTGCGATGTGGGGTTCTAATGGGAACCGAGTAAGAGTTGCTAAAAACGATAACAGTGGATATGGAGCCTCTGAATCCTGGAGGCTTAAACATGTAGCATGCAGTTGCCGGTGCAACATAGGATGAAAGATATTTGACCTCTTACTTCACCGGGGTTGGTGTTTAATCAGTGGATAACCGCGGCTGCAGCAGACTGATAGTCAGAGTGCGATGCTCCTGCATGTTTATTGACTGCTGTGATTTTGGTAGTCTCGTGTCAAGCCAATTTCGAGACGTTAAAATGGGGCGTCAGAACATGTTAGAAAAGATGGCCCGAGGCTTATGCCAGAGGTCTACCGCAGCAAGCCAGAGAAAAGATTTTCAGGCACTAGTGACAGAGTGTGGGCCAGCACTGCGATAATTCAAACCAGGCAAACTTGGTTTACTTTGAGGATACTGAGATCACTTAGGTTGTGGGAAGGACTGTATCGTTAATAAATTTCGCAGGTTCGATATCTCCTGCCTCCTCGCAACCCTCTAATGGCTTCGGTACACAAACGTTTTACAGACTTGATTCTGAATGTGTCCTAGTGCTCTTGGCTGAAGAGGTTTCGCCAACTACAGCGTTTCACTCTCAGATAATTTGTACTTTGAAACAGGGGGTTATTTTAGGATAATTTATTTGAATAATCAGTTGTTTTTCTAGACGAAAATTCGTGAGCTAGTTTGGTTGAAAGGTGTGGACGCATGACATCCTTATTGCTTGTTCGAGCGGGAAACGGACAAATGCAAATATTCAGCCTGCGACGTCCGTGGATTTTCAAACAAAAACATACGGCAGTATGAAATAATGTGATCACCAACGCACGGAAATCTCTCTTCTACAGCTACGGAGGACGTGGAGCAATGTCGCATGATTTCCTAGCACACCAGAAAATGTGCTTGTCGTCATTCGAAGAAAAGCAAATCGATCACGTTACTTGCCGACATATCGGTCTCTAAACCGATTGGTATGAATAATCTCGATACAAGCCGCAACCTGGCGCCCAGCGATAGACGGCGCCGGCCCCCACCTTGGCTTATTGCGGCTGTCGCCTACCAAGACGTCACAGTGTCCATACCAATTGGTATACGGTGCCTGGAAATCATGTCCGGGTAAGATTTCTTTTGAAGTCGCGAGTTCCGTGAATAGGCCTGAACTCATTGAGTCCTGGTGCACTGGTGTCTATAGAAATGAGCATTTTTCGTTTGATCGATGGGGAACCATCGAATGATACTTTGGAGTTAGAATACATCGGATCGCTCGTTTAGCTATTCCGACGCCGTCGTACAATTAGAGAAAACTGGGGCGGTTTGGTTAAGGTTAGCACGCTTATTGGTATAGGTGAGACGTCAGGGGAGCGCCTTCTAATGCGGAGTCTACGCCGATCTTCTTGTGCAGACTAGGGAATCTCATGTGAACCGTACGCTTACATAAGGCAGCCCAACAGGACAAAGAAAAAAACTTGGCTCTTATTGATCTTCAAGTAGGTCCATAAGTACAGACTCCCCTGTAATGGAGGGTCATATTTACGCCTGTGGTCTCTGGCCCTTGATGAAACAGGCGGGTTTAACTTCCTATAAGCCTGTCTACGGCGGCCAGTGAACGGAAACTGAAATTTCCCGACATCAGGCGGTATATCCTGGCGAACAACCTTTAGTCTCCGTTGGAATGATAAAGGTATCTTTACGGGTTGTTTTCCGCACCGGGTAGTCTTCACATTCAGCATTTGGATGTAAAGGAATGTGTCAGTTTCTTTAGAACGCATTGGACCGAGACCGGTACTAGAATAGGCCCTGCATCAGTATTCCAGATATCGTCCCCTGCTACATCGTACCTGCTTTTAGCTTCCGATAGTTCTTTTCTGGAAGTTATCGTGGTGTCTGCAGTTCTTTCTAATCATAGGTGTGTTCTCCATCCCAGACGTATCAGCCCCACATTCCCCCCAAAGTCTCGAGCTCGCATGTTGAGGCAAGAATACTTTACTAGTGCACTAGCAGTTTTAGGTATCCTCAACTCTTAGCTGTCTAGTGCACCACCGAAAATACGAGGGACACAGATAGTCGGAGGAAGTGGAAAATTCCAAAGACAAAGGGCTCGCATTCGCCACGGTACCAGGTGAAGAATGCCAGATATAGCCAGCAACGATGTTGATGCATCAGTCGACCATGTGAACAAAATAACTTATAGCGTGATGTACTATCGGTTTTCTATACCACTGAGTGGGTAAAAAGCTTCTAAATTTGACGTACAAATCCCCGACTGAGAAGATATCTCAGAAGAATATCAGCAAGAAAATGAAATGACAAAACATCTGAAAACAGTCACATCGGGATTTGTCGAAAAGTAGGGCCGACTGCTTTGCTCGTGGAAAGTCATTTTCTCTGTCACCCCAGAGACAGACAGATTGGCTCTGGGTTGCATGCATAGTGCGGTTGAACGCGTCGGAAGCTCTTTCATCTCATCCACGCACATCCTAGCGTACGACGATGTGTTCAGACCTACGTTCAGTTTTGAGACGTTTCCCACTTCTCTCGAGGCTTTGACTGAAATCCCGACTGGAACCCACCAATCAAATTTAAATCGAGATCTCGCAATAACCTTGGATGAAATGACCGTTGAACGATTGGCAGTTGTCGTAGAAGAATTGAGAAACTGTTGATAAAGAGGTCACAGTAGTACGAAATGTCAGCCGCACTAAGCGAGAACCTGTCCATCAGCTGACTCTCATTCACCCCTATGGTGTGTATGTTAATTCTGCCAACCACAATAACACGGAGAACTCGAACAATTCGTTCGTTTTCAGCCATAAGAATAATAAAAAGAATTTATGAATTTCTGATCCCTCTCGTTTTTGGCTCCCAACTCGCTATTTGACCTATTGGCCGATCGTTATCCGGCGAGTGAAAATGGCATCCCAGAAACCACGATGTTTTCGGGGTTACTACTTAAAAAACCTATGCTCAATGCGTTTTTCTACGACTTCCCTGCGTGAATGGTTTGTTTAAGTCGACAAATTTTCAGGGTCAACAAGCACCTCGAATGAGAAAAAAGTGCTCAATAAAATACAATAACTCGACTTGCGGGAACACGCGTGTATGTTAATACGGACGAGCTTTGCGGGCAGTTCTGCAGCTGCAATAATTTGTGAAACTTACTGAAGCATAAAATACGCTCGCTGATGCTCAATTATCGATAGGGTCTCTCTTGTATCTAAGTTCGTATCTGGTATCTTCTGCCGGAGTAGACGGCCGATGGAGCCCGTGTCACTGTACAACGAAAACGGCAATCAGAGAAACCGTTGGGATGGATACGCACACCAAAATTTGATAAGTTGTACGAGGACGGAAGAGCATTATTCCTTCAGCATATAATACGTACTCACAGTAATCCAATAAATGGACGAAAGGCGAAAATCTTGCCGTGAACTTTATCTCACCTATGCCGGCATGTCGATTTTTCTGGCACACCGCTTGGGAGCAGTCCGGGAAGCATTCAGGTCATGTTAACTGGCAACATCCTCTTGTATTAAAAACGACGCTAAGTGATATGCGTTTCGAAGCGGTCACCAGGGAGCTGCCACGGGATTTGATATTACAGATTTGTCTCACGTTCTGCTGAGTATGATGCCAAACACTAAGTCCCACCTTGAATCAAGGAGAAAACACATGATGTTAAAAATTGCGCAACGAGGCTGTCACCGCTCATGTAATACTGCCGAAAGAATCTAGGTCATGAATTCCCATAATTAAATATGTCCTGGCAGGAAGTTTTACGGCTTAGCGTGCGGTGTTCATTGAGCTATTGGAAGACTGAAATCAAAAGGATGCTATTCAGTTTATCAGAATATCGCAAGGAGGTCGGTTTTTCTAAAATAAGGTGATTTCTTCACTTCTTTAACGGAACGATCTTTTTGGGTGTGGCATTCTCGTACAGGTGTGCTTACACATAGTCATTCCCAAGTGCTGCTTCATATTGGTCATATCCGGTGGGTGATGTCCACTGAGCATTGAAGCTCAAGAAAAATGAGATTTTATCCAAATGTGAGTAGCCTCAGTACAGGACGAACGGACTACAATCAAAGTAGATTTCCACTTTTCAGTATCAGCGGCGAAGCCAGAAGTCAAACATATACCACCTGGCGAGATTAAAGATATTCGCTTACTTTGGAAAAATGAGGGCGTTACTCTGATGGGCTATATACTGCAATTGGTCGGGTCGTTAGGCTTTGGCCTTTCTGGTACGGTTGAACCCAGTGGAACTGCGTTCCAACCGGTGTAGACCGCAGGGCCATGGCAGCACACAGGCCCGACTACTACATCACGGTTGCAGTAGTTAAGAGGCTCATTATTACAACAGTCGATGTGGTAAGACAGGCGATTCTTTAAACACTGCCAGTCAGCGCAAAAAGTCGACAGGTCACAAGAGAAAAAATAACTTCCGTGTCTTGAGAGCGCCATCCAGTTGAGACCCGTTATCCCAGATCACCGACGGCAGGTAGCCCCCACACACTAGACTATCAACTGCTTAATGACGTTTGTGTATTTTGGGATTCAAGCAGCCGCTGTTTTTTCTCCACCCATTCAACTTGTTTCCGTCGTCCACTGAAAGTGGTGGCTTGGACGGATGTGTACGGGCCATCCCTTGCCGCCTTAAGTTGTAATCAGGAACCAGTTTGGTGGATGGGAAAGAGGGCTGAGAAGGTATTTGTGAGTAATATTTCCCGCTGCCCGGGACTGACTGGTTCATTGATCTCTGAGAAGGGTAGAGTCAGAAGGGTAGATCTCAGGTCGGTAGAAGGGGCACGACCATTAACCAGTGGAGGTACCAAACGTCTGGGAGAACTTGGAGCTTGTGCCAGAAACTTCAAGCCAGTTTGCATAAGTTTACCTCACCTTATTATTTCCAATGCGGTGATACTACGGTCTCGGGAGCCAGTGGGCAGTAAGGAAAGAGATGAATCTTGGATTTTTGTGACAGAATTCTGTTGGTCACGGTGGAATGTGTGCCAGTTGCACGGGAGAAAGAAAACCTGCTGTGCGGCATTGTCTGGACGAGTCACACGACAGCATGCAAGCTGTTGCCAGAGGTTGTTTGTGACCAAAATACACGGACGTTATATGATATTGACGTGCTTCCTGATAGCTTCGCAAACACGGAAATCGCACATCACAACATCACGGTCAAACACAAACTTCACAACTTGCATTTGGGCCACCAATGTATCCATAACGAACGTCTTCACTGAATACTGCTCACCCATGCTCCCCCGGAACAAGGTAAAGGAATTACACACCGCAGGATGCTGTTCACTTTCCATAAAGGCAATAACGGTTGGACGCCCAGTACCAATGCCACCCGCGGGCTTGAAAGTGTAGACCTCCATCCACGTCAGTTGCTTTAAAAACACTCACCCAAATCGGTTCGTCGCACGTATTTGACCCGCATTCGCGACGTTTGGAAAATGTCGCAACAATAGAATTTGCTGCGCTCCGGCGAAGCATATGTGATTGTAGTGTCCTTCTACCGATTGCAGCACAAGTTCCAATCGGGATATGCGAAGCTTCCCCAGTACCAAAGGCAAATCATCTGTCACAATGCGAGCGAAATATCTGTCCCTTACTTAACAGAACCGGTGAACGTTTCCGGCGGTAGCAGTAGATATCCTGATGGACAAGGTCACTGCCCTACCCATCGGCTTAAAACTGCCGCGGTTCACGCGGCGGTGTTCCACATTTCAGCACGGCCTTGCAGACACCAAACTCTTCTTTAGTTGGCTGTCGGATTATAGGCAGTCGGTAGCACATAAGCTGGTCGACATTTGGTTGCAAAAAAGATGGCAGGATGTCACCGATAAATGGTCCCCTTGTCTTCTTCAGACAAAGCCAGATCATGTGATTCGAGCACTGTTTGTTATTGGCAGATGTGGCCTACTAACCATCCTTCTCTGAGTTCATGACTTTTGGTTCTCTTCGGGGGTTGTCAGCTGCATTAATAGGACAGAAACCCTTAAGCAAATAGCGATGGCACTTTTTGCACGCTCCATGCAAAAATAGCATGTAGTTATACTTCATGTACCCGTTTAACGCCCTCTCAAATGCTATGAAGGATGGAAACACACACACAAATATCTCCAAGTCAAGCCTACACCCTGCAGAATCATGGCGCGCCAGTGTGAGACCAGATGTGAGAATGAGGATTATGTAAAAGGGATACGTCAGCCGCATGACAGATAATAGCGCTTTTTGACCTGAGCATACATGCGAAGAAATGCCACAATTCAACGTGGAATTCCGCTTTATGCCATAAATATTTCAGGTAAAATTCCACGTGCCCTATAATAATGGTCGACCCATTGTGGGAGTCTGGGAAATTTTTTAAAATATGCGCATAAATGGGTGCCGGCTCTCAAGACAAAAATCGATACATTTGGTGCTGTGGAAACATACATAGAAAGTAATTCTTGTAAAAATCGCCTAAATTACTCTAGGAAGAATCGGTTGGCCGATGAGTATTGAAGTTTGTTTTAATCAGCTGCGTTTTCCACAACATCCGGTTATCTCTCGGTGGCGTCAGTACTGCTCTTGTTATCCAAGATGTCGGACAGCTGTTACAATTGTGGTCGGTCTGGGCATATGTCACGCGATTGTCCAAGTGGTTCGAGGGGCCGGGGCGGTGGTGGCGGATACCGTGGTTCTCGCAGTGGAGGTGGAGGTGGAGGCGGAGGTGGCGGTGGTCGCGGTAAGTTGAGTAGTGTAAATGTTGTTAAATCGGTGTTAAGTAATTGGCTTTTCGGCGCTCTTGTAGTCAGCACTGAGGAGCAGCTAGTTGTGGCACTACCATGTGTGGTTGGTAAATCAAGTGCAGAAAGGCGCGCGTCGACCAGTAGCATTCGCTGAGCTTCTCTTTGTGTTGCAGACGCGTGCTACAACTGTGGGCAGCCAGGGCATATGGCCCGGGACTGTGTGAATGCTCGTGGCTATGGTGGTGGATACGGTGGAGGAGGATACGGCGGTGGTCGGGGTGAGTTTTCTGAGTGCACGTTGTGGTGAGTCGATGCATAGCCGTGGTTTGGAATGTGTCGGATGGAGCACGGCTGTCGTTAGTGTGAGCAGTTTTGCGTCGGTTTATGTTGCCGTCGACAGATTCCTGTCGATGTTAGGACTTCTGGTGGTGTGATCCGTGTTCCTTTATATCTTGTAGACACCTGTTACAACTGTGGTGGATCTGGTCATTTTGCGCGTGATTGCACTGCGCAGAGAAGCGGTGGTTATGGTGGCAGTGGTGGTGGCGGTGGCGGTGGAGGCGGAAGCAGAGGAGGTGATCGAGGCGGATGTTACAATTGTGGGGAGTCGGGGCATATGGCGCGTAGTTGCCCCAATAACCGAAGCAACGGTGGATCGAGTGGCGTTCAGTGCTACAGGTACACGGGTGGATGTGTTTTTTGATACTTTGGTTTAGGTGTCAGCAGTATGGTCACTTCGCTCGCGATTGTACGGAAAACGGAAACTCTGGTCCTCAGTGCTATAAATGTCAAGCATATGGCCACATTGCAGCTCGCTGCGATGCTCAAGCGTGAATGGATGCTGAACTAAGCCGGTTTTCCCCCCCGGCTACCCCCGTTTTCCAGAGATGACCCGTGAACGCAGTGCATGTGTAGGGGTTTCATCTTGGATCCTGCCCATTTATTAATTATATATTTCTCGCTATATTGTGTTGTGCTGACAGCTGAGACATTGGTTGGAGCTTGCGTACGCCATTGCCGGTTGGGCGTGTTCTGCTGATTTCGCGATCAGTTTCCGAATATTGCAAATGGTTGGTGAGGATTTAGATAATATAAATCGGTTTGTTCGTCCATGTCTCGGTTAGGTTCGATGGCGGTGCCGAGGTGATGCTTGTCTTAGCCAACCCGTGAGCTGTCCCGTGTGGTTTGTTCGTGGTGTAAGCTGTTCATCCCCGGTTTCACATCTTGCGAGCGTTCACTGCGGGTCTGCTTTGCTCGTGTCAGTCGAGGTTTGCGTGTAAATTTCGATAATTTCGTGACTAATTTGAATCTGTCGCCAGTGGCTACGTCATAGGAGCTGACCAAAAAAGGGGTTGATGTCGATTCTGGAAGGGCTGTCCTCCATCTACGCCACCTACGGCATGAAAAAGTGGTCTTGAGAACTAACGTTTGGTGGTTTGTTTGCCCATCAGAGTCAGGCAGCCGTCGGTTTTAACACTGATGACGTCTGGCTGTCCAGTAGACTGGGACTGAACCACTTAGTTAAAACTGCAAAACCTAGACCCACTAGTAGTCCATTCGAAAGGGGTTTCTCCTGGCGTCTCCTCACAAAGTAGTGGGCGGGGTGCTCATTTAAGGTAACTGGTGATTTTAGTTGTGGTTTTCTTGCGGGTGTTGAGACCTTTTGGAAGTGTTCTTTCCATCCTACTCAGTTTTTTTGCTTAGGTCGCCACCCGAGTTCTAGACGTCAGACGCGTTAAACTTTACCGGTTTGATTTTGGTGGAAATAGTTTGCGACACCTGTTTAAAAAACAGTTGTGTGTGGGCTTTACCAATTAGTCGAATTTGCCCAGTGTTGGTACGCCGAAGACCATCCAACGTACTTTAGCATTACTGAAACGGTGTTCTTACCAAACTCGAGCAATGCTCCGAAGACATCGATGGTCAAACACTGGAAGTCTTTTGACGTCCTCAGTACGCACAAACCACGGTTTCTAACTGGTATAGTGAAATGAAGCGCACTGCAGTATTGTAGACTGGACCGTTGACGAATAAGTTGGTGTTATGCCTGCGTCACAGGTGATGCAGGTTCACGAAAGCTACTCTGGCCTTCCTAATCCAGATGGAAATGTCCTCTATGGCGGAGCCGCAGGAATTGATACAGCTTCCAAGGTAGACAAATTTGTCTAATAACTCAATCGGCTCATCCGCAAGCATGAGGTTAGGGTTCGAGCCCACTGGGTCTTGCAGCAGCACTTTGCTGGTGTGAAGTGCATGCCAAACCGTGGCACGGAATTACTCAAATTATTTGATATTGTTCGCATTACGCAGCGTTGGATCCAATTGGAGCAAGGTCGTCAGCGTACTAGACATATGTGGATTTACATCCTATCAGGATTTTCTTTTTCACACGCATAAGAGGCTGGAAGTGTGTCTTCCATCGTATCATTGACGATATTGAAGAGGACAGCCTTGCCTAACACTGTGGTGAAATCAGGCGATAGCCTCCCATAGACCGCACGTCCGCGGGTTCCACCGTACAGCGCATTAAGGAGGGTCGCTGATTCATGTGGGCCACTGCTCCACACACACTACCATAGTGCTGACGATCCACAGGATCAAAGGCGGATTTCAAGTCAGAGAGGACAGAAATTGTTGGTTGCCGGAAGCAGTGTTGCTGTTCCAGAATCTATCGGAGGGTGAAAATGTGGTCGATGCACGCTCTTGAAGGACGGAACCTAGCTTTTGTTCCTCACGAATTTGCCTCTCCGTGTTCAGTTAACCGTCGAAGTACAAGACCAGCGAGCACCTTCGATGCCACAGCTACCAGGCTGATACCAAGGTGGTTTTCACAGCGTCCGTATACCATGTCAAAGACAGGATTAGGTGTCGACCTGCCCCATTCTACAGGCACTCTCCGTTCACTTCATGTCGCACCAATGAGCTTTGTTAGATAGGCCACCTGGCTTTCGCAGTAGTAGACTATATGGGCGTCAGAAGGAGCAGTCGAACAATTTCCTTACTTATTCAATGAAAGTTCTCTAGTAGAGTGCACTGGACGCAGTCGCGCAAGTGGGAGTTACTGTGACTGAGACCAATGGCTACTTGCCCCCTTAGTCTGTGGGGGAGATATACTCTTGTACAGCGGGATCACTTGTTTCGAATTGCTGTGATCGGAGTTAAGTGGCCGTGGCAACCAGTTGCTTATAGAATCTTGAAGACTCCTGCCACCTGGCCCGTGCTACATATCATCTTGGCTCCTTGAAACAATCTTACCAAGCCGTGTTTGTAGGCGGTTCGCGGAAACAGGGAAAATTGCAGGTCTTTCAAACATGTAAACTGAACATGAACTCCCGTTCGTTTATCTGGCATTTCTAAAACTTGTTTGGATCTCATGGGTTAAACGGAGGTTGTGATGAAGGTAACTTGCGTTAAAAGAACCTCGAAAATGCGTATAGTTGGTGGTAAAAATATCATCAACACAAGGATTGTACAGTAAAGCTGGTTACTTGCTTTCATCCTTTTGTTTGCATGCTGGTCACGGTTCGCATGAAAAATGGAGAAGTGACAGTTCTGTATGGAACTGTACGTATTTGTCGGCTGGTAAGTCGTTGGCTACGAATCACCGCAGCCACTACGTTCTCTTGGAGTATGAGCTATCGTCATCGACAGCATGACCTCAGTGTTCAACACCGATGCTTCGCTGCCGTACGGTGGACGGGGAAGGGACTTAGCGCTAGCCTACTACAATCATTCCGAGTTGCCTACACCAGACATTCACTCAGGCAATCTGGATAGAAACTGACGACAACAAGCACGCCATTGACATCGGTTGGCAGCCATATCTTGAAGCGTCTTCAACCAGGCGCAGGTCCCCATCATGGAAGGCGAGTAGCACCGACAGCACCCAAGCGTTTCGTAATCTCCTTCATACCCCTCTGCCAGGTCAGGGGAGAGTGGCGTGGATGGTGTAGGTAATGAATGATCAACGGTTAGTATCTGACCCGATGGTGATGTATCTCTAACCATCTTTGAATCGCCTGTGAAAACGAGAGGGATCCGATCTGCCGCAATACTAAAGTGTCGTTAGATGTAGGGTGTGGGCTAATGGGGGTTTCGTTTCGCACAGCATATGGAGTAGGTTGAGAAGTGCCATCCGAGTCTGGACGGCCAAACCGTATACTCCCCTGGCATAAACATATTCAATTGTGAGGGAGGAAGCATCGTTCACTCTCGGTAAGTTCGTTATGGGAAAGAGTGCTGTAGCCGAATAAACCGGTACTAGTAGCAAGCCGGTCCCAAACCGTTTACAGTGTCTGACTACCGGCCATGTGAGATGTTTCTCTTACCAATAAATATGGATGTAAATCAATTTTCAGTAATTGAAGGTAGCCATGAAGCTGGATTTTCTTGCGGAACTCGCTCTTTTTTCCATGAAAGGGGGGAACTATCAAGCTCAACCTAGTATTGAAGTCCTGAAGTCCCAATCTTCTGCGAGTTGTACATTGACCTCAGACGTTTCTGTCATTTGGTTGCGGAAATCCGAGTATTAACTTCTGATAGTCCGCCTGTTCCACTTTACCGACGAGCCCTTCGGCTGACATCTCAAGGGTCTCGCTTCCGACATTTCTGTAGGCAGACTCACTAGGTCATATCCGTCACATCCCATGTCGACTGGACAGTTATGATTCTCAGGCTAGTTTGCCGGTTGAGTTTTTATATCTTTAGAAGAATTGAGGTGACTGTGGTTCTTGTGCGTTCAATGACTCCACGCAATCCTGCAAGACAGAAAAACTTCTACAAGTTGTTGCTATAGGTCATTACAAACAAGTAGGCTGAAGTGACTGAAGAGCATGGCCGTTTGTATAAGTAGTTGAAGGAGGTGCGTATGTCAGAACTGGTTTGTTTGACGCACTGCAGTCTTGTGCGCTCAACAGTACACCATAAACATGCCTTACTGCGAGGGTGATGGTTCGAACCCAACCCCGGCATCACGGCTGCTCGTGTTCATGTTTGTGCATCCCGGTAGTACCGATTTCGTGCTTCCTTCGGGTAGTGATGGAGTAAGACAGTCGGGAAATTTACGTTGCCACAGAAAGCATCTTTGCTTGAACTCTAGAGGATGAGAACTTACGATCAGCCGTTTCATCCCTTCGTTGTGTGGTGCTCCATCCGTCTTCAGCTTCGTGCCCGGCGATATCCTTCACAACTTTTTGAGATTTAGTGTGATGGGGTGTTAGAGTTCTTCCCATTTGAAAGGTTTTTGGGTTGGGGTTTATGGATATTGTTTTAACTGGCAACACAGGCCAAGAAATGCACGTTGTCTTGGCTCGTCTGACGGAGGTGGAATGAAGTACCATTCGTTTTACCCCTTCAAAATGCAGGCTACTTTTAGAATTGTAGAAGCGTTTCTAACCTAACTGTGGGAGAGGACAGTATGATGTGTACCTGCTGTGAGAGGTATTAGAGAAGGTGGTCAGGGACAGATCAGGGCTTATCATCCAAGAACCTGTGACTGCTTTTCGCTGGATAATCGAGTTTGCTCTACTATTGCAAATGCCGTTTTGTTGTACCGCCTTGAGAATGATGTTTGCCGGCTGCGTGTTTGGAAGTCATCGCCTACGTAACATCGCATGTTTCTGGTGGCAACTGGGTCGTTACTGGTGTTACAGGTGGTATTTAATCTATTCCACACAATCCTGTTTTGAAAGTGGTTGTTCTGTTATATCAGTTAGGATCGCTTTGGCATGTCCTGCGCTTGTTATGACGCTTATCATATCTTACCCCGTACGGCAGTGAAGCATCGGTGTTGAACACTGATGTCACGTTGTCGATGATGATGATGATGATGATGATGATGATGATGATGATGATGATGATGACCCCTCTCATGCTGGTTGGTAAGCTTAGAGGAAGCATCAGTGGATCACACCACGGACAGGGACGAAAAAATTCACGATCGGAGTATCCGCTACCGGACGAATCTCACTCCCTTAGTGTATAGCCTAAGAATCTTTGGTTGCTGTTGATTGGCGACACTTCGGGGTGTGGCTTCGAATCACTTGCCAGTCTTGGACGCTTTGGATGATCACGAAACAAACAACCCAATCCGCTGAGCTTCTATATCTTCATTTGCTTCATAGTCATAGGTGATATGTGGATTTGTGGAATGTGAAAGGCTCATTGATACGGGGACGTGTCCCACTCATGTAATTACTGATTATCGTTACTATGTGCTCGCTGCACAGAAAGGCGAATGCCACATTAACAAATACAGCTACTGTAAAATTTAACCGATTGAGTGTACTCGGGAAACATCACAAGATATTTTTATATATCGCTTCTTCCATATGATTAAGTACAGGTCAGAATGATCCAAAGCTGGTGGCATCACTGAGCTCGAGAGAGCTCTGTGGTTAAGGCGGGTGTATCGAACCGACCCTCCTCCATTGCTCCTGTCCAGGTTTGTGCAGTATACCAATATCTCGTTTCGGGTGGCGTGGCAACTAAGCGCCCAGCTGAATGGTTATTGTCACTCGTACTTTTAACGGTCCACAGTCTCACTCGGGAGCGGTGTGCCACTGCGTTGCTCCCCTTGTTTCTCAAGGTGAATTTCACCACCTGGTTCGCTTCTGAAAATGAATTCATATTAAACCGAAGATCCACTTTCTTATTTCGAGTTTCCATGCCAGGCTTTCTAGTGTTCAACAGCTCCTTTGGTTAACTGTTTGCTGAGCAGTGTCAGCGCACAGGAGGGACGATAAACCGAGTATCTGAGTCAGGAAATTTCGAGGTACCTTGTCCTTCTCTAAGACTGTTGACTATCGTATGTTTGGTATAGGCCAGCACTAGGTCTCCTCCCTCTCCCACTCTTTTCCCCTTCTTTTTACATTAGGGCTTTAAATATAATTTAATGAGGTTTATGGTTGTACGGCAGTGAAACATCAGTGTCAACACTGATGTTGCTGTCTCATGATGATGATGATGATGATACTTCGCACTACAGTGGAGGCGAACTGGTGGGCTTTCGGGCCACATGCGTCCGCGGTTTCAATTTCATCCAATGAATGCATTCGACCACTTCCAGGGAGTTGGCAGGTGTATTGTTCAAGTCAATCAACTGTTGCGACGCAGAATAATCCGGATGAACATCGTAACGTGATGGTCCTAAAGCGGTTTATCAGGTCGTCATTAGTGTGGTAAGTCTCTCTCCAGGGCCAGCAGAAGAGTTATCCCAGTCAGCTGTAGAGTGGGACAGCTGTGAGTAGTTTATACACACACACACACACACACACACACACTCTCTCTCTCTCTCTATATATATATGTATATATGTCAGTAGTTCATAAAACGGGTAACCTCAGGTAAGTATATTTAGGGAAGCTATGTGGGTTGAGGTGCGCCTGATTGGGGCGGTTTATGTGCAGCTGGGAACCCTATGGCGTATTCAGATTCTTCGTGGGATTAATTTTCACGTGAACTCATGCTAGTTTTTAAAAAAATTACCAGCTTCTTACCGTGCATCGATGTGGGACTATTGCTTCCTAAGGGTTGAAGACTCCTCGGTTGCACGCATCCGGAAAATGCACTGTTTGTCAGACCACACTAGGCACAATGCGTAGACACGCGCATGCATCCTTCGCATAAGTTACGATGCATGGGTGACTTCTCTCGTGAGCTTGAAGTTGACATGCGTGTGTGGCAGGTCCGTCATAAGCAAAAACCTGTTCTCATTGTCAGTCGAATGTGTTCGGAACTCATACCGGTTGACTGCCGAGAAATAAGTACGAGTCTTGACGTCATTATGAGGGCGGACACAATAGTTGTGACCCACGTAAGCCAAACCAACTCTTCTCTGTCAGAGCTGAATACATGTTTGGTTCAACATGAGTAATCGGTCGATATTTTAATAAGCTTGACAAAGCGAGATGGAGGAGTCGCTGAACTTTGCAACTCACTGGACAGGGACGCATTTCTATATCGTTATCTCATTTACATGGAATTTTCTGCGTTGGATCATTTAACATTGCACTGTTTGGTATAACGTTGATACAACTTCACTTCCACAGTTTTCAAGATGGATGGAGCTGCATGCCATGTATATTTTACTGGGAACAAGTATCCGCTAGTTTTGGTCTAAGCGAAGTGTTGGAGATGAGTTCTAACGTTGCGCCGATTGTTTGCGGTCTTCAATCTTGAGAACCCAATATAAGTCCACCATTTATTTTCTAGTTTTCCAAAACCAGGGGTTCCTCTGCCAAGTCAACATATAACTTGGCAGGTGGGTGTGGAAGAAAACGAAGGGCTTAGGTGTTGTTGGTGTGGTTGGCCTTCCAGGATGTGGTCCCTGTGACCCCTCTTGCGCTTGGCTGTAGACAGTGCAAGAAGTGACGACTGATCGGTGTCAGTGGCGTCCGCGCCGTTATTTTCTTCAGACTGATTGAGTGCTTGGAGCTGTAGGTACCCCATAATGCTTCCGATAGGCCAGCACCAGGTCCCCTCCCTCACCCACTCTTTTCTCGTCTTTTCACTCTAGGGCTTTAAATATGATTAGATGAACTTTGTAGTACGGCAGTAAAGTATCAGTATCGACACTGATGTTATTGTATCTGATGATGATGGGGTTTTTGGGCGAATTCCAAACCGTCCAAGTAAGCTTAGGTCGGAAGCAGCTTCATCAGAATACCCTGCGATCCATTCACATGGTCTCCTGGTTTATAACGTTGATTTACTGTTTGGCAGTGAGATGTGTTCCGGGAGAATGTAACGGTGCTACTGCTTGATCCTCACGGCTACTTTTATGCCATTCGTTTTGTATACCTGCCTCTACATCCACCAAAATTTCATCCTACAGTGTAGTCCGCCTATGCGGGAAGGCCGACAATCAGTGTGACTTGTTAATACTCGAGCAGCGCACATCTCACGAATTTCCTGTAGGATTCCTACTCGGTACCATCCGGTTAGTAGGTGATCGACAGTTCAATTTACCTCAACTATGACGTGATACCACGGTATCTGCACAAGTATATTACCACGACCGAAGCCTGTAGTAGAAATGGTTCACTACTGAAGGCATCTTGTTTGGGTTGCCGGATTTTCTGTTTTGTTTGCTATATTGGCTTATAGAGCATTGTTTCCCACTTCATTGTTTTATTCTGCGTGTATTCCCCGGCCGGTGTCCCGCCCTAATGCTGGGCATCCTAAATTGTTGAGCCTTCAGCGGTGCTCGATGTGGCACGCTGTTCATCGTTGTACAGACCAAGCTGAATAATGACGCTAACGTTTGCTATCCCTGTGTGTGTGCCTGGGGTGAGTTGTACGGATCATCAGATCCCTTTTCGCATGAACTGGATTTCAACCGCCCACTTGTCCCCACTTGATTTGACAATTATGGGTCATTAGCTGGGACTGATTTTGGCTTTAGAACCGACCCCTCCTGTCCACCCTCAGGTTTTATTCCCTCAGATCTATACGTGGTCCAGAGCATTCAGCTGATTGCATACGTGACTCAGCGGACACCTCATATCATTTGTCATTATGCCTGGGCTTCCAGCGGCGTAGTTCTATGTGACAGGTAAAATAGGAAACTGATAACAGGCCACCAGGTGCAACATAAGAGACGTTTTTGCTGCTCAAACATTATACAGATAGGGTTGACTGGGGCCGCTCGCGGCGACAAGCGATTGAACATGCTCTCTATGGCCCAAGTTGAACTGTCGCACAATTTAAATGACAACCTTCCCGTATCTAGCGAGAATTCCTGCGCACTGGCACTATGGCTGCCAGTTTCCACGAGACTACCCAATCTGACCGTAAATGGCGATCATTGTATCTGGACACAAAATGAGCATGACATATAGATTCCGCTCTGATTCACTGAAACACCAGAATGAAAATATCACTGAAGCAATTCCCTGTCCGACCTAGTATGGGTGAAATAGGGAGATTCCTTTCTGTCGTGAGTTTTCGGACACTATTAGTACCTCATTGGGATTTTTTCCGCGAACAGCTCTTTCAACTAGTTTAGGCCGCAACTCCCTTGCCCGTTCAAGATCACTGAGTATTCCACTTGGATTTGCCTAATCCTGAAATTGTTGAGGATTACAAACGTCACGTGTAATTTCAGGTGCATCCTACTCAAGGCATCTCAATAAGCAGGGCGGGCATGATTTGCTTTACTGATGTAGCCTTGTCTGGTGGTGTGGCTGCCGCTGGCGAATCTGCGGTCATGTGCTCCAAACAACATATTTGCTAAGCCTGTTTAGTTGTGATACATTGGGGATCATTGTGTCCATCTTGATGATCTACTTTGTGGCACACCAAACAACTACTGAGTTTGAATCAGACTAATATGGAAGCAGACGCCGAACTCCTTCGAACGAAGTAGCTTTTTGTACACGAGGCCTGAGCAAAGCTGCTATCTTTCCGTGGTTATCGAGCTTCACTGCTGCCATGATCCCGCAGGACATTGTTTTTAACTCCGTTCTAAAAGGTGTAGCCATACTAGGGAGGCTAAAGGGGCGTAGCCAGACCAAATGCGTCGGGACTCCTTGATATGAGGTGGTTTGAAGTGAGAAGGCGATAGTGCAATGGGAGTTTTAAGGCATGTCCATATTTCTGGGAGGTGGGTCAGGCTTGTGAGTCAGAGACTCAATGTGGGGTACGCAGACAACTCCCAATCCTCAGCCTGAGCAACCAGGGAATACCGTTCACTATCGTAGCTCTTCGTCCACCAACCCCCCCTCACAACCCCCCACCCATCAAATGGTCTACTGCGGTCAATCCATCTACTAGTTCCCTAACCAGCTCTCCATGTCAAAACAGCCTCCTAGTGAAATAATCAAAAATAATCCCTCACTAAACTGAAGAGATCTGATCCACGTTGCTGCTTTCAATGCCCCTACTCTGTCAAATTGTGCAACAGGCGTTTCCTGGCTTCCCTTTCCTGTCAGTTTATATCTCCGCACACAGAACCCCGCTCTGGATGAGCTTAGCTGTTTCGTTATCCTGGTAGTTGATGGCTATGAAGCTCGTGTGATCTCTGATCCGGGAGTGCCCTTCAGCCCCAAGGTTGAGAGCGCTTTATCGGACTGGACCCCAGTAAACAGTCGTCTTTTCGCTGTACGGTTGTCTGGCTCAATTAAGATCATACAGGTCGGTGCAGTAGGCGTGTTCATTTGTCATATCAGAATACGCCCCGACAGACTGTAGTTCTGAATCTGGTGTGGATGGGGTTTGCCGAGATCTTTTGCGACTGCTTCGGTCAGAAAGAAGAACAGATTTGGTAATCTTGGCGGCTGATATGGATGCCCAAGTTGGACGAATGGATTATCGATACCAACCCTCCGTCAACAACAGAAATCCAGCTTGAGTGATCAGTCCTCCAACGTGACATGGCATCCGACCCAAGTGGTCTGCATCCCGCACTCTCCAACGAAGGTGATGAGGTCCTAGTGTACAGTCTGATGACCCTACTGCGGAAGATTTTGGACGAAAGCGGAATACCAATGGAATGGAGCACCTAAGTAGTCATCTTAGTCTTCAAAAGGAACGTAAGAACCTCATGCGAAAACCATCGTGGTATTAACCTAGTAGCCGTTGCATCCAAGGTGCCCTCTGGCATTATTTTGCACAGGTTGATCGACTATCGGGAGAGATTGGTTCGTGAGGTTCAGGCTGGGTTCCGCTCTGGCGGAGGATGCGTCGACCATATCTTTACTTTGGGATAAGTTCTTGAACAGTGACACTCTTTCTAACGTCCCACATTGGTCGTCTTTCTTGATCTGGAAGCTGCTCTTGATTCTGTCGATCGTCAGAAACTGGGGGTGTCTGGCGATCAAGAGTGTCCATTCCAAATTTATCTCCCTTATGAGGGCTCTGTATGCAAACTCCTGTGGACGGGTGCGAGTCTACAGCAAGCTTTCGCCTCAGTCCACCACGTCCATTGGTGTAAGACAGGGCTGCCTCTCGCGATTCCCCTTCAACATTGTTCTTGATGAGCTGCTTGAATTTTCTCTGCCTGCCTCTGAAACCTCGGGGGTCGAAGTGCTCTCGGAACGTTCACTCACAGACGTTGAGTACACGGGTGATATTGCTTTCCTTTGTTCAGAGACTTCAAAATGCGGACCATTTTAACTAGTCCAAATAGTTCTGCCGCACGGTTAGGCGTGCGTTTCACACCTGCGAAGTGTAAGATGTACAACACTGGATGGGATCACTCCCAAACTTCATACTTGTAGACCAGCCAGTTGACGTGATAGATAAATTTGTTTACCTGGGCAGCTGTATAAGTTGCAGTGGACTGACTGGCTGGAGACGAGATTACTTTTCGAATCAGGAAGACGAAGACAGCTCTTGCCAACCTCCAAAACCTATGGCGCCGGTGTGACGTCAGTTTTTCTATCAAGAAGAGATTTCACACGTCGGCAGTGCGACCCGTATTACTTTACGGATCAGAAACGCTGTCCCTACCCGCGGAGGAGACACGAAAGCCCCATTGTTTGACTATCGGTGTCTGCGAAGCATTGGTTGGTTCTGGTGGAAACATCGGATCATCAATGCTTGGGTACGCCAGATAGGTTTTGTGAAGGCACAGAAGAATTACTCAAGATTCATGGGTTATACTGATTAGCATATTTACTTCACAGGTCACTTCAGTCTGCTCCGTAAGGCTCTTTTTGCCCAGTCCTGTGCTGACTGGAAGCTATCGAGAGGTGGACGGTCTATGATCTGGCAATTATAAAGTATGAAACTCCTAACGGGTAAACTCAGTCGGATGGACAGCTACCGCCTCCCCAAATGGAGATTCTTAAACTCATCATTGATAATGACACTGGCAGACATGGCGCAATCACGCAGCCATTGACAACCCCGTATCAATGCTATCACCTTCAATGCACAGCTATTCCTCCGGTTAAATAGATTGATTGAGTGCGAAGTATTATGTTCTGGCCTCCACTGCTTGTGTATGTTTTCTTGTCTGTTTCGTTTTCCAGTTGCCTAAACTAGCAGTTGGAATCAACGTACCTTTATTATATGGTTTATAAAGGATAAACTGCAATGAACGGTGGTTGAATGCATGATCACAAACAATAACTACCTCCCGTCGTTCTCAATAAGTTGGTTTCGCTCGCCTCAGTGGTTAGAGCGCGAATTTACTGATCGGAAGGTCCGTGTTTCGAACCCGACCTCTGCCTCTCGACTTCCCCTGTCTAGGCTTGGGCAGCCTGGCAGTATCCCAGCCCTCGTGCTTCCTTCGGGTGGCATGGCAGTTAGGCACCGAAAGGGAGTTACAGCTGAACGTTTTTTTTCGCTCGCCTCATAATTTCGTCCAGATTCACACTTATATTTCGGCAGCTCGAGATAGCTCGTCGTCTAAGCCGCGAACTTACTGACCAGAAGGTCTGCTGTTCGAACCCAACTTCTGCATCTCGACTACTCCTGTCTTAGCTTGGGCGGCCTGGCAGCCTTGCACCAGAAAGGTGTTACAGCTGAGCGATTTTTTTCAGCAGTCCACCGGCAGCAGGGTTCCGTTCACATTCGACTGAGAATGATAATATGTTTTTGTTTCGGACACATCTGCCACACATTCAAGTCAAATTGGAGGTGATGAGTGAAGTCATCCACGCGCATGCCTACACATTGTGCCCATTGGAGGAAAGCCCTTCGCCGCGAAGTCGAAAGTTTGAGAGCAATCGATGGGATTGTTGTCTGTCGAACGGTGGCATCTGAGAGCTGGATTGCATAAGAGACAACTGGTATGGTTGCTGCAGCTGTTGAGGATGCTATCCAACCATAGATGACCTATTCTGCTGCTGCTCAATCGCTCCGGGTCCTTGAACATAGTTATTCGACTGCGTGGCCGATTCGAATTGACGCTGAGAGGAAAGATTCGCGTAGAAATTTGAACCATCTGAATGAACGAGACTTGAACCACCCGCGTTACTAACCAAATACTGTTGCGTCGCCGCAGCGAAGGGATGTGAGTTGCCAGCAGGAGTGTTGGGGTGGAACAAACTTGACTGGTGACCCGGTTGACCCGTCAACTGGGCGAAATAGTCATGGAGCATGGAAGCTTGTGAGGAAGAAAGCTGCTGTTTGTTAAAATGTAGGTAGGCAGCGGCCGATTGACGAGCCACTTCTTCAGCGGCCCGCAAGTATTCTTGCTGCTGTCGCCTGTTGACGGCTTCAGGTGTGCCGTAGATGCGCACAGTGCAGAAGTCTTCAACCCCTAGAAGACAATAGTTGCACATTCATGCACCTTAGTTTAGTGCATAACTTTTCCCATTGCGTGCAACATCACTAACTTGATGTTTCAGCTGAGGGTTTCCAGTGACTAAAATACACGGTCATGCAACTATGAGGGTGAATATGGTCGCGGCAAATCAATACACAATCGTGTTTGCATTTCACCTTGGGGTCATGTTAGTCTGTTATCACGGCCGGGAGAAAACCTAACCAGTGGCTGGTCGTGCAGATCCGGAGTAGTGAGCTTGCTATTCTCAGGTGGGTTACATTTTTTCTAGTTGTGAGGTTTAACCGTGAATTCCTTGAAAGTAAACCAATACCACGAAGTTTTTTCTCAACTAGGATCGGCAACTTTTCGGTATTAGTCAGTTGTTTCCGGCGTGCCAGAATCATGCTCGGTTGTTTTCTAAAGCGTATGCTGATCAGGTTTATCACCGTGTAGGGGTTTTGGACTGGTGAGCTTTGTCATTCTAGTATTAACTACGATGATTTTCAGAAACTGCTTAATAAGTTATCAAACATATACGAAGGTAATGTGCTTGTACGAAACAGCACACCAAGTCAGAATCCCTACATCTCGAATTTGACTACTGTACTGATGTGCGGTAGAAGTGGAAAAGGTTAGGGAACTGTGTCTAACTTTAGATACATAGATGCGGGGAGACATGGAGGAATTACAAAGGATATGGAACTATCGGCCTTCCGAAGTCTACACAAGAGCGACCGGAACGTCAATAGCTTGCTCCTTAACCCCTGAGCCCTATGAGACACACTCGAGTATCTAACAAAGTTCGTGAATGTTGCAGGATACTTTCCTAAGGATAATCTCGAATTTCGAGTGGTAAGGGGAATGTTGAGTTGTTACCCCTGCGTCTGTTTCCAATAGATTTCGCTTGAGTACGCTTTCTTGTCTTTCAGTGTGTTACTATAGTTATCCATCTACTGCGTAGTTGGTTTGTTTTGGTTAGATGTTCTTCATCGAGGCACTTGCTATTGTGATACTATGGTGTCATATTTTATTCTTTCTCGTTCTAGTTCCTGATTGATGTAGGGATGAATCATCAGCTCACATGCAACGAACTCCCAACCGGTTTGTCGATTTTCAAGCAAGAGCTGCCTTGGTAAGTCAAACCAAATTGTGACGAACACCTCGTCGTCGTGTATGTGCTTTTGTGCTCAGTGAGATCTAATATGTTCGAACTATCCCACAAAACACATCTCAATGCCAGGCCGCAACCGTGCTAAGGCAACACGATTCGCTTTGACGGTCAGGACGCATGTCTCAAGGAAGGTCCGTCGTAGGATCAAAAAACCGGATCCAACCGGTTACCATGGTAGTTGCTGTGGTGGTTACATTAGTTATTCTAATGCGTATTATGTTCTGGAGGGCGCGAAATACTAATACGAATGAAAGTGGAGATAGATCACAGGGACATACACAGCTTCGGCTCTCGTTCAAAAAGTTTGTCAATCGTCATTCCATCTCACCGCGTAATCCATATTGTGCTGTGCAAATGTGCTTCATTCGGATATTAGTAATGGTGTGTTCTGATTGGAAGGGTTTGATGTCTTCTGGAATGTCCGTGCTGCTACTCTCAGTAATCTCGGCGGGTGTGCTATCACCTATGTGAGACACGTGGTGCGCATGAGTTCCGGTCACAGACAATCAACTGTTCAGTTGTTCTGTGGCTGTTTATTCACAAAACTGACTTCTTTCCTAGGCAGCTGTCTATGTGTTACCACAGGTAACTCCAACTATTTTGAGACTTCCTTACTGTATCCCTTAGGCTTACGCACTCACGTCAATTTTCCGAAACGTTGCTTCCCAACTTGATGGTGTTTTCAGTAATTACTCGGAATATTCTCCGTTGTGCAAACTCGCTTCCCTTAGTACATCTGACCACTGGTTTTGATGCAACTTCTGGAAAATCATTTTTACGAAATTTATCCACCAGTGGAATGTCTGCCATCCCTAATCAAAACCGGGTTTGAATGTTTGGATGCTCCCTACATCGAGACTATTCTGGTTGTCGAAACATTCTTCTGGTGACAGATCTGGGTTGAGCATTGATGCTGAGATACCAAACAGGTACTTATCTTACTTCTTATTAATGTCCCCCCGTTTTCCACCATTCCCCCATCTGGTTAACTTTCTCCCGGCGATATCCGCAGACAGCTTGTTGGTCTCCAGACTAGCAAGGTCTGTTGTCCCGACCCGCCAAACCTTCATCTTAGCGGGAGAGTGTGCCACCACTATCTGATCTCCCTTGACCTGTCTGTTTCATTTGCAGATATCTTCATGGATGACCCAATTCTTTGGAGACCTTGTGTTCCTTAAAAACGGTACCTGTAAACTGCACCCGATTACTCGTAATTTCCATCCTTTAAAGCTTTGTGAGCACTTTCTTGGAACTAATGTTGAAAAATTAAGAATCGTCGGAAGTCCTCTCTTATCTGCTCAGTGCCTGAAGCTAAAAATTGTAATATGCATGTTGTTGCATCCGAGCTTGTCGGTACTAGTGATGTGAGGTTACCATTCATGCGCTACACAAACGACTTCGCCACGCTGTCCAGAAGGGTGTTAGTTATTCACTGAATTTGTTCATTTTTGATGTGTTTTTCACATAACTCTTGAGATTTTAGGTTGCGTGCTGACAGTGTGAAACACTATGAACACCATTTCTTTGATCCCATCAATAACTGTCACTGGGCTTCATCCGACAAACAAGAAACTCATGGATTCAACTAATGGTTCTCCAGGTTTACAATTGAGCTGTACAGGATCGTGTAAAGTTATGCATTCAGTATGAGCAACACAATCATATTGGGTTGGTAGCACGCGGATCCTCGTTGTCCGCGAACCAAAACGAGGTTTTCAGTGGCCTAGAGTGATGGCGAAATAAATAAACTAAGCAATGCAGTGGAATTTATTTAAGAAATTCAGAACACACTCCAGGACATCAATACAGAGTTCATTCTCCTCACCTGCCAAACGTTAAAAAAAAGTAAGCAACACTGTAGAATGGACATACATGTAGCAGCAAAGGCTGGTGTCACGTTCGCAGGATCACGACAAACTGATGCACCGCCAAAAAACTCTGTGCACACAGCACCGATTGATGAATTCCGACCAGCATGTCCTCACTGATAGACAAATGGTGTTCGTTCTGATTATGTGACAACACCCAGAACGAATAATTCTGATCGCTTCGTCCACAGTTTGCAATGGGCAGTCCACTAGGCTCAACACTGGCGACTATGTTGAGGAATTCTGGAAAAAAGTTCCAGATATTTCTCAATGTTTACTGTATAGATTCTACGTGGACAATATCTTCGTTGTTGCTGACATTAAATATTCGGATAGCTTTTTTACCTTCAACTCTAGCCACACGAACTTTCATATATCTACCTTGCCTTTACGGGGATACTTAAGTCGTTAGAACAGATCGACATCTATCATATCACCTTCACAGGTCCTTCGAGCAATTCCGTAACAAATCTATGTAGTGCCAAGCAACTGCTGCAAACTCGTCCTTGAATCGATCCAAGGTCTTCGTTCCGAGTGTTGTTGCGCAATCAGAACCAAAACAGTTGTCTGTCTGTAGGGTCATGTTGATCACCTACGAGTTCTGTGTGCAAAAAGTTGTCCTGAGCACGTGATAACTTTTGCTACCACATGTGTGTCAGTTGAACTTTGCTGCTGACTCTTCTGCATATACATTAACACCACCCTCATCTGAAGTCATCCGCCTGTCCTGGTTCGAATATTTTGGTAAGTTCATGTCAAAGCATTGGACTCGAATTTCGCCCTTATTGGAGCTCATCATCAATGGATATTTTAATGAGGCAGGGATTTAAATTTCGGACGTCTGACACGTGAGGCGAGTGTATTATCACCACTCCACCAACACACTCTCGGCGCACATGAGTTATCACGTCTGAACGGTAGAATGCGTCCAAAGTCAAGCGTTCAGGAACTATTGCCCTGTAACTGTCCCGGCTGCGTCGACCATATATGTTATTTTCATATTTTGTGTCTTGCTGCTGAGGGGAGTAACAGTAAAGTTATTATACCACGACACGTACCTTCTGTCCGCATCGATGAAATTCGCTTGATCAAGAAATTTGGTGCTCGTTTAATCAATTTCTATAGGTAGAACAGCAAGAAAGCCGGTTCATCGTAAAACTCGCACGGTTGCTGAGAGCCACTAGTGATCACATAATAAGCTTATAAAAGTGCAAAACAAACCCTCCAATTTGCATTTGGTGGTTAGGAAAAGATTGTCCACTGATTTACTGATCTCGTGTTCATTAACATTCGTGTCTCGAATTTACTTTTGTTCATATTTCTGGCACCCAGACTATAAGGATCGAATTAGGGAGTTAAAGTGCGCCGTTCTGCCTGTAAGCGATCCTCAGTTTCAGTCGGTTCTGCTTTTGGCATGTCACTGGAATGTTCTAATTTCTTGGGGTTTTCGCCACTTCCAGGCTAGGAATTGTTGGAAATTTTTTTGTTTCACGTTTCAAGGACGAGAAGTTTTCAGCTCGCTCTCATGCTGGATATTGTCTGATTCCGTTTCAGATTGTCTGTTGGCTTTGTCGTTGACCATCACGGTTCCACTGCAATGAAATTGACTACTCTAGAAGAACCATTTCCCCAGAGGGATACCAACATAACCGAGCTCTTGAATTTCTTAGTCAAGTCCCATGTGAATACCTGACATGTTTGAATACATCGACTTTCCTCCAGATCCATTCTTTATGATATCTGTTCGATCCTCTATTTCGTGACTGGGGCCAGTTATAGTCCGAAAGCCTGGATTTAATGCCTCCCCGATATTATTTTAGATACAGGGCTCGGTATGGCCTACAAACACAACCCGGGCTTCAACTCGCCGCAATAGTAGGTCATCGTGCGTCTTTTCGGAAGGCGTTCTAAACAGACAGGTCCAGCTTGGCACGTGTGTATGTGTCCCGTGGATTATCATATTGCAGCATCACATAAATAAAGCGACTTCTCTAATCTCTTAATTTAGAGATTCAGGCACACCCCAAACAAGTTGACAACTCGGGCGGTTTATGTGTTCGATTGATGTAACGCATTATTTGATGTTTTTCATGGGCTGAACACTCGCAAACCACGCCCTTTACGTGTCTGTTATGGAAGTAGCGGGCTGTGGCTACTGATCGGACTATTGCCATTTCTACTTCTCAAATATTGCTTTTAGCCATCCACCTCACTGATCCCGTACGATAACGCAGAACTCTGTCGATCCACCGATCTTATCTTATTTTCACCATTCTCTGCCATGTTCTGGCTATTAGCTTTGTACGGGCAACTCCCACCCGATACAGCGTTCGCTGATCTCTACTTTTTTGTACCAATCGCGACTGTCGTCAGTCCCACCGTGTTTGCAGTAATGTGCACAACAATGTACTGCGCATCGTTCAGTCTGCTTACTCATGTCTGCTTTCGTCCATACTGTATGTGCTTTGACTTATCCTTTCGAGATTTACCAGAAGTCCTTTCAGCTTCCATCAAAGATCACTGGTTTCCTTCAGTCACTCACTTCATGGTTTGTGGGTTCACAACTCCGCATGCGAGCCTGTACAGTACGGCTGGTACTTGAAGTAACTAGTGAGGTTTTTCACCATGTATACTCACTGTGAATGTTGTCAAATCGTTGTCAATCGTAGGCTAGGCTGTCCTCATCTGCAACTTATTCACCCTTCGCTCCAATGTCAGCGTGTATTATGCCTGAAAGGCCGTCGATAAATTTATTACAGACACGAAGGTATGTGATCCTGACGTAGTTGATTACCCTGGACATACACTCTAGACATGAAGCACCCACTCAGACAGGCGTGATATTGAGGTCACGTGAGAATCACGTGCGACTGTCCTAAGTCCGTTGTTTTGTTTAATTTTCGGGTGCGTCATTGCCTATTCTGAACAAAATGAACGAAGCATGCACTGTGTTTCTGTAGAACTGAAACTTAGACACTGTGTGTAATGTGTTTTGCTTACTACATTGCGTCTGCATGAAGTCAATGCGGATACATGAATCTATATAAATAAACCACCTTGGAGTTTAACTTCTGTTGTTAGACCAGATAAAGCACAGTAAAGCCTCTATCTACTGTGTGATTTCGAGGGGGAAAACTTAGTTTCCAACTCAACACCTTCGAGTCTTACCGTTCTACACTCATCCATGTAGTGCAGGGTGGAAGAGCGTCACCAAATACATACACTGAAACATTTATTCTCACAGAACACAGTGTATCGGACCGTTTGTGCACCTGGGCGCATTGTTTCTTACGCGGCACATGGTTCGTTGTTATTGATATCAATCTTTACCAAGAGTTTTATCCGATATGGCTGCGAGATTGCAACACTTAAGTTCTACTAAGTGCCTGACTGCAGGCACAGGACCTTGTTGCGGAATCCGGCAGTTTGCACTTGTTATGGGAATGTAGGTACATGATCTTTCGCCTTTGGGAAGCGCATTGTGTAGGGAGGAAACTCATGCTTTGTAATAGCTTCTCCATGTGACCTGACCTGTGTGTCTCCCCCACGGAGCTGCAAACCCGAAGCGGGCTTTAAGTTAACGCAGTCTAAACGTTTGGGAACACACTTCTTTTTCGGTCAATTCAATTCCGTTCTCTTTCGTTATTCGCGAGCAGAAAACGCTCGTTAAACATCTATCGTGACAAAAGCGATCGTCGTACAGGTAGGAGTTAGCCAAGTGGTTAACATAAGAGAATCCCATTTTGAATGCCAAAGTCCGATTCCCCACGTAAGTGCCCTCGAGCTGGTTGCCGCTCATCAATAAAGACGTAAAATGTACCCTTTAAATTGCACACACCTTTTTACCAATACCTTCAGTGCTCATAAAGACAGTCGTCATCTTGTCAACCAAAGTGGTTGACAAGTGGTGGTGGAATTACCAGTGGTACGCAGATGGAGTGCGAAACTTAAATGCGGGTTCTCTTGACCTGCCCGCCAAATTTTCTAATGCCATAAACCGAGGGATGGCGTTTCAAATAGTCCTTCCAACTATCGATTTCTCATAATGTCTAAGCAGAGTTGAAGGGTGAATCGCGTGGACAGTTGAACAGCTAAAAGCTGCCAAAGCCATTTACTCCAGCTTTTGCCGACGGGAGCTCGTTTCCTCCCTCCGGTGAAACAGCATATCAGCTTCAGTACAGATATGTATCTCCGGTGCTTGTAGAATTTTTGTGCACACCACACTTGTCTGAATAAACTTGATTAATCTACACCAAAGAATTGGACCTCAGGTTGGCTCTTATCAGGACATATTCTTGGTCGTGCCGGGATTTGGACTCCAGACATCTAGCACGGGGCATGTAACTTGCCGCAAATTGCCGTTGCTCCAACAGCGTGCGTCGATCACATGTGTATTATTACGCCTGAACAAGTGAACATGCTCACGCTTTAATCGGTTTGGTCGACACCTTCCCATCGTCAGACAGCAACATCAGCGATGATACTGGCCCTTCACTACCACACAACTACAAAGTTATTTAGTCACATTTAAGGCTTTGAAGTAAAAATAAGAGAAAAGAGTGAGTACCTGGTGCTAGCCTATCACAAGCGCTTAATCAGACAATCGTAAGAGAAACTAACAGCACGCTTACATCGATTAGCCACCGTTTCTTGCAGTGTCCCTGGCCAAGCGCAGAAGGGGGTCCCGAACTCTTCATAATCTCTTTCACACCCTTCTCCCAATTCACCTGCTGTTCACCTCACAGTTAGCACCATTCTGAAGGACGCGCGGAAAACAACACTCCTCCAGTAGGCGATGTTTCTGAATGCACTGCACATGACCCAGCCGTCGCCGTTGATGGTGCTGCGTGTTTCCCTCGATTGAATTATTCGCTGCACAACCGAGTACCCGTTTTCCAATTACCTCGTTACGACTTCGTTGACGCCATTCAGCATCGGTGATCAAAAACCTCATGTAACCTATCCCCAGAGGCCAAGTCTCGCAACCATACAACAACACAGCTCTTACTGTAGCCTGGTACACGCGATCCTTTAGCCCAGTGACATGCCTTTTTGACGCCACAAGTGACGCAAATTAGCACAATTGATTCGGGCCTTTGAGATTCTTGCACTGACTTCATCAGACATATTTCCGTCAGAGCTAATACAACTACCGAGGTATGTGAAATTCTCCACAACCTCCAGTGCTTCTTAGATTGCTAGGGACATGTTCTGAGGCTGCACGTTCTGAAGCATGACTACAAACTTTCAGATACAAGACATCCAGAGATTGTATGATGATTAGTGCTCGTGCTTCAAATATTAAGACTGTTTTCTGCATACTAAATAATAACAGTTATCGCCATCGGCGATTTGAACACGGGAGTTTCGAAGACTGGTATTCATCACATTAGTTCATCGATGACGAAGTTGAACAGGATTGAAAAGAGTAGGCATCCCTGCTGAACACCACTTTTTGGAGGGAAGCTATACACTCACTCGCGCAGAGTTATGTGAATATAATGACCGGATGGTTCACAGGATTTTGGTGTATCCCCTGTTGAGCAAGTGTAGTTGGGACCACTGACCGATTGACGAATCGAACGAATCTTTGAGGTTGAGGAGCACAAAGATGGTGGGTCTTCTGTACATATGTATGTACGTACACCTATAACAACTGACGGAGACTGAAGATGTGGCCACTACAGCATCTACCCGGTCGAAATTCCGCTTGATGCTCACATTTCAGAGTTTCGTGTGCCGCTGTAAGACGAACAATCAGTGACACCAGAAGTTTTACAACGGGAGTCAAACTGACGCCTCTGTGATTACTGCATTCACCAGGAGTACCCTTTTTGAAGATTGGCACTGTTGTCGACTCACCGCAGTTTTCTGCGACGGTCTCTTTCTCCCAGGTAGACGTGAATAAGCTAGAAAGTCATTGGCCGAAGGATTCACCGCCGTCCGTGAACAGAGCGGGCGGAAGGTCGTCAGGATCAGGAGCACTATGACGCTTGAGAAGGAATATACACTTGGACACTTCTAAGGCTAACTGGAGCCCCATATTCACTGTGTATGTGTCTGTTAAAGGCCGACTGGAGGTGGAAGGTGACCGACTGAATTGTTCATAGTATTTTGCCCAACGGTCCAAACGTCCTTCGCCTGCATATCAGACAACTATTTTGGTCCCTAATGATTTCATTTGCAAGAGGCTTCCGAGGACCAGTCGAGGGAATCAAATGGAACAATTTGCGGACGTTCCGAGTATCTTTCGCTTCCCATTGTTTGTCGTGCATGTGTTTTCCATTCACCACTGATAAAATTTTCACCCATCGCGACGTGTACCTTCCCGCTATACTAGTTATCTTTGTGTGCCCAACCGGCGGATTCGAATTACCGGTAAATGAACGAAGGAGGTTCAGCAAGGACCGTGAACTTAACTGGGCTCATCCATATATCTTGGAGGATGCAAATAACTTAGTTTTGCTCGGCAGTCCCATGCGAGTTAATTAATAAAGGTGATGCTTATAAACACGCCAGCAGTGGTAACTTGGTTCAGGGCTACGCCACTGTAGGCCCCCATTCTACCCAGGCGCCCCCACGTTGTGCAGTTAACGAGACTGTGGACCGCCTGAACTATGTGCTACTGAATTCGCCTTGGAGCGTTCGACCGAAGATCAACATATGCACATAGGTTTTGTTCTCTCGAATTGTCCGAGCATATTGCATACCGTCCCAATAGACTATTACAACCGTATTGGCCAACTGGCTAGGCACACTTGACAGCAATTACAGGACATATGCTGGGTTTCGCTCAGTGACGGAGGCCGAGTGAAGGAGCACCTATGTTTGGCCAACCAGGTAGCATCAGCCTATTACCGACTGACAGTTAGTTTCCCTCACAACTGCTGCTGATAATACCTCTTGGTCTCAAAAACGACATAATGGCGATAAACCCCAATTATTTAACGTTCGGAATATGGTGACGAGTGAATAACTGCAGGCCCAAAGTTGTCCCGCTTTGGTTATATATATATATATATATATATATATATGAGTTGGATGGATCGTCAGTTCAGTTATAGCTTAACGCTTGTCCCTCCAAATTTGCTCGCTTTCCGTAGACCTGAGGTCGCGCGGAACAGGTGCGATCGATTCAGTCTGTTATTAGACGAGCTCCAATAGGCGCGTTAAAGCTTATTGCAGTGCCAAAGTCATGCAGATTCCAACGCTTGCCACATAACCTTGGACATCGTGGCAAAAATACTATCGACCTGTCGACTAGACCAATCAGCACCGACAGCTGTTTGTCTACTATGTGCGTGTATGTATTTCCGTGTGTAAGCCACATGAGAACGACCCTTTTTCTCTTCTCTTATCATTGATCGGGCTATCAAGAATGTTATTGATCTTATGGTAAAGAATATATTCTGACGGTGTATCACGTGCGGCCTTCTGTAAGGACACTACACGCGGTCACGTAACACTGTGAAATGACGGGGTCGGTTAGTGAGATAAAATTGGTCTTATTCCCACAGTGACATGAAGCTGTGTCCCATTGATTGCCAAAAAAGAGTTTAGTAGAGTTTACATGGAGGAGCCTAGTTGTCTGGTCTGTAACACGATGTGAAAGGGTAAACATGCATTACAATTGGCGAAAATGCCGACCGATGCTATATTGCGTTGCGAGTGAACAATTAGAAACTCGGATTCGATACGCTTATAGTCACAACTCACGCTATAAAGCCTGCGAAAAACAACTCCGTAGTTGGTTAGCCGACCAGAAGAATTGATTCAACCATCCTAGTAAGACGTACATCTCCGACGTGTTTACGGCAAGAGGTCAGCCGGTACACAACTTCCCTGCTTCATTACAAGCTCTGATCCAATCAAATTAAGTAGCACTTGATGGCAATTTGGTCATAATAATGCAATTAGTGTTTCAATCGACGACTCTCTGTGTCTGTACACAAATGATCCCAGACTTCGCACTTTATCGGTCGGTAAGACATCGGAATAGCTGGATGTTGGCAGACTTTCGTTAATCAGACGAAAAAAGTCGTGTTGGCAAAATCAACCGGTCAAACGTCGGATTGGAGATAATTTTTCCGGGAATAGAATTTCTGGAAACAGAACGTTGGTCGCATTGAAAACGTCGTCAAACTGGAGGAGTGCCGTAAACTCAAAATCTGAAGGTGACTAAAACAACTGCCGTTGTGAATAGTTTCCCTTGGGTCAGTCAAAAACAAGGTGTTCTGAAGACTGGTTGAAAACAGTGTATCAGTTAGCCGATCACGAAAAATTTCATGAGACAGAGGTGAATAAGGAATATTCAACAGGAACGGGTGGGGTAATTGACGGCTGAGGCCCTAAAGAGGTCAACTTTGCAGTTCAGTTGGAGAAAACGGGGACGACTGTTTGGATGGCGAAGAAGGAGGCGACGCATCTTCAAATAGATCAGCAACATAATTAAATGGATATCGGATTTCAACTGGTTGAGCCAAGTAGGTTTCAAAGGAAAGCCGGGAACCCGTTGTTGGATTCTGTGGAGATAATTGGTAGGACTGTATGTTTGAAAGCTGCGTTGACGGTGACTGGGTTGGCGGATTCGAAGAGTTCGGTGCTTGTGCGGAGTCAAGCATCTCAGGAGGAAGACGATTCTGTACGTGTAGTCGAAAGAGACAAGTTCTCTGAAAACAGTGGGACAAATGGACTTAGTTTAGGCATCAGTTAAGTATTTCGAAAAAACACCTCAAAGTTCAAAGAAAACAATTGGAGCAGTTCAGAGTGTCGTTTCTAAAATTGCACGCCAACAGCAGCAAGTGTAGAACCACCTTGGGATATAATTAAAAACCTGAAGTAACACTATTATAAAGCAGATTCAGTAGCTCGTCTGCCATAAGAGCAACCGCAAAGTCTGTGTATAAGTACGAGACAAAAGCAAGCAAGCCAAGTTGAGAAACGGGCGGAACACGTTTTGCAACTGTTTGGTAGCTAAGTGAGTCTTAGGCACATAGAACCATGAGTTTTGCGTGAATCAAACTACATGAGTTATCAAGGTGATTTCTCGGCTTAGCCCATGCGTTGGGATTTTTCAAAGAATTTGACTACTTGAAAGCAGCTGAGTGTTATTCTTAACTCTTTCACGATCCTCATAGGGGCTTGGTAAGTACCAAGCTCTACTCCCAGGAATCTGGAGCCTTAGATGGCCCTTTTCAAACGTATTCACTGGTCGAGTGAGAGGACGGACACCTTGATCAACCTCATTTTATGGGTGAAAGCTCATAACCGTCTGTCGCTTGAATGACAAGGTGGCGAAAGAATTCAGAATATATTCCTGCAAAAAGATGGTTGTGGGCCAATCACTCTACGTGTAGGTTTCATTAGCCGGGTCACCTGATTCACTTTACTAAATGGATGTTTTGGAAAGGTTACCGCACTACGGTTTCGCGTTGGAATGGCGGGGCGTATCTTCAAACGAACAATGTAGAGCTTGGAACTCGACTGCGGCTCTTGGTAATGGGATGTGAATCGTACATCCGTTCGCTTTTGGTCACTGAAATTCTCGGCATCATTTGCTTGTAAACAATGATTTCTGAAGCCCGAATAATTCTGACTTCGGAACACGAAGAACCAGATAGAGACACATACGCTCATTTGCATATCAATTTGGTTTTGACGGGAGACTCATCTGGAACCCAGCTGAATCTCTCGTTTATGGTATTGTTAAGAGAATTTCGCTGGCACATGCACGTGTGCACAGTCAGACGAACACATCGCAGGCTAGCTCACAATCCAGTGCTTTGTTCACCCGACAGTCCACCACCGTCCGTGTGCCGTCCTGTGATAACTCTGGGTTAGATAGCATGCACCCAATCTGCATCCATGTGAGCCGGGGAACCGTCAACCTAAAGGTCAACTTATTCGTAGTTCACATCGGTCAGATGGTGACAGTTATGGGAAGTGGGCATAGCTGGTCTCTATCGAGCATATACAATTTTCTTAAAAACCATTGACCGCTGAAGAGAAACCTTAACGTAAAAAAGTGCCGTTTGCTTATCTGTGTCCAGACCAACAATGTCCATTATCCCATACTTTTTGTTGAAATTCATTTAAAGTGTATTTTTGCTTCTCCGCTATCATGACTCAGGAAGTCACGATCCTCTCGGGTAATTTTTGTTGATAAATCGGTTCCCCCACGGTATTAATTTTTCCATACTTCTAGAAAGCGTTAAATGAATATATGGAAGGTAATATGTGACATTTATGCGTGCAACCCATGCTGGTGAGTACGCATGTCCCTTCTATCAGGCGACTCGGCTGCCACGTGTTCATTCATTTTCGGTATTCCGGGGTCATTGCTCACCATGAGGTAAGGAAACATTTTATGAACGATTCTTTATCTCCTTGACAGGACACACTACTTATTAAGTCACCGAAGACTCATCGACAGCTCACTACCGGTTTCGCCCTTTATGAGTGTTGTGTTCCGTTAAGAAAACATTGAGATACCTCTAATATCGTGCCAACTGAAACGATGTGACTTTGCAATTGAAGAATATCATAAACGCGGGAACTCATTTGAGTCTCTCGTTAACACCAATGTAATTTACAAATGAGCGCATTTCTTCGAAATATTGACTCGCTTTACCATACGCCAGCGGTGGCCGTTGGAGTACAGCTTGCCGGAAGAGGAAATACTACTTACGCTTGTTTCAGAGTCACCGTCATCACCGACTCCCTCCCCCCCCCATCCCCGATGCTCTACGAAAGCAACTAAGTCGAGTGATGGACATGCTGCAATTGTTCGAAACCTGAAAGGTCACAAACGTTCAGGGGCATATGCTGAGGCCCACAACATTCGATGTCCGTCAAGCATGCACTCCTATCAATGATAGAGCATACTGGATCGCAACCGATGTGATGGTTTGCAGTGTCGATGAACCCCGCTGACCGCTTATATCTAAGAAACGACTTATCATATCGATCGCCAATGCTAATGAACCTCTCCAAGATCGGCAGACTTGTCCTTAGGGTGAGCGGATATCTGTTCCAATATTCCTGTTTTCCAGTTGTTGGAAAACGGTGTCGGTTCGCATTTTTTGTCCCGGAGAAGAGTGAAGTGAAAGCCATGAGTTTACAATCTAATACTAGTAATAATGCCCCAGAATGTCAACAGGAATCACACCACGGTGATGGCTTCCTTTGAGCTCAGCTGGGCCACCCACCCAACTGTCTGCTGCTACCGTGACGTGATAGTCGGGCTAGTGAGCTGCCATGATCCTGCAGGGCCTACAGTTTGGAACATTGTTCCACCAGGTTTAACCATACCAAGAAAGCGGACAGCGGCAGACTAACTGAAACAAATACTTTTCTTTGTAACTGATTCAACCGGTGTGTCCTGTGCTGACCAACCCTATATAGCATGTGTTGTTAAAAAGCGTATAAGGTGACGCGGCAAGCGCCAGTGCAGATTCTGATGTGAGAGTATCAGGTGTGTAATCAGTTTTGGATTCTGCTTTAGTTGGTGCTGTGGTGCGTTCAAAAAATACATATTTGTAAGTTCCACCCTGATTACAATTAAACTACAGTCCCAGCCAATATGCATCAGTTGTGAATTTCACTTACTTAGCATAGTAAGTGCCCCTCATGTACACATGTTCAGCTTCCCAAATGATTGGATTCTGGATCCCGTCATCTGAATCGAATTGAGATCAGGGATTGATGATCCTCGACCAGAACCAGAGACTTTCGGTAAATTACTTCGGGATTTTGGGTGGTTCAAATAAGATTATCCAGATTTTTAGGTGACTTTGAAAAATTGCTCACCTAAGTAAACCTGATACACCGGAATTCGCAGAACGCACTGGGCATAAACTTATCTACTGGAAAAAGACTGTAGTGTCCGAGAGATTTTTATTCGCCGGAAGTTGAAGAGCGTTGGGTTATGAGGAGTCATGTGAAGGCCTTGTTAGTTTATCCGATTTCAACACCACATCCGGCTGTCGCTAGCTCTTGAAACTCGTCTATCGGGCTTGTGTATCACGTGACTCGGCAGTTGCGAGACAAATGCACTCAGGAGGGACTGTGGAGACTTAGGTAGATCGAACTCTGACTGAATTCACAACGTGGTTCACCTCATTGTTTATTGTCCAAGTTGAAAAGGTATAACCAATGATATACGCCGGGGGTGCTAAACCTGACCATGTTTATGGCTGTACGTGACTGGTGACCAATAAAAAAACACGAAATAAGCTGTCACTGAACTAAATTACTCCGCATTGTACCAAAACAAAAAGTGTGGATAGAATCGGGAACTCGAGGTTCTAACGGAACTGAACGTCGGCTGTGAAGTGCTTGAGAATTGTCTAGTCTGGTTTGAGCCTGCAAATTTGCTGGATATTTTTTTCGAGTGCACTGTATGAGAGTTCAGGGAGTATTTACTTGACGGATAATATTCATACCTGAGGTTCGCATGCTATCGATCATAATATTCTTCAACTGAATGTGCTGCAGAGAGTCCACCAAATGTTTCAGTTGAAACGGCATGCAAAATATAAACGAGGGGTTTCGTTTGAACTTCAGTAGAGTCTCCCATTAACACCAGACTAATTTTCAAATGATCATTTGTTGCCATACACAGTTTGGCGCTCAAATATGAAACAATGAAAATTCGGAGACTAGGACGGACTGATGCTTCACAGAGGATGGGCTTTGCAGAGCTTTCACAGACCTTATGAGTAGTCTCATATGATGGAAAGTACTTCGATGTCTTGAGTGCTGCGCCAAACGTGAGGCGGCCCTCGTGCACCACACGGCGTCGACGGACGCAATCATTTTGCTAGCGTGTCTTCACACTATTCCTGTTTATGAAATAACACGGCATTCCAAGACCCAACCGCATGGCCTCTCAACCGGTTCGGACCTGCACGGGGCATGCACATAGAAGTCCGAAGGCAAATTCTCAAGGTTAGTGTAGCGTAGTAAAAACGAGGCTATCAGGTGAACAAGTTTACGCTTGAATTTTATACAATTGTGTGCGGAATCTTTTTACGATCAACCTACGTAGGTCGCGAGCCGTAGAGCCTGAGTGATATTGTTCGGGGATCGTGCTCTGACGCTGATCTACTTGACCTTAGCAAGTACGCACGTGCTATTCCGCGTGCCAAACCGTGCAGTGAATCTGCGTCACAGACGTTTCCAATGGTATTTCGTGTCGTGAGTGTGAGGTGGTTGAAAATCATTCTAAAAGTGAAAATGGGGTTTTTCGCGGAACCAATGGTCTCAGCTGGGATGGAGCCCTGGCTGACGAAACCTACTTTCACAGTTCGCAACAGTATCATAATCAGCATCTACAGGGAAATACGTTTTTATGTACTTTATGATGCATTCGGATGCGATGGCTGACAACGATAGCTGAATGCGAATTTTCACGACTACGTTGGGGGACATACATGACGTACAGGGTCAACAAGACAGAAGAGAAGCTTTCACTTATTTTTTGTCATGATTCAGCTGGCTTACTTATTGCACAGATTATTGATCGTTTGACCTCCCCATACTGCACACTTAAATAGGTCACCATCTATAAGTGGAGGTGTACGTACTGTCTTCTCTGTGTCAGTTATTTATCCAGTTACAAAATTTAGTGAGAAGGATTCAGAAGTGGAACTGCTGGCAGCAGGAACTTAAAAGATTTTGACAACTCAAGGTGACAGCGAAATACACTCATTTGCATACCAATCTGGTTTTGACGGGGGAGACTCACCTGGAACCCAGCTGAATCCCTCGTTTATGATGTTCTCAAGAAACTGAATGTACTTCACCAGGCCGCCTCATGTTTCAGTTGGTATGACATTCGAAATATCGCGATAAATCGCATAGACGTAATACACGTAGTGCAAATGAGTGTACTACGCTAACTTCGTGCAGTTTGGGCTCAATTGGAATATAAGGCCAAGATGTCACTAGCGTATTTCTTTTCTGGGGGACCAGCCTCAATAGGCGGGCGAGTCGGGCTCAGTTTAGAGGCATTGGCGATCAGTACAGTACGGTCTCAGGAGATATAAGTCGAAATAACCTGATCCGAAAACCATCTCTTTTACTAGAGAAGCAAATTAACCAACGGTTTCTCACCCGTCGACAAAGCAGCTCCGTTAAAACCAAACAACAACCAAGGCGATAGAGATGTTACGAATATTTTCGTTCTTTTGCGCTACGGAAAGCATCCCAATGAGTGGATGTAAAGTACTCTGTTTGTCTAACAAAACTTCGTGCAACAATTGGCACTCTAAAAAGATGTCCACGGCACTCGCAAGTGTTGGGCTTTTCATCCTATCACAGTGCGATCACTTCCCTTATACGACCGGATTCACTTGATTTAATCGTGGTTGTACTAACGTGGAGTGGTGTGACATGAAGAAGAAAGCTGTGTGAAATTTAAAAGTATATTTCCAGCAAACGCAACATACTCCTAAGTGGGTCCCAATTTATGCATTAGAAAACGGTCTCTAGGAGAAATAAGTGGGTTCATTCAACCGATAGGGAAGATGAAGCAATCACTAACTTTACCGCTTGTACATGGCATTGCAAACATCAACCGAATGGCGTGTGAAACGAAGCAACGACGAGTAACCTGGAAAAACACTGGCAGCCCAAATAATGGGAGAGTATAGTTTTATCTCCACGGCACATGTTATGGACCTTGAATGAATGGTATCAACATATAACATTTGAAAACGATTTCCATGTACGTGATTATGGAGAAAGTCCAACATAACGGAGGGATGCAACTTCGGGGAGAGCTTCGGCACAAATGGTGTCTGGAATCCCAGTTTCCGTTTTGAAGACATTTTGCTGAAACATATCTACTTCGGGATCGCAGTAGAACAACCGGTAATTCCGACTAAAATACATCCAGATGGTTTGAGATAATGCCCAGCCAGATGCTAGAAGTTACCACTAATAAAAAAAGAACAGTTGCGACGCTTACTCAACCGTGCTTAGTTCGATGGAGCAGGGCACATGTGTACGTGCAAAATGAAATAATTGAAAGCAGCCAGCCAGTTACTTTGACTATCCAGTAAAACACATCAGATTGAGCGAGAAGCAGGAGGCATGGGGCGCCGTCCATAAAAACGATGTTATTCGAACGACATCCTATAATGCTGCGTGGCTTGGGACCTAGTAAATTCCTGTCAGAATTTAACTTTGTACTACTGATTATAACGCATCAAACTGAGTGAAGACACTGAACTGATTCCACCTAATTTTTCCAGCTACTTTCAGACTTTGTCGGTGATCACGTGGAATTCCTAGAGATTTTTTGTTAAATAGACACTAGGGACCGCGTGTGCACAGAAAGATCCAAGAGTAACCTTGAAGGCATTGATTATATCACGTTGTTCATCGCATCTTAGGCGTGTTCTATGTGTGTGAACTGTTCTCGGTTAGCAGTCGAAGACAGCATATGGACTGCATTGCTCTCATCCCACTGTTAAACTGGATCTGGAATGTAGAAATGAATATAACCAATTTCCAGAGGGAAACCTTCTATTGTCCTATGGTTTGGATCGCTTGATTCCGGGGTCAGCAGAGAAGTTCGAACATAATTATAAAATATGGTGAGGTTGTCGCACAGATGGAAACCACGAGAGAATAAACTGAAAGCATTACTTTTCTCGGTGTGAATAACACTGATCGCCAAAGCGGGTCTGGTGACAAAAGCTGGGATGCAATGAGTCCGGAAAATTCAAGAAAGACAGGCCCTGGTCGAGGGGCACGTGGCCAGGATTCTTCAGCTTCCCAAGCTGTATGATGTTAGAACGTATTCATCTTAAACGTAACTGAAACCAATGGGAACCCAAAATCCACGAATGAGAAGACCAGCAAAAGTTCACAAATCAGATTCGCTACTGAAACCGATTTTTAATATGGGTTATTCAGACTACCGTAAACATTCTCGATGACTAGTCAACATTCTCTCGTCGATTCCAAAAGCTTCAAATGCAATCATAAACGAGAGATTCCGTTGAGTCTCCCGTGAAAACCAAGTTGATATGCGAATGGGTGTATTTATCGAGATCTGTCCAATTAAGGTTCAATTAGAACGTAAGGCTGACGGAAACTCGGGGACTGCGCCTACCTGATGAGCCTCAAGAAAGGAGAAACCGGTCGTGGGCTGTCGAAGAGTTTTCAGCAACATTGTGAGTAGTTTCCCTTACGAAAATACACTACGATATCTCGAATATCGTACCAAGTGAAACATGGGGCGGCCTAGGTACACTGAGTATCCCGTGAAAACCCAGTTGGTATGCAAATGAGTGTATTTTTCGATTAACTATTGTTTGAACAACTCTTTTGAACTCTTTCTGGCACGTGGCAGTCTAAACATCCGTGACCTCGCATTTTTTGGAAAAACTCTTTTAAGCTCCGTTGGACACGTGACTGCCTACAATAAGCCCTCAAAAGCGGTGTATAATTAATGTTGATTCCCCAATTTACTAAAATACCGCCGAGGGATAGGGTTGATTACCTTTGCTATTGCACATGTCTAACTCGGTCCTCCAGTCTGATCACTAAGTAATCTCATAGTAAACCGTACACAAAACATTCACTTTGATTTTCAAGGACGCTAGGTTGATGGTGTTGCTCCTGGAATTTCAATATATTAAACCCTGGCCGACAGTTCCGGGCAAAAATTGAGGAACTCTGTTTCAGATCACAAATGTGATCTAAACTTCTGATTTTTATCCTTCGATTATTTTTCGATATTTCGAGGCATATTCATCATCCCTTGTCAGTGCTTCACAGAAGCTTCTTAGTCTTCCTGGATATTATATGAACTCAAAGTCCAAATGGGACCTCAGAACTGCGTCCAACGTTTAAGAACGACCATATTTCAAACAAAATGAAACACAAACTGAAGTCTGCCAGTTCCCAACTGGGTTCCTGTAATTGGAGAAATTGTGTTTCAGACTAAGTCCACGGGGAAAGCTGAACAGTCTGCCGCAGATGTCATCAATCACCTCACTTGTGGTTTAAGTGGAAATAGGTCGCAAGCGTTCAAATCCGTACTACACAAAAAACTGAAAATTGTTGGCTTTTTGTGAGTCAGTGTAAGCCAGAACCTAGCAACCAATATTGTGTGCAAAAAATATTGATTAAGGCTGTCCGCCTGACCTGGAACTGGCCCAACTTCACCTTTTGTCATAAGATTTTGTTGATGTTAGTTTTCAGTCATTGTGACTATGTCATTCACGTATAAGTTTGGAATGTTTTACGTTTGTGATTCGCATCCCCTAACCTGTGTCGGCTTGCTGTTTTGATGAAGCGGCAAAACGGCTTGGATATAGTCTGCGAAACCATTCATCTGACTTCACTTGTCTGATACTTATGCCTCCTATACGTATGCTCCTGTAAATGAATCCAGTGTCGCTTGGTTTCTCCTCAGAAGTCTCTCAGGGCGTGAATTTGCTTGACTGACGCAATCGGACGCTGTTTGTTTAGGGGTGATCTCCCTAGAGGGGGACCATAACTGTACAATAGAAAAATTTCAAACCGGGTCATCCAGGCGACTGTGTATCCAAATATAAACAAGCGATAAATATGCTTGGGATATCCATTCAATGAAGAATTTTTTAGCATGAAGGCCACGTTTTTGTGGATCTCCTGGTCGGAACAGGATAAAAATGCACGTAGCCTTTGAAACAACTTGTATTCTGAGATTCGAGAAGGGTCCATTTACCAGGGACCCGCTAGACCTGGGTCGTTCGATTGAAAATATCCAACATTATACACTATTCCTATCCGTATCCAGCCCAATATATGCTGTTCAGCTTTATAAATTAACCAAGAATTATGGTACTCCAAAGACCGAACGTCTCAAACAAGCTAACCAAATGGTTCAATTGTGATTCAATCGATTGCAAGATACGGGATTCGCGATTCTTCAGAGAATTGAATGGTATGTTCGCTTGCGGCACTACCAAGGATACATTTGGCTGGTAGATTTGATGGGTAATATGCCTCGCAGCCTGGATTTAGCCCCACCGAATCAACACGTAACAGAGGCAGCCAGCTTGCGAATATGGCGAAGTACCAAACAGTTGCCCAGTGGTCACACCTGCTTTCTTGTACACAACACTTACTGTATGTCTCACTCTCGAAATTCACGCTTAGTGATGAAAGTTTGAACAGTGCCTGCACTTTTAATTTCACCACAACAAAGTTACTGACCAATATTTTTGCAGGAAATTGAGAAATTATGCCCTCCCTCTAATATATAATCACAAAGAGGAACGGTACCGAAAAGCTCTCAGTCGTGTGCTGTTTAATTTTACTTTGGAGGATGACTTCTGGCAGTCACTGTATTTTTATTCCATTACTGAATCGAATCAAGTACGACGGTCTCCCCAATGAGCGACACGGTAACGTACAATGCTCTCCCCAGGATGGAGTAACTTTAGCGAAATGAAACATTTTGCCCACCTCCCAGAGATCAACGTCATGCAAAAAAGATTCACTGAATGTGATGTGTTTTATTATTATTATTATCCAATATAATCCACACGTCCCAATTGAAACTGCCTAAGCAGAGCTGCAGGAAACCGGGAAAGCACAACAGAAACGGGATAGTCGGCTGATCCCTTCACATAGACCTGACCTGAGTAGCGCATTCAACTGGACAACCTAACTAGGGCTGTTTTGCTACCGGCTATACTGTTTCAAAGGAAAGCTGCTATAATGTAGGGAATTCACATAATCCAAACCGTCACTGCGTGAAGTCGTCCTCTTACTGAAGACCGATGAAGACCGGTTCCGTGACGTAGCATCAACGTCTACTATTTCGCTTTTAGGGGGAGGGGGAGAAAGGGTTCGAGTTCTACACTCAGATTGCCACTCAGCCCGATGTATGGTTTGAGTGCAATCTTCATTTGAGCTGAGTGAAAGTGCGTTCACCACTCGGTCCCCATAAAGTCTGGTTCAACTCCGACCCCTGGTCGGTTGGGTGTGTGAGCACAGTGTAAACATGTGCCTTTAACCTAATCGAGACAAAGTGCATTTATCATCCTGCGTCTGTAGTACGTGCGTTCGAAGGGTCCATTTTTGGTCACAGAGCAGATGTGTGACACCTTGACACCACACAGTTCTGGTTGCTGTGTTTTAATTGATATTTCTTCACAAAAAGCAAACAATTTCGGGTATTCGTTGCGCAGCGGACTCTTGAAATCTTGAGGGTCAAACAACAATATCGTGTCATTGTCATCAAGCTGTTATCTGCTAGCTGCGTGGACCGTAACAGTTTTTTCAGTTCGTGCTTAGATGTCCACCGAGAAAGGCAACAAACCGTTCTACTTTTATATGTTTCACAGCAACTGTGAGTGGATTTATAGACAAAATGAGTGACGGAGTGATTAAGCATACTCTTGTACTCAGTATGAAATGGAAGTCTTCTGGTTGTTGTTCAGCAAAACAGAAAGCTGTGGATGAGTCACCACAGCACGCGAGAAGCCTCAACATAGGGGCTGGTCAGTCTGACAGACTACAGCACTGGGCTACTGTAACTTCCTTGTGGATAATAACCTACCGAATCGTGCTGGAAACTGCCAGGAGGTATGTATTTTTCATAAAATCGAACTGCCGTTCGCTCAACCTACCAAATTCTGTCGAACGCTCGCGTGACTGAAACGAGGAGACTCCCAATGGAAAAATAAGATCTGAACTACAGTAAGATCCGGTGCACTAAATGTTGTACCATTGGCAAGACAGACCGATCTGTGTTTGTCATTCGATAGTAAACAGTTTCCTACCGTTTGCTCGGTTTCCCCGCGGCTTCTGAAATGCTCATTCGCGAATATAGCATTACTTGTCTCTTGGACATTGAGACCTCACTACCACTGTTCATAATTTAAAACTTGGTTCCTGAAAGAATGAGATTTTTCCTTTTCTTGTGACTTGGTGTCATCATGTTTACGGTGTTGCGTTCTCAGCAAACTTGTGCAGATATTCACGTGACTTTTGTGGTCAAGGTCGACCTAATTGTCCTGGCTACCACGTGTCTGCATAACACTGCATTGGTCACATGACTGTCTTACTTGTTTTCACGCCATGCGTTTTGCGAGTGCCACGTCGTGGCACAGCCATTTGTTGACGTTCTCTTTACAACAGGGTCACATCACACTGCAGCGACTACCTCGCTGGGACCTCTGATTTCTTGCAGCATGACGGCATCAGACAGCATCAACTGGAGCAAATTCATTCTCTCATCGGTTACACTATCCTCCTGAAACGAAATTGTACGTTGCTTCATGAACAAACGACGGGTCAAAACTACAACAAATTCCATCCCTCTCAAGAGATCATCCTCTACTGGATCTATCCGCGGTCCCTGCAGTACGCGGAAATTCTAGTTACATTGATACACGGAGGACACCTATTATCTTACTATAATCAGGTTGTATTCCAAAATAATTTCCCTCAAGTCAAGCGAAAGATTGAATAGTTTCTTTAATAATCTAAAGAAATCGTTCACATTTTGCTGTCAAACAACTTTACTTAGTCAAATTGCTTTAATATATGCCTCACAGGGCTAAAACTGTATCGACAGAGCCACTTGAATAATATCGGTAACACCGGACAAAACACGACTGAGAACGGTTGAACGAACGCGCATTCGTTTTTCGAGGGATGTGCACGCCCGGGGAAGCTTCAAACATGATTAGGTGAGTTACCATAAAGAGAAATGCTGCAGCATACCAGTACACAGACTGTAAAACTGACCAAATGCCATAATGAGGCTTCTCGCGTGCTGTTGCAGCTCACTAACAGTTCGCTGTTTTGTCGAACAACTTGTCTTCGGTCTGCCGTATCAAGCCAGAAAACGTCTACAGAGTAACTCTCCAGAAGACCAAAGCAAGCATACTCGGGGAACTGGAGAAGTCTATCCATTAACTCACCAATCACCCAAACTTCTCTACCGCATCCGCCAAAATTGTGCATAAGCCTCCTCCGTCACTCACGAAGGTACAACTGAAGGTTTTGTAATTGGGTTTGGAGTTCAAAATGCTCCTCAAGGAAGTGAACGGACCGCAAACGCAGGTCCGGTTCGAGAACCTGTAAGCCCAAGTGAAAGACGTCTCGCCCTCACTGATAACTGCCGAAGAGCGGATATGTTTAAATAAAAAAATCGGACATATCAGATAGGTTGCTGTCTGCGACAACTCTGTTGTTTGGTGACTGGGTGCTCTCAGACTGCTACGCTATGAATAACCTGATATTTTGCAATCAGACAAAGGGTCAGGTACCTTCATCGTGAATAAGGTGGATTATATAGCAACAATGACATGGGATCTTCGCGGATGAACAGAAAGTTAAGAACGACGTAACTACTGAAAACCACGTTTCGATCAAGCAGCAGGTGACTATGGATCGTCAGCTGTTTATAAACCGCATGGTATTATACAAGTCACATTACGATCGCCTCAACCAGACGGATCTCAAATTCGAACGAACGAGGGTTTCACCGAAAACCCACACACCAAGTATATTGTTAAGACCGATCCTAAATATGTGAAGTTCAGGCTACCATTAGCTTGCGTGTTGGTTGGCGGACATTCTTACACTCATTCAGAAATTCTTGCCTCTTATTGGTTGAAAGATTTCTTTGAACTATGTCGGATACACGAAAGTTTATCAGTAAGTTCTCATGAATTGCCTTCCATCGCCTTTAGTTTTTTATTTACTTTCTGCAACGAAGGAAGATAGTCGGTTACCCTTGTAACTATATGATACTGAGTATGCCAGTTGAACTACTGAGAGACCTCATAATTTTAGCTTATCTTTTTGACATCATGAGTAATTTTCACTGACGCCTGTCAATGTTTAAAGAGGTTGAGAAGAATTCGAGGTTATCCTTACTAGATGTTCTCGTGACTGGATCCCCGAACGGAACCACACAGCGGACGGTCTACCGGAAAGCTGTATTACGTGACCAATTTCTAAACTTTAAGTTTTTCGCCCGTCGCCATAAACGAGACTTAGTAAAGAGATTGGTACACACAGGGAAGAAACATACGTATTTCAGACCAACTAATCGAAGTCTTCCTGAACGAGACGCCAGTCACTAACGCCTATGTGGACAGGTTCATTAATCTCCACAGTAAATAGAACACACCCTTTAATCTGGTTAGCACCGCTACTAAAAAAGAAGTCCTACTGTACTCTACATTTAGGGAGGAAGTAACTATGCTGCAAACAAAATAAGATAAAACTCAAGTGTGCTCTAAACCGTATGCTTCCAGCTGCTCAGTAGGTGCATCCTCTGAAAACAGAGCGCGTCTCATACTAAATCCATTAATTTGCCCGACAACCCCAGTGCACATGTCATATATCCATTACTTTAAACCGCAGTGAAACATACATAGGCGCATCTTTCCAAAAAGGTTACTGTGAGCAGTGTCGCTGTTCAATGCCTGCTCACTGTGATCGACAGAGAACTATGCGGTCATCCACTGCGTGACATGCCCATGATATAGGTTACAGTTGACCCTCTTCACGATTATGCTGCATAGATGAAAACTCTAGGTTGTTATAATTTTGTGATGTTTATCAGAGCCAAAAAAACGAACACTGTGCACACAAGTAGTATCGATTTGGACAGTCCGGCAGCTTGCCAACATAAAACAAAACTAGTGTGCTAGTTAGTACATTTCGCAAATTTCGTACAATTTGGGTTCATTTAGAACATAAGATTGACGGAAACCGGGGGACTACATCTACCTGATGAGCTCCAATAAGGGCGAAACCGGTGGTGAGCTGTCATAGAACTTTCAGCAACCTTATGAGTAGTTTCCTTCAAGATCGCTTTGTCATAAGACTTTGTGTGACATCCGATGTCCAGGCTTTGTTATCATGTCGTTAACCTATAGATAGGGAATGTTCACGATTAACAGAAGTAAGTTGAAATATTATCATCTCTCAATCCATGCCTTCCCGTTGTTTTGAGGAAATGAATTAAGAAAAGCATACTTTTCAAGCACAGCGTCTTCAGCTCACATACTCAAGACAATAATTACATGAATGAGTCCGCAGGGTGCCGCTTCTAAATCAGCCGAAACTCGGAAAGTACAGTGCCAGGAACCTGAGCGGTTACTGACTGAACATTCGAGATGCTAGAGTCGGGTGCGAACCACGAACTCTCCGGTCAGTAAGTTCGCGTCTTAACTACTGCGTCATCTCAAGCTCCCTTGACTAAAAATAGGGCACAATGCAGTAGAGGAAGGTAGGACGCTGTCCGTAGCCTATGGCTCAGCAGTTTGATTTGGGAGGCAGCATGTATGGGAAGTTGTTTGAGAGATCCCGCCCAAAGCCAATGACTTAACTGTCTGGCCGACATGGCTGTGTGGTGTACACCTAGTCCGAGGGCTCAAAACCAAGGAATGAGCGTCTAAACTACAGCGCCATTGCGAACAGTAGGTGCTTCCTGAACAGAATTTAACAAGCTTTGTTTTGAAAGGGAGTTAGACGATATGGAATGATGTGTAGACAGTCAGAGTCGACCGATCGGGGTGTGCGGTTCTAACTCGTCCCTGTTTGGAGAAAAGCAGCGTCACTGCTTCCATAGATGTGGAAATCTTGGTCGCATAGAGGAAGCACCTTACCGCCTTTGCACTCCTGTCGTGGAGGAGAGCATGACTATATTCCAGGATCACCTCATAGTACGGTTTCGTGGTGAAGAGTTCCTTATCTGACTACTCCTGGTCTGCTTTCCTGGCATAGCTTCACCTGGACAAACGAAACTCCGGACAGTATAGCCCGTGGGATACTAGCAACAATCAAGCCGAACCACCAAGTCAGGCTGATGGCTCTTATTCGGGACCATCCAGTTTTAGCGATTAGCCATACTGGCTGTGATCGTACCGAACTAGAAGGCTGTGGGTGACCTGGACAAATCGTGCGGAACGACAGGCAAGCTTTTGAGAACAAATATATCATAAGTGGCAAGTGTCAACAAGACTGTTCACTCGAGTATTGAGGAGGAAGACGGTGGAGTTGTGTACGGTACACTAAAACTGGGCGGTTTCTGATGCGCCAAAATTGCCAACAGGTTATCTCGAACAGCTACCGTGCAAACGAATGTAATCAAGCCACCGATCAGATCGCAAGATGAAGGGCCTGAAGTTCAGCCTCACACGACGTTAAATGACAACCGGTCCGCGGAATATATTCTCACACGCACTGAGCAGCTCAGCAACGTAAGAAAGCTTGTCTGGCAGCTGTTTGGTTGATGTATGTGTCTGGCGCTTGGTGGACTTCCACTGCAGCCAGCCCGGTTTCCAGACTTTCTGTCACGCACCCCAACGCATCTGGCGGCCAGATCTCCTCGTAACGCTTGCGGAAGACGAACAAGAACTTGGTGTCGACCAATCACCGAACTGTCTGCATCAGCACAAAATCATCGTCATGAGGTTCGTGGAGCACTCCGTATTTTCGACGTCTTTCACTCAGAATGTGTTTCAGATTTTCTGTACCTGTTTGATAAACGGTTCTGTTCTTCATTAGGGTTGTTTTTACTTCACTTGTACACAGCAGAAAGCTGTTGAAACAGAAAAATAACTGAATACTACGGCTTGCGCTGTTCGGGTAGTGACAATACAGATTTCCGTCCAGAAACTACTGATTCGGGCGCTATCAATGAAAATAGTGTATTAACAATGGTAACGAAAAGAGACGTACTGAAACGAGTTCGCACCTGAATTTTAAGGCATTGAGTTCATGCGCCCTGATAACATGTTTTCTCCTCGTATACTTAAAGCCATTTCTCACAGAAAGCAACAGTCGTTGACGACCTGCTTTCTGCCACGTCAATCCCCATCCCAGACAAGGACTACTTCCCGGCCCAGATCGATAAGCCGGACTATTTTTCTTCCCCTAGTTGGTTCGCGTAAACCAAAGTCATTCGATTTGGAGAAGGGAAACCATACGTCAAAATGTAGGAAGGAGAAACACCTGAACAAAGGGAAGAGAAACACTAGGTGTGGTGCTCGGATTTTCAAATCAGTGTCTATAGAATGAAATCAAGCGACTATAGACAAAGTGTTTGACCTCAACGACGTTGCCGAATGGAAGGCTAGAGAATGGAGAGGCTTTTTCCCGAATTGGTCCAGTCAATAAGCTTTTTAATGCAGAGTGAAATTCAGCTGAACAACAGGTCTCGATCGATTGCCTGAAGTATAGAAAGTGGCTAGGTCGAATATCTTGTGCTAATTGGACGTTTGTTCCGATAGACATCGACAAAGGAAAAGGTGCGAGGTGCCATTTTCGTGATTTCATTGTTAAGCTGTTAATTCTCACACCGAGGACCGTGCAGGACCCTCTTCGCTCAATCACATGCCGAGTAGAAACGCTCTGAACGTGCTCAAACAGTGATGGACAGCGAAACACGAAAGCTCCAAACCTATTCACCTTGACAGCTGCGATCCCCCTGAAATCGAACGAGGGGACGAGTTACATAGGGAACACTAAGAGGCGTGACCCAGTTACATGGCCCAAGGTGCTGCTGCAGCAAGCAGTCGTCTTTGGTGTGCAGCTATTAACAACATTCTTTAAAACGTATTAAAAAGCTGTAACACCAACCTACAGTACAAATACTTTGATCCAAAGTATCAAACAATACATGTGAAGTGGGGGGAAGAATTCCGAAAGTCGTCTTATTTTGTAATATATGAGTAAAAAGTTTAAACTACGGTGTTTCGTGTGAGTGCTCAATATTAGAAGGTGCAATTTCAGAAGGGTCTGGAAGACACACGGTGTGTTTATGGCCTGGCAAAAGTTGGCTTTTCACATAAAAACTTCATCAGAACAGATTATTAAGTTACTAGGTCGGCCGAGTTTTAACCAAAAACAGAAAACCCCTCTCCCCAACAAGAAATACTCTTCAGGTTGGCTTATTCAATTGTTTGTTGAGGATTATTCTACGTGTGCGTGGGAGCTTTGTGAAGTCACATTCAGGTTAGATTATTGAATTAATTTTTAACCAATAAGCTAATCAATTGAATACTATCGTTAACAATAAACGATAGCTATTCACAACTCGCCACAACACAACCTCCTACTGAGTTTATCCAAGAGTAGCGCGTCCCAATAACAGCCTACACAAACCGATTGGGAGATATCAGTAGTACATTCGCCAAGTAAAATTATGTCAATGAAAACATCTTTAATGAGTTACGTGAACAGCGCCAGCGAATAACAACTCATAGGCACATTACGTCGGCCTCTAACGCAGGGTGCTCAGTTCAGACATCCAGGTAAATAGTGTTGTGACAACGAATCACCCTTTTATCTTCTAAACGCACTCGTCGCAGGTGCCGAGTGAGGAGTGCATTCTCCAACAAATGAGGCAAAAAGACTGCACCAGGCAACTTAAAGTTAGTCAATTGTTGGTTGATGACACCCACTAACACAAAGTTCTGCCCACTGAATTAGTTAACTGATAACGCACTAATTTCGTCGAATTGGTCCGAGCCAAGTATGGCGATTCTTTAGTGATCCACTGAAATCTGCGAGGAGTTGTGGACAGTGGAGCAATCATGCAAACTTGTTTTTCAGTCTGCTCGATAAACTTTGTGGACTAACATGCAGATTAACCGAAATTGAAAGCCCAGCGTAACATCCTATGGTATCTTGTCAGGGAAAAAACGCAACTTCAGAAACTGCTGATAAAGTGTGTGTAGTTGAAGTTTAGTGTAGCGGCATTTTTCGTGAACCTTTTTGGTCAAAATCTCTCTCCCATGTAAGTCACGAAGAAACAGCCGTGGTATCACCACGCGATGACGGAATGATCGCACCTAATGATGATACCCCCTAAGCGACTTTTAGCCAAGAGTTGGATTTCTGCACGTGTGCAGTACCATATCAATTGACCGTAGACAAAATGAGTAGTCACATTTTTCAAAATTGGAAAAGTCCAAGGGAATATGTTTCCCGTAGCTGGAACTCGGTTTCTCGCTTGTGTTACCTTATGAAAGTGCTGCGGTTTCTACTTGTGAAACAGACGGGTTTTTGTGGGTATTTCCCAGGTTCGAACCCGTCATTTTCGAAGGATCCTTTAAAGGATTGTCACCCGAAGGCATTCGTTCGTTAATATTGATTTTACTTTACCTTAACAAGAAACCGGAATCCCATAAAAGCCTTATCTTCGCAAGAAAATTCCATTTCGTAAAAATAATATGACTGGAGGTTTCCGTCCGAGCTTACTGCCTCCTGTTAGAGAAGTGAATGTGGAAGAAGGCATTGAATAATTTGAGAAGTCTACATTCCAGATGAGATGACCCTAGGTTGGATGTTAGTTGAATTGTCCAAAAATAAGGCAGTTCACATGCCTTGTAAAAAGCCACTGCCCACAGCTGCTTTGTCTCACGTCGATTAAATCTACTTTATCGATTTCTTTGTCTCTGATGCCGCTTGGCAGCCCTTCTGACTGGCTGGCCTTCTTATGTTTTGATTCTAGCCGCGATAGCCGTGTCTGGCCGTCACTAGGAGCGTGATGCGTCGCGTATTGAATTTGATTGACCTGTCTTATTCCGGTGCGGTCGCTAACACGGGCGCTCAAACCACCGATAAGAAACACTGGCATACGAGTGGGATATTGGCTCTGTGTGAATCGGTCGTCGTCATCCTGTTTTACCTGGTTTTACAGTCGACTGAGGCTTATGCCGATTATTCTAGTAATAAGGATTTGGCGTTCAGCTCTTGGTTTTGATCGGGATAGCTTGACTGCGCAAAAGTCAATCAGAACTCCTTTTCCACTTTCTGGTACAACTAAGAAATGTTCGATACCAGTTTCTAAGCAGCAGTTCCATCCAGAACAGTCTACGGTTTTCTAATATCAACATCTGAATTGACAACTCCAAGTTTTTAAGAGTGATTCTTGGGGCGCGCGATGGATCACTTTACGTACACCTGATGAATCCTGATTAGGATGAAGGGCCTAGTTAATTAGAAGTTTCCGGATCTGGCCACACTTTTGGAACAAATTCAAGCTTTCGGAAGGGTTTGGCAAACAATCGATAGTTATAAAACTACTGATTGTTTACCAAGTCCTTCTGAAACAATGACAACTCAGTCGGTTCCAAACTTTTCCAATTGATTGAAGTCCAATTTTTCTTCGGTTATTACAGCAGATACTTTTCTGAGAGAAGACGTACAACACCGAATGCACCTCGAAAACTCGCGTCTGAAAGCACCGAAACGAAAACTGGTCGAAGTTGAAGTTTAAACCAAAAAAACATGCAGTCTGCTAACGGAAACGTGAAATTTGAATGAAACTTGCAGTTCCGCTGTCACTCGCGGCACAGAAAGCCCGAATGTTGCTGGGATTGCAGTGTCTCCGTGCTGCGGTGATTAAGCGGGTCATCATCATCATCATCATCATCATCATCATCATCATCGACAGCATGTTCAACACCAACGCTTCGCTGCCGTAAAGTGTAAAGTGAGTAAGTGGGTACTTGATAACGAACCCAAATCGTTGGAACGGTAGAATATATTTCCTAGGTTGGAGTGCTTGGGGCATGTATTACGTACGGCCAACCACCATATGCCAAAGAAAGACCTGTCTTTTGTTTTCAGCGATTGTTGGCGAAAGGTTCGCGGGAGGGTAGACGCCACAGTATGGCAATGTGAAATGCAGGCAGTTACAGTCAAGCTGAGGCCGACGTGAAAACCCTGCAGGACATCGCACACAACCGAACGCAGTGGCGCGCATGCCGGACTGCCTAGCTGAAATTTGTGTGCCGTTGTGCCCTCGGCTTGTGTTGGGTAAGGTTCGCAAAAATAACGCTCGGTGAGTCTCGTTAATGGTATCTTACTTCGACATACTCAGATGTGTTCATTTTAATGCTGTCCAAAGGTGCCGACACGTTATGTTTGATCGTTTTTCTTCTTCTCACTCTTTACCACAGCCTTATGCCTTCATGGTTATATGGTAGTCAGGTACCAGCACGTACTATTGGTTATTGCTGTCAGTGGTGATGATGATGTCGCCTTAATTATAGAGAATTACGTACGACAGTCTTATACCCGACCGGATCACCCGGGCTATCAGAAGATCCTGCCATAAACGGTGAGTAATCGCTACGCAGAACGATTCTAAGGTTTGTCGTTAGTGAGTAGGAGGGTACCTTATTTGAAATTATACAGCTATCTTGTGACACATGCGATTCTGATCAAGCAGAACATTAAGAAGGCTATCTCGGAAGCCCAATATATTCATTAGCAGATTGTCTTAGCTTATGCTAACGACAACAAAGTCGAGACTGTCTGGTGAGCACATAAAAGCTTCAATACGACGAATTACCTCTGACTCTGACAAGATATCAGTCACTCTAGTTGTAGGCACGAGAAGAGATTTTCCGATGTCAGGAACATAGCCTGCTGACCTCCTATGTGGGAAAAACTACTTTTGAAAGTAAGTCGTCTCAATTTATGCCACGCATAATTTTGGATAAGATTCCGTAGGTGCGCTACGGAATAACGCAGTGTTATGGACAAGGGTTTTTATGAGCAGTAGTGCAATATTTCATTGGAGTGATATAACGGGGTCACACAGCTTTCATTTGTCCTGCATATTCTGCGCTGAGATCAGGAAGAGTTTATATCACAGCTTCTCTGAACTGATGTGCTGGGCATGATAGTGTGCGTATTACAAAAACAGTGGTCGTGTTTTAATTATTATGATGTCGAATTCCATTCGGTCTAATGCGAGCCTATTGTTTGTGGTCGAGCTAATGATTATATTCAGCTATTCAACCCTTTCTATGTGATCAACAACAACCAGGTCAACGGACTTTCTGCACAACTAGTCAAAGAGAAAACCTGGATTATGTCGTATTTACTTCGTTATCAAACAGTAGCTTTTCTTGGACTTTCGAAATTGCATCAATGCTACAGTCATCGATCAGCTAACATTGGTCGCCAACATCAAATCTCAAAATTTGTTTACCAGGAAGGACATGTATGGAATTTGGAGGTAAGGTGAAAGCAATTGGAACCATTTGTATAAGAAAGAACCATTTCGTATAAGAAAGGACACGGAGTTAATTTAGGTGAGCAAAAGAGACTTTCCTATTTTGGGTCAAACGTGCGACCAACGGGTACCTAACGTTTTGCAAAGGGCATCGACTAGCCTCAAATGCCAGCATGATATGAGAATGACCAAACTCTGAACCTACTCACTATGCCTGCATCTGCATTCAATCAGAAACAGTACGCATCACATACCCTGGCCTTAGCCAGGTCAACTTTCGCTCAATGTTTCTCTAGTTTTGACCGACTAGGGGTAGCGAGCAGCCAAAACAAGGGCCTCCAATAGGTCTAAGCCATTGGGCGGAAAAACTAACATATTTCCAAAACAGGAAGGGAACAAACAGAATTGTTCGTGCGAAGACTTACTCTACGGAGCCGCAGCGTGCGTCGAAACGCATCCGGTCGAACACGACGAACTGGTGAGCAACGAACGGATACAGCTGTTTCAGCACTCGAGCCAGAGGAGGTCACTGTGGGTGACCCACAGCACTTGGAGTATTCCGATTCATGGCTGCAAGTTTGGTCGTCAGGTATTTCCGTTCTTTCTGATGCTACTGCACCTGCCACTCTCTTAAACTGAAAGGAAGAAAATCAGAAGTTAGGAAGATGTAGAAGGCATAATATGGTGAACATCAAAGTGGTCTGCGTGAAACCCTTCTTGGAAAACATTAATGGCTCTGTGCTGTTGATTAGTAATCGAGATTCAATCATTTATTTTTTTCGGAGCGGTGAGGGAATTCCTGATGTGCAGGATCCCCACAAATCCACCGGAGGGGGATTACAGAGAAGAAAATCGAGCTTTTAAAGTTGTAAAGAAGGAATGTGGTCAGTGCTGGGAAAGTTGCCAACTACATCCCGACAAATACACTGATTTGCATATCAACTGAGCTTTCACGGGATACTCAACGGAATCTCTCGTTCATGATGTTCTTCTCAACTGAATATGCTGCACAAAGGCTGCCTCATGTTTCAGTTGGTACGTTATTCGAAGAGTTTTCAGCAACCTTGTGGGTAGTTCCATTTACCCACTACATCTTTTGTTTTGAATTGGATCCATCCAATGGATGCAACAAGATCATGAAAATTTGGCTAACAACTTCCAGTGTAGAGCATTCATGCGTCTGTCTTTTGGGTAAATCAAATATCACAGAATATCACAAAAGGTAATTTCTGGAAAATAACGTCGTGTCAAATTTTGCTCCCACTTCCAGTTGTTGTGTGTAAACTGCATGCAAATGAGTCGAGGTTAGAGCCCGTAAAGGCGATGCTTATATATTTCATTGAACCGGGGTCCCGGTGAGGTTGGATATACAATCCGTTTGGGTTGTCCATGTGTCGCAACAGTCAGTGAACTGCGCAATTTTGTATACTCCCTTAAGTAGATGAATATGAATAGACTTAACTCAAGGAATATCTGTTCTCTGAAGACTTACAAGATGCATCTGTACGGTAAATGAAGTCAAGCATCTGAAGTGGAAGATTTCGAATGCTCGAAACAGCATAAAGAATACCACAAAATAAGGGATAATCAGTCTTGAGACGTTTTACTAGAGCTTTTGAACTGCGTTCTAAGTCTCAAATGAGTTACGGAAACGAGTTGGTTAGATGGCTTTCAAAGAGTGCAATTCTTATAGGGATTATAGCGTACAAAGGAATGTTTTATGCCACGCAAATATTCACCTCAAACTGGAAAATGGTAACTCTTTGACAAGAAGTACATTTACTATTTTGTCTTTCCCTATGATCTGCGAAACAGATGTTATGCAAATAACTACATCAACTATACCCCTCTTATCAGAAGATCATTCGAAGTTCAAGCTAAAAGGGTGATATTCTTACAACGAACCTAGGTGGAGCTTCGGATAGACAGCCATCAATCCCAAGAAAGAGCTTATTTAGAAACGGAGCGGACCAATCTCACCTCAAGTACATCGCATTGCGGAAGATAGTAACCGATAAGAACGTCCATGACCACAGAAAGACCTGTTTTTGAGGACATAATAGTGTTTTAGATTGGAAGGTTGAAAACATATCTTCAGGAGAGGGGGGAGGGATCATTTGAGAATAATTTTCGCGGCGCTTACCTATACGCCACCACGTTTAACGATACCGGCGAAAGAGGTCTCCTCGAATGACAGTGAAATGTTTGCTGCCCAACAACTAAGCCCAACGAACAAGCTCATAAATAACAAACTGTTAAGATAAAAACCATCACATGTTTCGGACAAACGCACTGGGTTGTTGGCGCAGCTTTAGACCTACAGCGAACAGCGCCTAGCGCCGTGAAACAAGTGAATAAGTTGCTTACTTGTAAGTAACCTGAAAACTTTGGATTTTTCTACGCAAGGACGATGGCGGAAATCTCACTACTTGGCCCTGAGCTTGCCAAAATCCAACCCAAAACTGCGTAGCACACTACTTATCAGGTTTCTGAAAACTTTTCGACAGTCCACTACCGGTTTAGCTGTTCTTGGGGCTCACAAGGTAAACGTAGTACCCAAGCTTCCGCCAACTTTGTTATGCGTGAGCACCAAATAGTCCTCTCTGGATGGCAAGCTATTCAAGTGAAAACAAGTGGTTCGTCAATACGGAAAATAGAAAAGCAGCTTCAGGTCACTAAATATCGGAACCACAGTATACTCCCTGAAAGACGAAGTTGTGCTTCTTCGAAAAGGTGGCACTCCCTCGGATAGAGGGATTGTTGCAATTAGTGAGAAAAACACTAAAACCTCAATATGGAGGACTTACAGACGTGCCCCTGCCAGAAGGACGGCAATATATAGCACACCACTGCACGATAAGATGCAGAGGTTAAAAACTAAATCTGACTTCCTAGATCTCACAGTCATCACGGGATACCTCGTAACGTCTGTGGCCAAACACCATGTGGTCATGCATAGTAAGTTACAGGAAAGAACGACAGATTCACTTGGGTCCCTCAGGTGACTGTTTCTGAACAATCTCAAGCTCAGGTCTTGTATGAAGGAGGGGGAAATCCCCAAAAAGCATCCCCAAGACCTAACGAATACGGCTGTATAACAAAGACTTATCAATGAACATAATACAAGCACAACAGCTTGGATATCGACAGCGCAGAGATCCGTAAAAGCAGACGCCTTGTTATATACAAGAAAAACGAGTTATTTTCTCCTATCTTGCTCTCCCTCAATCGCGACTTCGAAAAAGCCGGGTGAGTTAGATCGTTTTAGTGAGGTGATCATATAATAAAGAGAACAGCCTGACAGTCAGATGGCCGTGCATAACCACATGGTTGCATTGGAGAGGAAAGCGTTAGACAGGTGGAGTGCGACGTTATTCCGCTTTACCTTATCGAAAAAGTTTCGGACGAATGTACTGCTTGCTGGTGGGCATTTGAACATATATCCACAAAGCCACCGAAGAAGGAACACCCTGTACTTAGTGAGATTTCGGTCCTCTAGATAGGTGCCCCTTAACAAGAGGCAATACTATGCTCCTCCGGCGTTGTTGATGAAAATGGGAGATTACTAGGCAACAGACTTTGTCCTATTGTTACATTTGTTCGTAAGCTTGCTGAGAGGGAGAAATATAAGGGCACAGAAACGATACCATATTACTTGGTGGTAGTAACACGTAAGTGAGACGTCACGGACACAAGGCTATACAAAATAGGAGTTCACATGTCCTCCCTCCAAGTAAAGGTGAAACCTAAGCAATTGTCTTTAAAAGACAGATGACCGTGTACTGACTTTAATATTCCAACTCAAAATCATTATGCCTTGGTAGTGTGCCGATTAAGAAACATTATATGCCGCTTAGAACACTAAGCTGGGTTAGTGACGTTACAGTCAACCCAATCACAAGCAACCATATACTTCCATGAAATGTGTAGGTGGAGCACTTTAATTAGTCGATGTTAACTCCGGAAACTGCACTGCTGTGACACTCTGGTATGCGTAGTGTAACAAGAAATCCTATAGTTCATGTAAACGGTGAGGTACATTATGGTATGGCGTGTAAAACGCCTTTACGAACTTGAGCTATCTTTACAGAACCTATTCCCGTCCCCCATGAATGACAATCTTCAGGATTGAGATGGTGAATACGAGCTCAGGCAGTTACGCAGTACAAAATCACGTTTGGTTTAGCCCACAAAAAACTACGGCACGATATGATGGTGGAAATGCAAGTTAGACAAACGTTCCTCAGTGGTCTGTGAGGACACAATATAACGCCAGGTGCCAGGAAAAAGTTGCTCGGTCACGAGAAGCTGAGCAGCAGTGTCATGAATCGATACCGAGACAAAGCATAGCGCCAGCAACGGGATTCAAATCAAGTGGTCATGTGTTGACTGGACCCTCGAGTGACGGCTTCTCAGATGAAAGGTCTACGCCCATTGTGAATTGTTCTTTCCTCTGAGCTTCTTATGTTTTTGTTGACCGTGTGAAGAAATCAGGAAAGCGCGAGGTATAAAATTTACTGATTAGCCGTACGTGACCGAACAATTTAGTTTTCAGCTGCTAACCGGGAGGAAGCGGGTACGAATTTCACGGGAGATTCATGATGCGGACACTGCTGGTGACTCCTGATAGGGTTAAAACAGCTGTAGAGTGATTCTCGGCATAGTCTGGCTTCAAGCTGAGGACGAAATCACGAGTGATAAATCCATATTGTTCGAGAAAACCTTTAGGTGTAGAAATTTCACAATGGCAGAGTGTCTCCCTTTCCTCATTATGTTCGTTTCATTGATTTATATCCAACCAAAAGGACCATGCAAATGCGTGGGACGCACTCTTGGAAAGATATTACCCCACTGATGAAATCAGGTAAAGTCACATCTTGCATGTACAGTGAATTCATGAGGTTAACCGAAACCCTTGACACTGCATTACCGGCTTTTTTAGTTTTAGGAAGCATCAGGTCAATTCGCCCCGGTCTCAATTCGCATTTGCATACCAGAATGGAGACATGTATATTATACACCAAGTTGTAATGTGAGGCTACGTCCGTGCGATGGGTCCCTGAGAGGGGCAAAACCAACCGGTTGTCGTTATCACCACCGTCACTTGTTAGTTTCGTGTCAGAGATAATTCGATATCTCGAACATTCGCCCAAGTGAAGCATGAGGTGGCCCTCGTGTAGCACAATCAGCTGAAGAATTTGTAATGTTCTAACCACTTAAAATGGTTTTGAATGCGTGTGTTTAACGGACGTAGTACCGTCAAGTTTGTGTTCTATTTGCTTATCACAGTCAATTAAGATCAAGTTGACGGAGAAATTCCTTGTGCACCTCAGAGATGCCATACCACAAATGGTGAGACAGGTGGGAAGGATCTGTGACGCTATGTAAATCGGGTAAGCAAGAGTAGGTGAGCTCATTCAATAAGTCTTCTAAATAAGAACTTCGCACAGTTCAGACAATTAGAGTCGTTCACTGCTTTCTCGTACTGCTCGAGTGGATTAGAGTAGTTTATAAACCTACCAGGACATACAAAGCAATTTGATGAAATTCCGACCGTCCAGTAAGTGAAGTTTGTTTGTACTGTACAATTCTTTCATCCTTACTAGAAATCATCAGCAATGCGGATCTCACGAAACTCAGAGAGGATTCGAACTCGCAATCCTCGGAATAATACCCGAACACTACAATGCAGCCATTGGTGTTTGATGAACAGTGCGGCAAACTCGCACTTGGATCAGGATAAAAGCTTTAAGTGACACATAGCAGGGTAAAATCCAAGATTGAAACTAAAACGATTCCCCACTACTTTATTGCTGTACTGGTACAATACTACTTTTGGTTTGTACCCATTCATATCAGCCAATAACTCCCTGAAAGAATGCACAAAATGTTTGCCACTTTACTCTACCAAGAAAACTGCCTTGCAAACGTCCCCGGATTACACACCATGTCTGTTTTATCCAATGTTTGTAACGCAGAAGCTTGCAACCTGTCTTTCATTTGAAACTTGATGGTAGAGTTGGAATGAAATCGATCATTTTCCTTCTGAACCTTTTTTAATTGGAAGATTGAGGTGAGTGAAATGTTTTATGGTTCGTAGTTGCACAGAGTCAATGATTTATATTATGAGTAGTTGCGGGCAGTCATTCACAACTACCAATTCTTCCTGGGATTTTGGTTCTTCTTGTGGGCATTCTTTGGAACAAATCTTCATATAGCCCTCTAGATGAGATATCGTACTGTTTATTTTCTGCTTTAGGACGAAAAACTGTCGAAACGAATCTATCGGCCCATCCATACTTCGCACTGAGCAATTCCGTCCTCTTTCATACGTGTACTGATATCGGAGAAATGCCATTGGCCAATGTATTCGGATTCCAGGGCAAACAGAATCGTAGGATGAACTGAGTTGACGGGTTCCAAGACGGCTTCCACGATCACAAAAATGTAATCTACGCAGCGACAGAGTGTGAACTGTTGGATTAGCGAACACAATGATCGGGTTTCGAGGTTGCTCATGAAATCTTTAAGAGGAGGAAGCGTAGAACCCATCGGGATACCATCTTGTTATCTCTGTGTTGTGTTGTCAAAACTGAATCGGGTGTGGAGTAGTAACGGCTCTTTGAGGTCTGAGACTGGGAAGCCGGTTTCTCTGCTAGTGCACCGAACCAAGTCACAAACGTAATCGACCGTTTCTTTGAGCGGTACATTAGTGAATAAAAAACGTCAAAAGAGAATATGTGCTGACCATTGCAGTCTTAACCGTTTGACCCGTTCTACGAGACTGGATGTATCTACTAGACCATATATCACTATACTCCTTCTATCAGACCAACAAGCCACTAGACCACAGAAAGGGAAGATTTGCACATAGGGAGAATAAGTCCCAGAGGCAGACAATGTAAGCAAAGTATTATCGACTGCTGAGGACATTGGAATCCGGATGCCGAACCCTGTATTCGGAGGCTAGTACAAAATTTTCTGGTCCAGTTGAACCCTTACAGTAATCAGTATCGACCTAAAGCAGTAATTTTTCGGATTAACCGTATCTGGAGAAGTGAAGTAGTAATCTGGTCCCGAACGGTGGCTAGATCAACAGCAGAAGCTGGATTATTCCGCAGTACGTCTTTCGTCCGAGTTAAGGAAGGGCCGATATACAACGATGCGATACAACCTGACCGGGTGCGCCACAAATTTCCAACCACATAGGATCAGCTGCGAACATCCAACATTCTTCCCGATAGTTTATGAGAGCTGATATGAAGTTACCACCACGCGTACCAGCAAGCTCTAGCTCAGAAGCAAGCTTTCATAATTTAATGCTAAAAGGCTACTGGTTCGAATACGAGATTTCGTCAGATACGCCTAAGGATCTTCACAGTACTTCTCGTCACAGATTGATCAGATGAAATCTTAAATGAACGTTCATGGTGTTCTCCACTACTTATTCTGAGCTCAACGGTTGAATTTTTCTTAACCAGATGCGCAATAGTTGGGAATTTTTCGGGCAGTGAAGTGTATCAGATTTTTCTCATTGAGGTGAATAGGAGTTGGACTTGAAGGGTCATTTCGCACAACACGGATTTGCTTTCTCTTCGGGATTTGAGGAAGTTAGACGCAGTGTTTCTTACACTTGAGCTATTACGCCCCAGCCGAAACACGCTGCGATTAGGCCATATCTGAAGTGGTGCAATTAGAGAGGTGGAAACTGCGTGACTCAGTGAAGAACGAAAATTCTGAGTTGTGTCTACACCACTAACGTTCCAGGGTGGATTGTGTGTTACCGTTCTTGCACTTAGTTAGGGATGTTACAAGACATGAGTGTGAGCAAATTTTATTCTCGCCATCGGTTTCCATCTAGGCTGTTGAAATGGTTAGCGTAAGCACCTAAGAACGCTTGTGATAGCCCAGTGTACATTCTTACACCCTTTCGAACACTGTTCACAGAACACGATTTTTCTTAATAAGCAAAAAGGCTTCATTGTTCATAACTGGTGTTGTCGTAACTGATGATACTGTACCCGTACTATTACTAAGTGCACTTATTCAACCATAAAAGTAATGACGTACGGGACAGTAAGAAGGTAAGCTAAGTTATTGGGTTATCCATTGCACAACAAGCTTTTGACAGCAAATCAGTAGAGACCGGTAATACGGACCCAAAGGATTCGTAGCCGGAACAATACCGAAATGTGAGTCAAACTGAGGTCAGCTAATCATCAGAGGTGGCTCCCATAAGCTTTCTAGGTTAGTTAAAGTATAAACGGCTAAAGACTGTCCGTTCAGCAGTGGCTAAAGACCTTAATGAAGTCGAACAGAACAGTCTGCAGAAGACAAGGTGCTAGTTAGCAGAATGAAGCTCGTGGATTAACAAAATGGAAGAGTTTAAGGAGAAATTAGTGCTCAAAAGTGCTAAGATACAGCATTTTCGGTGGAAAAAAAAACAGACCTGAGTGTCTCCTGATCTATTCTTCTAGAACAGGCTAAATAACACATCACTCACAATACTCATCAGTCTAATTAGAAACGACCTTATCCGGAGGTGTTAAACTTAGTTTAGGACAGATTGTTCTTCTTCTGAGGAAGAAGCAATGTGATACAGTTCTTCACAGTCAACCTTCTCGTCTTGTTAGAACTTACGATCTGAGCCACACACAAAAATCGACTGATTCTCACAGACCACATGGGAGATGTCCGAACAGAACAAGAACGAAACGGAGGGCAAAGAACGACAATATGGATAGCAAATAATAATAATATATATATTTTGAGACAATTTAGCAACTATACAAAAATAGCCTCGGTTCTGACGATGATGCATGGACCATTACACATTTGTTAGCGTTATTTTACAACGAACACAAGCAAATGAACCAATGGTTGTGTACATGTGTTTGAGGGGAGAGAGACAATGAAGATTCACATGTGAATGAGAAACGGGAAACACTGAGCAATAGCAGTCCCTGGGCACGGGAGGAGGGATAAATGCGGTGGATCGAACAGATGATAGGAATAAGGGGAATAAAATCAAGATGGACTTTGCATTTCATCCGCGTCTCCATCCACTAGCCAGGAATCTAATGTAGAGGCTCGATGTCGTTTGGCTTTTTTCTGTCTGACGTTGTCCGACCGAGAATGTCGTTTGGCATTGCCATCCGGACCTAGTTCATCATAATGGGAGAAGTGCTCAGATTGGTACACCTTGAGCGCCTCGATTTCAAATTCGGGTAAACCTTGGGAAACGAAAATGTCCGAAAAACCCGAAACTGGCTCCAGATACAAATCCTATGGGGTGGAAAATGGGAAGTATCAGAACACGGTTAAACAAACACAGCGACCTAAAGTAAAATGGACCAAAACAAGGAATCGGGAGATAGACAAAAAAACATGGCTTCAAGATGAAAGGTACAACTGTCCAGGGACAGTAAGCTCGAATATTCCAAGTCGCACCAAGGAAAGCTTGACGTCCCAATGGCCAGAGGTAACGTGTCGTGATAGATTCGATTTAATCGACATAGAAAGGCTCCAAACGAAGATGGAAATAATCAAACTAGTGAAAACCATTCGCGAAATACACTCATTTGCACACTAAATTGGTTCTAATCGGAGACTAAACTGAATCCCAGCTCAATCTCTCGCTTATGACAATGTTCGAAGGGTTGTCGGTAACCTTATGAGTAGCGCAGTGGAAATCATGTTCTTTTGGAAAGCAAAAAATACCACGGTGTAAGCCTCTCTCCTCCCAAAAAAACAATGCTCCTCGGGAGGGTTTGTATGATTGCTCGCTAGGCGGGACTTCAAAGGATCCCACTCAGGTTACCTTCTGAGAATGGTTCTTCAGTGGCAGGTGAAACAACTGGGCATTATTTTTGAAAACAGATAACCGATGGTTAAAAAACCTAATGGGTTTGTATCACGAGATCGGGTCCTGCAAAACCTCCGCACTATCTAATAACACGAAATTATTGCTCAGTATGTAGGAAAATACTTCGGCATCTTAAATATCAAACCCCACGCTACTCAGTTGGCAGAAGAACGTAACCGACAGATTCATTCGAATGGATGAGTAAGTAGGGATAGTCAGCACTGTATGGATTACACTTCGATGTAGACATTAGTCCTAGTTTTGGGGTCATCATTAAGGGAAAACACAACATCCCGCTTTGGGTTCTTTCGCCTGCGACTATACAATCATTCGCTTTGTTAAAATTAGGCAAGTGCAGCATTACCAATATGGGCTAGGCAGGTGACTACATAAAACCATCTCAACATGAAATGGGTGCTTGAATTATCAACCACACGGTAAAAAAAACGTGAACTATTTTTACACGAAGCTCTGAGCGCAGAAATAAGTAACGCAAGCGATGAGATGATGAAACACCCCTATTTCGGTGTCAATCCACTTAAGCAGTTAGGGTAATTAATATTCGAAACCATTGCACAGTGGACAGCCAGAGAACGGTGAACGGTTCATGGGTAGATCACGCGCGAGTCCAAGAGCAGGAAAGAGGTCGGCCTGAAGCGAGCCTTTTGGCTCGACCCGAAGGAGTGCGTTACAGGGCGACCGATCAGTATAATCAATTAATACCACGCCTCATACTGAGTGTAAAGAGAATTTATGTCCGGTGCAATCGGGCGAATTCAAAGTTGGGTTACATTTTAACAGGGAGCTATCTATCGGAATTTTTGTTGAGGAGGAATTGTGATAATCACTTCTCCCGATGAAAGAGAGAAAATTGACTTGAAATAGGCACACGAATGTTTGGTATTGTGAGGACCCAAAGTTGGAATTCACATTTCACGAATCGGCAAACTACACGATGTGACCAACAACAAGGCACGGTCCCAACTAATGACTGGATTCGACGTTTATACATTCGTATAAGTCATTAAGTTTTTTAGATCCAACGACTTTCATTTGGATTAACAAGCGCAACACACATATAAATACTGTGAAATGAAGGGGATGGACATTAGCCAAACGACCATAACAAGTCAATTTATATGTAGAAATTGATTTCGGGATGTCAGGACTCAGTCTCCGTACAACCGAGTTATGTGACGTAGTCTTAACAGGACAAAGCGTGTGGAATAAGATGAGAGGGACAAGCTATGACAACTTTTGGAACAAGACTAAGAAAACAGCGATGAAGAAATAGGCCGAAAACTCACCTTCTCATTAGACAAGTGCAATAGGCAATTGAAGGCTATAGGAATGCTGAGTTCTTTGGCCATCTGCCAGCTGATTCGACTGGATAGACTGCCGATAAGAGTTCGGAAGCTAACTGCTCCGGGTACCCTGACATCCGGATGACCTTCCACCTGGGGTGACGTAATGGATTCTGGAGCTAGTGGGCCGGGAACTTCTGGGGCAGCTGTTGTTTCACCCGAAAGCGATGGTGTTAGACTGGCACCATCAGGCACAGAGGAAGTGGAGGCCACAGACATTGGAGACCGTGCACCGTTGAGCGGATGTGGTAGGGTATGTTCGAGGAAATTCCACATTGCCAATTTTAGGCGACGAACGTTGATCATCTTTGCGGTTCGAGCATAGTCTATTTCAATGCGTGCAACTTTTCGTGGCTGGGAGACGAGATCGAGTCCACCAAGAGTGGTGAATTCACCCTGAGCATTGGTAAACTGCCGTTTAAAGGATACGGAAAGTGGTATTATGTCGGTAGCCATGTAAATTGCGACTTCTCGGTAGGAAAACTTTATAACAGTGGCCAAATGAAGCTCAGGTGTTCATAGCGGCAGAACTACATGAGAGTTGCAACGAAAAACACTTCGATAAAGACAAGTAATCGTTTGTATAGCTCGACTGGCAGAACGCGTGATAAGCGAGCACGGATACCCCAATCTTCTGTTGTCAAGGTTTGATTTTATGTAGGAATAGCTTAGAACAATAACAGCTGGTTTCAATGAATTCGGTCGATTCCGAACCCCCCCCCCCTGCCACAGACTGATCTTGTACATTTACGCCAGCATGGGTAGTTCGCTCGCTTTAATACACTGCCGACGAAGTTGAACTCGGGTGATATCTGCAAGGTTGCTCTGTATCAACTGTGCACTCTCGAATAGAGAATTCGATATATGTCAATCTACCACTTATTTCGCACCCTAGATTCGACAATCTCTCCATGCTATCCTCAGATGACTTCGACGTACATATAAGGGAGATGAAACTCAATCGTTTTACGTTTGCCTGTGGTACTGCACGGGGACACTCAAACTCGCCCTTTAAAGTAAGGAAACCCGGAATTTCTGCCAACTACCCAGTCTAGGGTTATGCTAATGGACTAACGTAAACAAAGACCTCCCTGACACCCTTTGGGAGCTATAACCATGTACGACCCCAAGATTAGGAAAAATACGGTCTAGTCTCAAATCACAATAAACCTAAACACCTAATATCACCTGAAGTACTATGGCGAGGACATGAGTGAGCTTTCAAAACATGTAGGTTCTCTCATTGTTGTGGGTATTTTTCAGATTGAGCTGACCTAGTACGTAACTTGTTTTGGTAGGGTATTCAGGTGTTACATCAGGAAGCTTTCTAGTGGACAGAGCGAGATCATCATAAAGAAAACCATGGACTCATGCAAAGACGCTGGCGATATTTACCTGATTCGTTTTTTACTCTGACTACTACTCACTACTACTCACTAGTCTTGCATCAGAGGCATAAACAGAAAGCAAGTCTTTGATGTTGGTTCTATGGCGACATGGTTTTCCCGAAAGGATGCGGGACCAATTAGCAGACAAGTTCGGTAAGAACTGCATAAAGACTGTCTTAAATCCCATCACCGCTGAACACAAGGCAGATGTGAACTCTGTCTGTAAGATCAGCTTTCATTCAGCAATCCAAACCTTACTAAAAAAAACACGTATTAGGAACAGTAGACTCGATCACCATCGGGTACCGTAACTTCGTACACCCGTGTTCAGAAGCAACTCGTTCGGGTACTTCAACTGGTATCGATCCAGATCGATCAAACAGGAATTCAAACGAGGGCCTTGTGTCAACTGTGATGGTCTATTGACCAATGCAACTGTCTAATCGATCCGGGGATCGTTCCACCTAGCAGCTGTCAAACTGTCTAAGAATTTTAAACTTACTCATCAGTTCAGTTGTACTGACTAAAGAGGGACTAGCCTCTGTCAACTTGTGTTTCACGAAGAAAAGGAACTTTTTAATCCGACCAACAAGGAAATGAGCAACTCACCTGAGTGAATACACCTTGGAATGGAAGTCCTATATCGTCATCGTCATCATCACCAACACAGATGGGAGAGTCTGGTGGTTCGCCATCCAAGTGATTATCGTCCATGGCATCAAGTGCGATAGTATGCGGTCCGTCGGGGTGGTCCAGTATTGCACAGAACTCAGAATTGGGTTGCGCAACGCCCATATCACCTGGCTGTAAAAAAATGACGTGATACAACACCCCAGTAGTTTCTGCGTCGCCAATGGAGCAAAATCGCTATGCGAGATCATGCGGTAAAATGGGGGTTCAGGAGTGTAGAATGCTAAGTGTTGTTTATGTTCTGTGACCTAACTAAGAGAATCAAACAAAGATCAGCAAAATAGACCACAGATGTACAATGGAGGGAAAACAGCTCTGAGATCTTGACAATAGTGGTAGTACGTGGAACAAGTTCATTTGTTGCGTTTTGAATATCAGAGTAGAAATATGATTTGCACAAGTCGTTCGATACGGCCAACCCATGACAGAACACAGTTGTCTCCTTCAGGAAAGCCACCTTTCCGGAATAGATCGCTTTTCGTTTGTGTCCTGAAGCTTCTTTCGCATTGTGAGGGAATATGGAGAGAAAAGCATCTGCTTGATTCCCACTGAAGGAGGCAACTGTATTAAAAGGAGCCGTCAGAACACTGTGGCAAAAGGCCAGGAATACAGGCCAACCCGTCATATAACCGCATAGACCTCTATTGTTTCAATAGCACAACTGGGACAATGACACTTACTTAATGAGATGCGGAACAGGATCCAGTTGGTACCGAAAACAACAACAGAAAGATCGGCATTCAACCCCTAGACCCCTTTAATTTCGTAGTCACCTATCATCTCGCGATGCATTGCACAGTCACTGTTTCCGAAATGATAATAAAATGACGCCTTTGTGCTTTCGTTATCACAGTACTGCAAGATGTTCATTTTCCGTTCGGATCACAGAGAACTTAACAACAGGTTCACTGGAAGTTCAATTGCCGAACAAAATCATCAAAACATAGTCTTCATAGATAATCACTTTTCTAGACAAAGATTGATACCCTGGAATTGATATGAACATCGAAACACTCCAAAGTGATTGGTAATATTGGTAAGACACATCGAATCTCACATTAGGGACAGTAGCTGGAGGACACCAGCAGGAACTAGCCACTGTTATATAAGTCTCAGAACCAAGCGAACAAACTAAAGATGGGCTACACAAATTGAGCTGCGAAAAATTCCTTCGGTAGAGACAGCTACAGCATCCTTTCAATGCACGGCATATATATAATCCACAGGAAACGCGAGCATTGAGGTTGAACTAGGGGGCCCCTTCCACGATGTTTCATGCCTGCAACTCCGTCACTAGGGAATAACATACGGTGTGTAGTGAAGAGAACTTCAGTTCAGGCGAAATGCGAATGTCTTCTTCAGCTGTGCTCCGTAAGCGATTGATCTAATTGTGCAGCAGGAGGCTGACACGCTGACAAATCTAACAAGGTAATTGAATCAGATCAGCACTGTGAGCCAGCAGTACCCACCATGTGATGCGGCTGAGTGTTTTTACGACGACCGGCTCGGTGCGTGTGGGTGTTCCCCATCGGATGGTCGTCCGTTGAGGGTGTTTCAGAACAAGATATTTCGACCGTTCAATGGAAGTGCCGAAGGCTCCACTCTGACAAATTTTTGGAGTCCCGTATACAAAGTTGCATTCAAGGTCAGAAGATTAGCCCATTGGTGGCTGTTAACGCAGTGGACCAAGGTGGAAGGAATATGCGGCCACAATACTAACGCTACAATTCCCAAAGGTTTACCACCTGAAGAGCCGTCGATAGCTCCCACCTTCCTGATGTTGTACAAGACTAGATGCAGTACCTGGAACACGATATAGACTATTGAATGGACCAAAAGAAAGTCTCCAAGATGGGACGGAATCAAGTAGAATTGTCTTCATAACCGTGTTATCCAGTATGATCGAATCAGCCATGTCCGGTTGTCTATTTTCTGCGGTGAGCTAATTGGAAAGGATACACTTGAATTTATGTACATCCAATCCACACATTACTCCGTTACTCAAGTCAACTGCTAAGCTATACTACGTGCGACGATTTAGTTCTCATTGGCGTTAAAATCGGGGACGTGAGCTCAAGACTCAGGAAACAGGCTGTTTTAGGCGCATGATCAGGTTACGAATGATTCACAGGTATCGAACCACAGTTCCAGACAAGCTAAACCGATAGGAGAAATGACAAATTTTAACTGACGATCACTCGCCTGACCACACTCCACGGGTTGAGCTCGCTCTGTACGTCAGTCGACCGACCTGGGAGCACTTTTCGCACAAGCACGCGGAGCGTGAAACGAGCCAGGAGAGATCAAGCGATGAAGTATGAAAGTCATTACCAGCAAAATTAGATGCGCTGCCCACTGCCGTCTCCCTGGATGGGGAGCTTGAGAGGGGACACGTCAATGACCAGAGACGTTGAGAAACGTGGCCCAGGCGCGCACCTGCATCCAAGCTGTTGCCTTCAATGCACGAATCCCTCCCCCATGATTTCCCAAATGAAAAGTCCTGGATCCACGCGTCAATCATGTCAGCTACTGCCGCCAATTCGAAGCTATCCGCTCCCTATCCTTCCCGAAACTGTGACATCTATGACCACTGTACAACATGTAGGTCGTTTTTAAAGCTGAAGATTATGAGTATGGCAACCACTCACCTCTATTCCTTTGACATTTGGTGGTAAGTTGGATTCTGAATGATGAGTGGGTTCTAGAATAACTTCACGATTGTAAAGCTGATAGAGCGTTTGGCGAACATCAGTCCACTGAGACGGAAGTAGGTTCATCTGTTTACTCGCTTTTTGTCGGTACTGTTCCTTGTAGACTGTTGCATTGGCCGCTGCACTGTTAGGCACGCCTTCTGAGAGGACCCCTTTCGGCCAAGCATTACGCGCCAAACTTCCGTTCCTGTGTTGAAAAGTATGAGACAATGTTAAAAAAATATAACCTAGCATGTGGAAGATAACAAAGCTCAGACGGTGAGAGCTAAGACGCTATAAGGAAAACAAGACCAGCAACAGAAAATGACTACAAGGGCAAACAATCACGTGGGATCTGGTCGACAATGTTTTTCCGGAATTAATCGAGGTCCGTGTGATAGTTCAGGGTTAAGTAGTATCTCAAGAGCGGAATGTTAACTAATGAGCAACTCCTCAACCAATCCAAATCATATTCTATCATTGCTGATGATATTAATAAACAACGAATGAGGCGCTCTATCCTGCTTAATTGCGAGCCAGTCACATTGGGGACCAGTCGCTTGTGACCGAGCGGCATAGGGCGCAGCTACTGACGGCAAGATGAGAGTTCCAATCACCCTGAAGATTCTTCGGAAAGGTGCAGCTACTGCTGACTTCCAACAAGACGTACAATACCTCTCGGCTTCTCAGCAAATATTGCAGGAGAAAACCCATGTATCAAAGGAAGACTAGTGTACCAGTCCATAGGCGTGGTCAACAGTAAGGCTTTGCAGGACAAATAGTTTCCCACTGCCAGAATTACCGTGTTGGAGGGAACATTTGTTCATGACTGGAAGAGGACTTAATCTCGGTGCGACAACTTGAGTAGCGCAATATGTTACTGCACTTCACTTGAAATGGATGAATGCTAGTGTGACACGAAAAATAGTGTACAACGTTGGTCAATGGACACAAGTCGGCCCAACTCAACCAACTGATCCGTCATATTAGATACTGAAAGGCTTGCTAATTTTTCCCTGATTACGTCAAAACACTGGCAGCTCGGGCGCGTTAACTGTTTGTAGATCAAGCAGCTGTCAATCCGTTCGCGGAGCTTGGCACTTTGCTGGCAAACGTTTTGTCACCAATCGTGGGGACATATCAATACGCATTTGGGCAAGACCCATCCAACGTCTGTAAGCAAACTGCCAGGCTGGATAAGCAGATTTACAACTAAATTCCCCACAAAAAGCGGCCTTAAGTCAACCAAGTTCTCAGCTGTACGGTAGTCTACATTTGGGAACCTGTTGTGTCTCAGATCCTAAAAACTATTCATTGTATAGCCGAACATTATGCCATTCCACGGCGTATTCCGCCACTGTCAGGAACGTGTTATTCGCTGGATGCAACAGGACAGGAATGAACGATGACAGGTAAACTCATCGAACCACAGTAAATCAGCCGCAGTGTTCAACATTGTAAAGCGAGAAACGCAGTCAACTCGATGACATGTCGCACACACTACAGAGGTTGGAGTCTAAAAGTAGTGAGGCTGTTGACGTTATTTTGGAATCCGAAACCAATTATGACTGGATCACACAGGACATTTTTCAGTCGTTCACACCAGAGTTAGCGAAAATTGATATAACAACACTAAATAAATATAAAAAATCGTTCAGCTGTAGCACCCTTTTAGTGCTTAACTGTCACGTCACCAGAAGAAAGCACGAGGGCTGGGATACTTCCAGTTTGCCCAAGCCTAGACAGGGGAAGTCGAGATGCAGAGGCCGGGTTCGAACCACGGACCTTCCGGTCAGCAAATTCGCGCTCTAACCACTGAGCCATCTCGCCCCATAACAACACTATGTTTAGCGAAATACACTCATTTGCAAACAAATTTGGTTTTGCAAGAGACTCACCTGGAACCCAGCTGAATCTCTCGTTTGTGATATTTCCAGGCAACTGAGTGTGCTGCACCAGGCCGCCTCATGTTTCAGTTGCTACGATATTCAAGATATCGAAATACATGTGTATAAGTAATGCACTACTCATAAGGTTGCTGAAAATTCTTCGGCAGCCCACGACCGATAGTAGTGCATTACGAATATACATGTATCTCGATATCCTGAATATCGTAGCAACTGAAACATGAGGCGGCCTGGTGCAGCACACTCAGTTGCCTGGAAACATCACAAACAAGAGATTCAGCTGGGTTCCAGGTGAGTCTCTCACAAAACCAAATTTGTTTGCAAATGAGTGTAGTTCGCTAATTCCGTGCAATTTGGTTTCAAGTAGAACATAAGGTTGACCGAAACTCGGGGACTGCGCCTACCTGATGGGCCCCAAGATGGGCGAAACCGGTCGTGGGCTGTCGAAGATTTTTCAGCAACCTTATGAGTAGTGCATTACGAACACTATGTTTGTTAGGTATACCACGCACAAAACCGGTAGCCGACAACCATAGGCTTTACCCGTACATCCAAACCAAATATTGTCTGAGGTCGTCAACTACAGCCAATGCATCTGTGCGCTGTTATGCCCTGACCTACTTCAATTGCCCGGGACACATTCATATTGGTGGTCTGTCACTCTAGCATTACTCACTCATACACATCCCAAACGATTCCTCTCAAGTAGAAAGATCACTGCCCAAGAGAGCCACGATACGCGTTCCCGTAAGCTTTCCGTAGGATTATTCGTGTGTAGACTTATCTTTACGTTCCACAGAGCGAAATCTTGTACAAACACTGACGGACTGCAACTACCGAACTAGCGAGTGAAGGCGCTTCCGGGGTTAACACGGCATTCCGCGTAGATTGCATGGGTACTGTGAACCACAAAGCTCCGTGGTTCACATAGGATAGCTGCCAGTCACATATGAGACGGATATTGCAATTTTCATTTCACAAGACTGTTGGCCGTATCTGCGGGCATTTCAAATCTGTTAGTGTTTGTGCCGAAAAATTCCTCCGATGTAGTGCACTGGTACCTCTAGGCCACAAGGAGTGATCCATCATTAATTTGGGCTCACCATATCTTCCATCATTCTCTGCTCAGCCTTTACCCTCCGATAGTTGAATGACGGTCTTGACAATCATGTAAATATCGTAAGATCATGACTGATCTTTTAACAGAGTAGAGGCGGCCCATTTCACAGACATCAGAAACGCGACCCAGAATATGAACTTAAAAATGCCTCCATTTTTCGCCTCACATTTAGTAGCGAGGTAACCACTGGATTTACCGAAGTTGGGTAACTTGCAGCTTTACTGCAGTACCACACATATCCTTTCTTTAACCTGGACTGAATGGTGAATGAAGGTCGATGAAAATGAAGGTTACTGAACTGAGTCTTATTAACTGAATGGATACTGAGCGAACAAACGTTAAAACTCACGCCGCATAGACAAAATCTATTTCGCATGGCCATACGAGAACTAAACTTGCAAACTGAAGAGCCAAACTCCATAACGAACTTTCCTCACTGGTATGCTAAAATGGAACGTCCGTTAATCTACCAGAGTCCAGTTTATAACCATTGCAAATTGAAGAGTGTTCAATTCCTTACCATTTTTCCATACCACAATTCTCTCCTAACCTCAACGGTCAGCACAACACTAAGCATCCATACAGCGTCAATGTTGTCTACAGCGAAAAAATAATCGAAGCGCAAGATGACGAGGATATACAAAGGGGTAACATGAAATTCTAGACCGTCCTCTAAGTTTTACTGGTTTGGACTGAGTCGCAGAAGTTATAGACGCACCCGTAAGAGGGAAATGACCATTGTATATTGAACCAATGCACTGACTAACAATTGCTTATCAGTAGGTTTGGGCGCTGGTGCGTCCACCTGTTGACTGGCAGCCTTGGAATCAGATGGAGCATGCTCCCTTTTGTAGTTACTGATCGTTGTTTGTTTCATAGCCCACTGCGCTATAATTTATCAATAAACCGGTTAGCTATCCGTCAACTGAAGATTAAGCAGATTTGCTGAAGATTTATCAGATGGAATACTAAGAAATAAACTAGAATTGAGAACACTTATCAATCACGGTATATAAAGCTGGGACTTTGGTTGTAGGTTTCTTGTTGCCTCCACATAAAGTTTTGGAATCGCCAACACCTCCTGCGGTAGGACTGTTTGCGATTTCGGACTATAGTGTCGCAAACAGACTGTACCTTACCAAGACGTGATGGTTTGCGTGCATTCATGACCCATTGAGCTATACTGGGAGTGGCCTGGGACACAGCTTTCCAAACCAGTTAATCAATGGGTAGAGGTCTGACTAACACTGTAACGTGGCCCTCTAGGTTGGTGGGTTCGAAAGCGCATGGCGACCTGTTCCTCAATAGTTGAACCGGTTTACGAGTCTTGTGCTAACCAATGCTGCTACATAGTTAGACATTTGAACAACAAGGATGAGGAACCTAATCATCCCCCTGTCCAGGTTTGGGCACCCTGACAGTGATTCAGCCGACACACACCAAACTACACCAGTAGAAATATAATGGCAGTTAGGCCCTACTTCTACATGAGTCTGAGCCACTGAACCATCTGAATCGCATAAAATAGTTCAACTAATGCGCGAAACATCAACAAAATAGCTGTCAGTAGAGTGACAAGCCCCGTGAACCGGCTTGTAGACTACGCAGGATGCGCGCCTTCGATAAACGACCAACGTCCTAGTTTCTGAACCGTTGTGTTTGGTAACTGAAAACTGACCTGGTCCTGTTTTCGCTTGGAATCCGTGCAGCGTCATAGATAACCTTGGCAATTTTGGGTTTCTTTGTTCGACTTGCCTTGCGATCTTTTCCCACCAACACCACGTCAGTTTCTGCATTTTCATTCTGAGCATCAACGTCCGCTTGGAAATAAAACATAAAATATATGAACAGAATAAAATTAGCAGCCAAGCCTTACCAGCAGGAAGCCTCCAGGTCCAAACACCAAACCAACAAAAATGGATTTAGCAGTAGTATAGCACGGGATAAAAGACTGGTGGAAGTTGTAAGCTTTTACGAGTAGGCTGGTGAAATTAGAAAATCGACGGGACAATAGTGAGCAACTCTAGGTGAACTAGCGCGGCGACCGTGAATGCCATCCAAATGAAGTGGTTATGCTCTGCGATAACTGACTTGCATGATACCATTATCCTGAGTCTTAGCAAACCGGAAATGATCGCTGTAACCTCATTTAGCTGTTCTCCCCTGACTTTTATCTGCAATGACCAGTTGAGAAGTTATTCAACAAGGCTGTTCTTCAATAACATGCGAATACCGAACACTTGGTTCAATAAAACTGCACGCTAGCATCATAGGTATCACGAGAACAAGGAGGAACAACGTTGGCGTTTTAACCACGCAAAGTTGAGTGAATCCAAAACTGTTCACAATGAAGTTATGGTTTCAGAAACATTCAATAACGGGAAGCAGACACAAGAAAAGCCGGCTCTAAACAGTTAATTCGGAAGTGAGTTGATCCAAACGACCAGGGGTGGACGAAAGCAACTCAGCGATTAATTTTCGAACCTACAATCGAAGCCGTTTAGCGCACATCAACTACCACGGACACCAATATACCAGAAGATGCTACCAGTTTTGTAAGTGACGATATTTCACCATGACCGTGAACTCCGCTGTCTACGACTGACAACGTCACTGAAATACGTGAAACGTGGTGTTATACAGGGTAGACAATATGCACCTTACCAAATCCTGCCTGGATTCTAAAGTCTGAGCGGGACAAATAGTTCACGTTCATGTTAACTTGCAGTATATCAATAATGATAAAAGACATACGCATCAGAACAAGATTGCGTAGTCAGTAAAGGTCAAGGTTAACGTAAGGTTAGGCGAAAGCGTCCAGTAGGTTTGGGCAGAAATACAATGATGAAAAGTTTTGCTAGGTGATGCTGCACGCCTTGAAAACTTCTGCGTTCCAACGTGTGGATTACCTTGCAACCTGTTAGTGCTCTGTCTGACCCAAGAGAAAAGACTACGTAACTAGGAGAACTGAGAAAGTGAGGAAAAAGCAGCGGTCACGAGTGCGGTCGTTCTCCTCAGCGAATGTATGACAACAGGGCATTCCGTCTCAAGTATTCACAGGAAGGTGAAATTCAGGTTACCTATAGATGTAATCCCAGCAGGTAGCTGATTCAGAGAGAAGAATGTTCAAGAAAGTTAATTTTGTGCTACAATGGAAGCGGTATCCAGAATGATGCAATATCTCTGCTTGGTAGACCTGTTTTTCGCTATTACGACATTCAACTATTGTTGGTGACCCATTCTACTAGAACACCCAGTTATAGCTCCAATTACTTATTTCGGTGGTCCTAGTAGGCTACCGATAGGCGGACATGCGTTTTACGATTGCGACTCACAGTGTACAAAATCTAAGAGACATTAGATTATGCACTATCGCATCCAAGTGGGTCCAGTATTTCTTAGTACACCATTTCAGTTGCCCCAAGCCTCATAGGATGTATATTTCAGGTTGTTATTCGGCTGTTTTGTGTACGATATCTGCCTCCATTGTGGTGTGTTTGGGCGAAGCGGTATCAGCTTATTTTCTTGGTTGAAAGTTAATCGCCAATAAGTCTGCAGCCACAAGGAGTGTAGCGTCAGCGGTGATCAGGTCAGCATTCCTATGGACTCAGTGGTCATATAGTAGGGTACCTAAGCTTCGTCTGACCAGGTTGAGACTGATTACTACCAGCAGTTAGTCATTTGGGTTACTTTTGAAAGATGGATCAAGAAGGGATAGTCAATATCCTGTGCGGCAGCAATCAGTGGAATTAAAATATTCCAGTTTTTTGTAACCACAGCCTTCACTAGCCTCCCCACGATTGTGCACAGATAAGGGCTCCAACAGAAATATGCGCTTGGCAGTTTTTTGTGAAATGCCATCCTTGGACATAGTGGCTCGGAAGATTGTATCTACGTACGCTGAGGGCTGGACGAAGCACCCACCCGCATAGTACGGTTACCGGTTCACAACCTTACGGTAGGCAAACAAACGAATGTTGAGATTAGGCGGGTTGCTGACAGACATGCAAATAACGAAAATTCATGCTTGTTTTGACGGTGCACGGGTTTCGGCCACTATTAGACGAGTTGCACAAGAGCTGCTTCTCTGCGGCAGTAGTCAGTTCAGTGTCAATTAGGTTGAAAGGCCCAGTCCAGTGTGTGTGGAGGGAACCAAAGACATCAGTATCTCGAGAGCCACAGCTAACGTGTTTGAGCACATGAAAAATAAGTGGGCAGGGGGATCGGAGTAAAGAGCCGGTTCCACACTACCCCCACTACACTGTGACCGTACTTGACGGTATACACTTAATCGACCTCAAAATGTACAAAAAGTATGTAATGCTGAGGATACCACCTTAATGAAAGTGAACTGGGCTGCGGTGAAGATAAGTAAAAGATGCCAGCCGCGGTTCGCAAAATTTCCGTTCAAGATATGCCATGTATGAGCGGAATGAACCATTGCAAATTCGTTTCAGTTGAAGGCGTATTAAGAACTGCACTTGAGCCCACACTATACATGAGGTAGTGTTCCATTCCGCATAATAACTGATATCTTGGCACATCGAACCCAGTTCGAGAAAAGTAGATATCTGGGTCGCTAGTCCGTGCAGGACTCGCCATCAACCATCAAACATGGTTTAAAACAGCCGAATATGTCGAGTTAAAAACAACAGTGGAATCGTCTGGCACATAAAGCGAGAGTGCACAAGTGCATCGCTGAGACTCACTTGTGTCGAGGTTTGTACAACCAACAAAGGATATAACCATGCGTCAAGTCACCATTATTAACTAATCAACTTAATAAAAAACAGTTACTCGATATTTCAAAGACAATCCGATCGAAGCATTCACCTGCTGAAGAACCAGCCCAACCCAAACTTTCAGAAAAAAAGATTGGTAAGTATCGGAACGAATTCACCAAACTGGAACCAACAAGTGTGAGGCTTGAAAGAAATAAAATAAGAACCATATTCGCTCACCAGTACGTGAAAGACAGGAGACGGTAACTGGAAACGCGAGGAAATGTTCGAATATGCACCAATGTGAACAAGTAGAAATCTGGATGTAGATATAGCTTATATATAATAACTAAGCTAATCAGGACAGGTTTGACATTGCGATGAAATTCTCTCATGAACACAGCCAGTTAGCATTGCGTTCGAGGGCTGAAAAGGTCCTCCGTGTATTGTCTACTGTGGTAGATATTCTCAACATCTCTAATTGACCAATCTCGAATCAATACCAGTTTGCGTGATGTAAAACGACGCAGATTTGAAGGTATAAATTAAATCGTGACAAAGGCTCATGGACAGGTGAAGTTCCCAACAAGAGGTCAGTTCACCAGAGATGGTGATGGAAATGTAGCTTGTAGTTCGCTTTCACTCGTGATTACCATAATGCCAGTTGAAAAATGAGGCAAAGGAAAACAGTCCATATCACTGCAGGCGAAATACAGACGGCTCCCGATGGAGCTGATTTTATGGACTCTGGTGTTTCAAGACAGAGCGCGCTTCTTTTCGTAATCGTTATGGGTTAGTTGCATGGAGTACTCAGGGTGAAGGCAAATATTTAAATTTACAGTTGCTTAATCACCACAAACTACTATCCTGGATGCAAGTGACCAAGTATCCCCGTGGAACTGCTAATGTGCCTGTGTGGAAATTAACATCCATTTTCAAATTAGCATATTGTTAACAAATCTTCCGCTTAGAATAATCCGCAACTGACATGACACTGACTAGAAGGTTGATGAGCACGTCTAGACAGCCTGCTACCGATTTTTCCATTAGGAATGCCAATTCCTCGGATCTCCGCCGGGAAATATTTCGCACTTGACTACCAATGCCGACGCAGATGGAGATAAACACCCATCTGCAAGTTACTAAGATGTTAACGGGAGACTCAACCAGTTGGCGGGAATTCGGGGACTACGCCTACCTGATGAGTCCCAAAAAACAGCTGTCCAAGAGTTTTCATTGACCTTACGAGTAGCGTCATGGTAAGAAGGCTTACGTTCTTGCTGCAGTTGGGGATCTCAGCCAGCTTCAGTTTTACTGCATTCTGACAAGCCGAAAACAGCTGAGAAGGATGACTGAATCTCTTGACGCTTCCTTCTGTCAATTCACCCAGTTAGGAGAGCAAGCAATGTGTTTTATTATATTCACTGACCGGAAGGCTCGTGGCTGGAACCGAACCCCGGCATCTCGTCCGCTCCTGTCTAGGCTTGGGCAATTTGGAAGTGTCTCAGTTCTCATGCTTCCTTCGAGTGCCAGCTAGGCGCCGAAAGGGTGTTACAGGCTGAACGATTATTCATTAGTATTATCATTTTCTCGCGCGAAATATCATTAAACTCGATGCGAATGGAGTCAAGTATATTATGAATTGTGTGACATTTATTTCGGTTGATTATTGATGGGAAAACATACCGTTAAGGGCAGTTTTTTATAAGTCAGCGTTTCGATGAATTTGGATGGTCTTCGTCAGGAGGTCACTCAGGTTGACCAAAACGTTGAGTTATAAAAAGCCTGTTCTTAACGCTGTCAAATCCACTCTACCTAAGATCTCCCTCGCAATAGAATCAGCAAATTTGAAATGTTTGCCAATCAACCCATGAAACTCAAAGTTCCCCGATAAATGGGTAAAAAAAACTTGAGCTTCAATATGCGTTATGTGCTGGGCGCACGAACTGCTAATAGCCGCGCCCTCGGTCAAATAGGTTCTTGGTCAAGAAATTCGGCAGAACTTGTGTTAGGCGGAATTCCGCACCGATACCGCTTTACCGCTCGCAGTTAGGTGCTGCTACGGCCAAGAAGCCTATCTCGCACGCGACTGACCAGAAGATCGGGCCGCTTGCCGGTCCAGCACCAAGGCGAGCTCCGATTGGCCGAAAGTCTGGACCCAACAGCTAATCACGATCCGGTATCCGCCGAATGCCAGTTGCCAATGTCGCATCCAGAAGACGTCAGAATTTCCAGAATGTTGGTGCCGCATTCACCCTATACGAGACACGCTGTACAAGTGCTTTTCACCTGGTTTTGGGCGCTGATACACTTTGTGCACCTTTGGTGGTTGTTTTGATGGGAACGCTAGCTTGCAGCGTTCAAACCGAGAACTAAGCTGAGAAAATACCGTTATTACACACTGTTCGTTTGAACGTATCTACAGCCCTCATGATGCTTTTGGGTAGATTATTCTACAAATGCCTGCCAGATGATCGGTAAATTTATTACCACGCAGTGTTTCTTTTTGAGACAAAAACCTACCTTCTCGTTGCGTCTGAGGAAGCATTTCTGTCTGAAGCGAAAAGCAGCAACTGATTTCTTTCCAAACATTTCTGAGACAATGACTTATCGATCGGTCCTTCTTCCAGCTGATAGAACTGTTTATCCGCATTAATTTATTCGGCGGGTTAAGCATATCGGCTTTAGAATAGAGTTCCTTCATCACGAAGATATAAACAGCCAATAAAGTACCTGACTGATGCAAAACGCATTTCGTATGATTTAAATTCGTTGTATCCAAAAAAGACAAAGGACAGAAAAAACAGTCAAGATTTCGACAAATACGCGGCCTTTGTGCAGCACATTCAGTTGAAGAATATCATAAACAAGAGATTCAGTTGAGTCTCCCATAAAAACCAAACTGATATGCAAATGAGTGTATTTGTCAAAATCTGTGCAATTTGGGTTCAAGTAGAACATACGGTTGAGGGAATCTCGGGAACTGCGCCTACCTGATGAGCCCCAAGAAAGGCGAAACCAGCCTTGGGCTTTCGAAGAGTTTTCAGCAACCTTGTGAGTAGTTTCCTTTTCTTTAAATAAGCTGAATGTACCAAGGAGTTAACATGTTGGGATAGTATATATCCACCTTGGTCATTGGGTAGACAGGATAGAGGGAAGTACTTTGATGGGGCGACATATGAAGCGCCATGTTTACCATTTGTTGCCAAAAGCTAGATTTCCACATCATCAAAAATTGCTGCCCAAGATGTCACAGAGTCACCATAGCAAATCCACTTGTCCCAATTTCCAGATGTCGATACGGTAGAATTAAGTCCATCTGATTTATCTATCTTGACCTTCTACTCAGTATCATGCCCCTTCACCTGAGCATTTTGTACTCCTCTTAATACTAGGGCTTCACAAAAATAAATGGACGTTGTAGTCAGGCTCCTAGGTACCAGTGTCCTCACACTGGTGTTACTGTTAATGATGATGACGACAACGACCGAATTTCGCATTTTCCAATCACTGTCGTCAGGCAAGGTGGCGTTCAGCCCACTTCATCCGTTGTGGGCTATTTATCCTCTTGTGTCTCATCTCCATCAACCAGAGTTGGACATGGCTCGCTTCATCTGCTGTGGTTTCAGCGGACATAGGAATTCATAGGGTTTTGGATCCCGTAACCAATCTAGAGTTCTAAGTACGCGTGGACTTTAACTTGCGTTGGCTTATTTAGCATTTCGTGCTCATAGCACAGTGACATAGTAAGAATGATGTCGAGTGGCGTGCGTCCTGAATCTGATCATTATGTAATGAAACACCAATATGTTGAGAAAAATGAGATAGCTTTATTACCGACTTGTAGCGTTGCTATATCTAGACTAAGTATAACAAATATATTAAGATGCGTTTCTGCTGCATCGATAAGTCAACAGAAGAACAAGGTCTGACAGGTTAAGTGGAAAAAAAGCAGCATATGGCTACCTACCTTCCAGTCCTGTGATAGGATCGAATCGCCGACGTTTTGTCTTCTTCCTCCAATGCTCAGGACCGGCCCACATGCCAAGGATATGATCGTTCAGCTGACCAAAATGTTCGTATTGCTTTCCCAACATGCTTTTTAGACTGGATACGAACAATTCGCTGTCTGCCAGACTGTCAAAATACAGAACAAGTGAAGTGACATTAATGGAAGCAACGCCACAGGAAACGGACTTGAAAAACATGCGGTGGGCTTTGTAGGGATACTAGCCGAGGGTTTCGGGTCACTTAAGAACATAAAGCCACCTTTTGGTAAAAGTAAACAGCCAGGGAACATTGCATGAGCAAACAGTGGACTCCAGTCCCAGTACTGAGCTGGGGACTACAGCTAACTGTAACAGCCCTCCATGTATGGGAGGTCATTTTGACCGAAATAACTAGGTCTCACATGGGATCTATATTTTCACCTCTTGTGCCTTTGTGTGACTGAGTAATGAATACTATCCAGGAGTCATGTGATCCCGTCGCATTAAAAGTCAGATGGTAGATTCGGAGGAGAAGTTTCAAGCTTGAGAGACCAATACAGTCAAACAGGAAGAAGTGCGCTGACGATCACAAAAACTGGTTTGATGTATCCTGTATTTATATAAAAAAAGTGTCTGTAGCTGTACAACAAATCCAATAAATAGCAATAGCTTACAAACCACCAAAACATTCGCCACTCGAAAGGAAGACCTACATCCCATTGTAAAATGACCGAGAAAGAAGCCAGCTGGAGATAACAGTATCAATTTAAATAAACTAGATACTTCCAAAGAACTAATACAAAAAATGTTAAAACTGTGGTGACGATGAAACTTACTAAGGTTATTTAAATGGTTTGAACAGGCTCTTACATCTTCGATTTGAAATATTCCACTGAATTGCCTGGTGGAAATTATGTCTCAACAGTCGAGGCATTGATGTTCCGATATCTCCGACACGGTTTTGTTGGTCTGGCTAAGGCTAATATGGGATCTCTACAACCCTATCGGTTGTATGTTAACCGAAACCGTGGGGGGTCTGCTGAAGTTTGACATGCAACGATTTGGGATGCGCGCTTGGATAAACGCAGGGCGACGATGGGATTAGCGGATGCAGCGAATTCCCGGGGAACACTGTTTAACGTCAAAGTACCTTTTGACTGGCTTCAGCCGTAAACATTTACATTGGTCGGTTGCCGCTTGTTGATCACATCTGTTATGGACCTATTCACTTGAAATATCTTGTCATGTTTCAGTCACTGCATCGGAACTAATAAACGTCACATAAGTCACAAGTCTGTAACTCTTCAATGGCATGGCATCACATGATCATCTACAGGACGTATTTGGATCTGGCTCTAGCAATAAATTAATGCAATCACCGTAGGAGTGTGCAGTGCAAACAGCTAACAGCAGTTGTTGGGCCGACCACCATCGCATGCGACTTTGCAGAATCTGGTGGAGGCTCCGAGGCTGCTTCAAATGTGCTAAGGTTGGCGGCTATTGGAGGAATGGCACGTCGTGTCAGCGTTTGAAAGGGCGGAGCTGAACAACTGGTTGCAGCATGGCAATTATATCCAAGAGATGTACTCCCTGGTGGCGATCAACAGTGAGACTCACTAGGGTATTGCCTTGGTATGAAATCGCGCCACATACTCGAACTTATTGTTGTGTTTGCCCAACTACTGTATCGAATTATGCAGCAATGCTGCCTTTCTGACCAAAGTATTCAATGACATATGGACTGGAAACAACCGGCCTTTGTTGTTTTTACGTGCAGGATGCCGGATAGCCAAGGGAAGACAGCACAGAGGGAACTGCAACGGAAAGACACTTTGCGGAAGTCTGTAGGTGTTAGAGGGTAAGGGTGTCGTTATAACGAGTGTCGGGCATAACGGTATACATCGGTATACATCAGAAAGGAAATGTTACACGGTAAAATATTTCAGGGTTGAAGCTCACTAATTAGATCGTTCTCCCCCTGTTACGATCACCACTGTAATGGGACCAAGTATGCCTTGCTTTTCCGATACCATAATTAAGTGATATTACATAGGTACTAATACAAATGTGGAGGATATGTTGTATCGTAAAATGAGCTCAATACCTCTTTTCTGGAGATACGTGTGTAGTTCGGAAAACAAAGTCAACTACCGCATATTGCAGTCAGTATATCAATTGTTTTTAATGCGTGACAAAGTAAATCAGTGTGACTAGTCTAATCAGAATACGGCGACCAGCTAATACAAATGAGGGGAAGTGAAGCGATTAAGGCAGCGCCAGGTCTTACACATCAGTGTCCTGTCGTGCTGGTTCTGAAGGGGATGGGATGCGCTCTATCAGATCGTTACCATTGCGTAAAGCAGCAGCAGCGTCCGAACCACATGTGATAATCTGATCAACCTCATCAGGTGGAGCGGCGATGACAGCTGTGATTGAAATGAAAGAAACGATAAAAAATACGTTCAAAAACGAAACATACGGTGTGCTGGCTAACAAATATTCAAAAAACACAGGAAACTAAATTTCAAAGAGCAGTGATTCAACGACAGAAGTCAGGAACGAAAGGTCACACAGATGAGGCCAAATTCACTTGTCCCCTACAGCTCAAGAAATGAGTCAGATCCCTGTCGCAATAGTACACTTATAACAGTCACGTGAATAAATGAATACGACGAACGGCATTTATACTGGGTTTAGACACAGGTGCGTCAGGAAAACAACAAGACGTACTGTCGTCATCAATAGCATTGTCGGAAAAATGGTCATCGGCGTCTTTTAGCAACGGGTCTCCACCAGTCGGAGTTGCGGGAGATGGAGGGAGACTCAGAAGAGTGGTGGAGTCCTAAGGGATAGCGAAGTTGAGAAAAAATTAAGGGAATAAGGGTGATAAACAGTTCCGGTCAAATTGAATGAGACACAACGGAAAGCTTGGCAAAATGGGTGTTCCAGACGTCTACTTAAAGAGCACTCTAGCAACTTTTAGTAACGCACGAGACCATTAAGACACCAATGGCTTGCGAAAACAGCAGTGCCAACTGCGTAGGTGATAGCCACACAACAATCAACCTTGTGACAACGAAACAGTTCATGCAGGAACAAAATGGGCTACATGCGCGTTTTTATTGGTAAATCGGGAAAGGTATACATTGAAGACCCCCTGGTTGTACAACAAAGTCTGAAAGTGTGCTCTACAACACCAATTGACTCGTGATGTTGCAAGTTAAGCATAGACTTTCTAGCCATTAACTTATTCTATTAAGGAACTCCTTCTGGGACTAATTCGTCATGAAACATATTAGTCTGACATGGCCTCTAGTCGTAGAGAAGGTGCAAACTGTAAAAAAAGTGTGGAGAAATCAGACAATGGATGGATGCTTTTGGCTGGGGCTATGTAGCACATAAAACACTGAAACTGTTTTAAGGATCGGCAAAGTACGGCGAAATAACAATACATCAATGTAGGTATCCTGATCTCCATCCGTCTATGCATGCCTAAGTAGGGCGTTGCGTAAGCGACTACTTCCTTCTGTTCGATGAGAACTACGGCCCGGAGTGACTGCTGTAAGTGAAACAAGTGACTTAAATTTACTGATGTGCTCAGTCATCCATGGACATAAGTTATTCTGGGGACCTTGAACTGTGCCCGAATCGTTCTAGAAACTGGTGATAGTAGTTAGCAAAATTTGCAGTGTGTAGACGGCAGAAAATAAGTTCTTAGAGGGTATTCCAATCTGGAACTTTGGGCAGATTCATGGGGCGGCCTATTCATTCTCTTGGGACAGGCATTCGCATTGCATAAAACAGGCGCCAAACTGAGGTTACGACAGAAGACGACTGAGCGAATCACATAAATTTGAAAAGCATCAAGGGGTTAGAGGTTGCAACTTGGAGAAAAAGCATCGCCCAGTTGCAGCGCTTCTCCAGCGCATAGGTGCCGTGTGAACCCTCGAAGGCACGAGAGCCGAGGTATCTAAAAATCGTCGAGGCAGACAGAAATGGTCAACATATCAGTAACGGGGCGGGACAGCTGAAGATTCATCCCAAGGTCTTCCGCTTTCAACGCCATGCTGCCTACAACTCTCGGAGTACAAAATAACTCGACTTCGACGAAATCATCCTTGTTGACGGGGTCTATTTTGAGGAGGGTAGATAGACCTAAATGGGCTAAACTCATAAGGTTGAGTGATGATATACTTCGAATAGCATACTGACATCCTAAATGGCCGACCTTATGTTGAATATAGGAGAGAAACGAAGTGTTCAACTTGTTCCGCTGTCGCACAGACATAATTCGTTGCACAACAGCTCAGTAGGGTTTCATTGGTCAGCCTCTTTTGGTATAAGCAAAAAGTGTGTTGCCCAAATAAGAGTTAGGTTATTTTCTTAACATTCATCTTGGTATTGATATTTTACTCCGTTTATGCAGTCAAACTGATGGTATGCTCCCTGAACCTATCTTTAACTGACCGAGAAAACCAAATTAGAGTAAGAAATCCAGGGCAAAAGTTTACCGAAGGCCAATAAACTGAAGCGATGTTTGCAACTTTGTTCCCCTCGGGCTGCCATGGAACTGCAGGAAACTGTCTTAGTGCGGGATTCCACGAAACTCGCTTATCCTGCGGACAGGACTGAGCGAAATAAATGTAGACATAACTAGGACAGTGAAGTATGTTCATTCAAAACTGGTTTCACTGTTCGTAGTGAGGATCTATATGGGCCCAAGACAAAGTAAGGTCAAAAATCACCTGTTCTTCCAGCGCAAATAGCAGCTCGACGATTGAGAGACTGGTTTGAAAACATTGGTGAAATTCACCACGGTGGCCACGGTGCAATTGTTTAGATGTCCGCTAATTCTGCACCAGCTGAGCGAAACACACGATTTGATCAGCCCACTATGTGTTAGTAAGTCTCAGTGTGAAACTGCAAAGACAGCACTTAGTTATCGCTGATCGGTACAAGTAAACAAGCAGGAATAACTTGCACCGTCATCACCATCAGCTGATGGGTCAACCAACACCATCAGCTACACAGCGGTTGCTACAGGAGCGTGGATAATAATAATATTAATAACCGTTTGGAGTGACACCTTTCCGGAGCATAGTTGCTATGCCATCCGAAGGAATCAAGAGGGCTGAGATACTGCCAGGTCGCCCAAGCCTAGACAAGAGCATTCGGGATGCAAAGGTTAGGTTCGAGACATGGAACGAGCACGGAAGGAACCGTTCCTTTTATTTAGGTATCCGAATTTATTCTCACGTGCTGCAGCCAACTTTCCACCTTAGTGAGCTCCACTTTTCTGAAATGCATCATTTCATCCTACCTACAGCACATCATAGACCCGAGGGTTAAAGTACCAGAGTTGTTTTGCAATGCCCTACATTGACGGACTATTTATTTGCAGTAGAGTACATTGCTATCTAGAGAGAACACATCACTTTCCGGGTGTCAATGCTATCGATCTTTCGTGCACGTGGAGAGTGGCCCAAATGATAATGGTGACCATTTCTCTGACCGATACGGTTGTTGTGATCTAGCTGAATCTGTGTGGCTGATAGTTGAAGAAACCTCGAACACCCAGGAGGACAGCTTGTAGTTTAGGTCTACAGTGAAGAAACGTCAAGTTGGAAAAAACAGAGTAGAAACTCCATTAGCTAGTTTCTTAAACACACATCCAGGTGCAAAAGAACGGTCAGTGAAAACGGTCCTGGTGTGAGTAACCAGCACTAGTTGTGTGGGATAAATCATTTCGAATGTGATCATGATAAGTGTCCATCCGGTGGTTCCGCTATACATTTTTCAAGATGCAATATACCGGCGCATTAGCAATCTGAACCGATTCACCGAAGAGCTCAGGAATAGAAATGGATAACAGAAGGTCACTAAATAAGAAAGCTCGCAACTTAGCAACTCAGTGTCCTCTTGATAGAGACTTATGGCTTTGCTCTGATGCGGTTCCGCAGAGTGCTCCTAATTCATGTGCAGATTTTAACAAATTAAAAAATCTCCCTAAATTCGGGGTGTCTGTTTTAGGGGGGAGTTGATGTAATCGGTTCAATAGACAGCAGAAGCAACCAAGACAGCCACAAGAAGTGCTTCACGAGAGAACTACTGGATTAAAGCAAACCGCTAAAATTTGTTTTTGAATTGGAATTTTTACGTACTCCATACAACCGTACAAGATCACGGTACATGCTGAATTAAGATAAGGGCAGTTGAAAAAGTACCTCTAGGTTGACGGCAATTTAGCGCAAGTTAATATGTCAGAGTGGGAAAGCACTACGCGAACACATGCCGACGTTCCGGAAAAGTGCTAGTGATCTTGGTCAGGATGGCCCAAAACCATCAACAAAAAGCAACCCGAGACTCACATTACTCACATCCCAGTCTGTGAACCGGAAGTTTCTGAGACTAGGGCACATGACCAGTTGATTGGCCATGCCAGGCAGCAGGAGATGAATTGTATTGGCGAGTCCATGTACATCGATTGATTCCGTAGAAGTCTGCTGGACAGCCTGTATTACAGGTGTAGATGAGTCTAGTATGAGGGTACAGGTTTCATCCAGACTACGCAGTTGGTTCAAGCGTAATTCAGATGTACCTCCATCGTCATAGGCTGATGTCTGATGTTGAAATAACGGATCGACCTTGGGATGGAATAAAGTTTAGGATGGCTGTTGAAATAAGATACAGGTATGAATAAGCATCGGTTTCTTGCAACGCTCATGATCAAATAGAGGTGAACTTATTAAAACTTAGTTATTGCGGGTGATAGTTCTTGCTGAATGCCATCAAACTGTCGCAGCAATCCCCTCTACTGGTCACTTTGGGAATGCCTCATAAAACTCCTTCAGAAGCATGTGGGGGGAGGGGTGATGGTGGGACTCCAGCAGCAGCGTAAGTCACTGAATCCTGTTGTGGCAGGTGAAGTAAGCCATGTTGTAGCCTCTCGAGTGAGGACACAGAATAACCGGTTGTTATCGATAGTATCTAGATCCTGTCGAAATAAAGATCTTGCTTAACTGAACGACCACTCAGTAGGTGGTGAGAATCGGGCCACGGAAACCCTGTGTTCCGCCGTGCAATCATCAAACCACTCTGGGCAACAAGAAAGATGCAAAATGAAAAAGTGCAATTAGCTCACCCACCTACCGTATATATCAGCCAAAACTCCGAATGGTAGGGTCATCAGAAAAAGCCATAGATGAACTAGTCATCGCTAACTTTAAGCGATATTTGGTACTAAGTGAAAGAACAATGCCGTTGGCATCATATTTTCTTAGCAATGCAAAACAGGCAGACAGATTGGCGCTGATTAGTAAGGACCCGCATATGGTGAATGGTTGCCTCCATCCCAAGAATTGACGAGCTCTTCGGAAGCCACAGATAGGCTACAAAATGAAGGCTGAAGCTCCTCATGACATCAACAGAATCTCCCGCCAATCGACTCATTAAGTTCGGTGCAAAACACATTTGTGGATTTTTGAACTACTCACGAGTAGTCAAATGTTCTGCGTCTGTACTCGCATGAGACGGCCGTTTCTCGTGCACCGCAAAGTATTCGAAACTCGTAAGCCCTACCTCGTTGGTAGAATCATGTTCAAAAGGAGGATTAGTTGTACAAAAACAAGAGCTTAAGTGTACCACTGCCTGCCCTTTTCGACCCGATTTGATTCCCGGGGATCCCACAACAGACGTCTCACGTGTTGAGCATATGCAGTGCAAAATGGCTGTGTGCGCGACGGAACCGACGAAAATCATGCCCCAGTGCGGAGAACTCCTCCCCCCCCCCACAGAGGAATTGGCATTCATCAACAACAAAACACTCGCCTATGCACTCACTGCTGTTCTACACACTACTCGATATCGATCTCGTCTTACTTGTTTCCTATGGACACGATTCGCCAAAACAATCTGAGTAAAAATGACATGAATGGCTATTTCAAAGGTAAATTTCCGGTTCAGTCGATCCACTCAATCTTAACCGTTGGCCTTTCAGACCGGACCCATAACCCTCACCCGATACAATGACTGGCGGATATCTACCAAGCTACGAACATATGACAGTTTCGGGGCTTCTCTGTCGCTATTATCATGGCACCAAAAGAGTATCGTTATTTGCTATACCATCTTTTTTCTGCTAACTAGTGCTTAACGTCAGTTGCTCAACCAACTCGGACTGTGTGGGCAAACAGAGACTGATAAAACGAGACGATTTTGACACCATAACTTTTCACTGGACCCTAAGTGCGGGAAGTGTTCTGAGTGAAAACAACCTTCGATCGTTATTTGGGTAGCTTTACTCCGTGAAGCTAATTCAGAAAAGGATGTCCTCTTCATTCGGTGTCCGTTGCTGAGCGGGACTTTTTGCAGACCCCGGACTTGTTCGTCTATCTGGTCAGTTAAGCATCCGGGTATATTCATGTGACACGGATAACGCATGGACAATTTTCACCCGAACAATACGTATCAAGCGTTCTTGTTAACTTTCGGTTGATCGTCGTTTCCTAATTGATGATCACTCTGAAGGGAGATCAATCGCTGAAAAATGGGAACCAAGGGTGTTTATCTTTAGTGTATAGGTTTCTCCCAAAAAATCACTCAAAGAAATGTAAGACAGGGCAAGTTGATAAGTGTAAAAGTACAGCAAAAGGCTATCATAAAGTCAAGGTGTGACGAGTCACCATCTGTGACCAGAAGCACCAACTACACGGCTTAGTAAATTCCACGCCGAAAGGAATACTTTCATTCTGGTGGGATAAGGGCAAATAGAGTAGTGAGTTAACAGAATACTTCATTTTCGCCGTTCATTGAAACAAAAATTAGCAGTCTCACAATGTGCTCTTAAAGCTGAGTTCCCCTTCTGGAGCAGTCTTCCCTCATGAATGTGATGGAATATAGACAGTGTGTTGAAGCTATGATATGGACAGAAACAGATGGGAGAATAAGAACCTACGTCCGCTTTGGAAGTCAGGGCTTTGGACCGAATCTTGCTGAGTTGTTTTTGTATGATGTCTCGTTGCGGTTGCGTTTTTCTGGGTTGCCCAGGTTTCACTGGATGTTGCGTGCCAGGTTCCCCATCATTATCATCTTCGACGTTCTCTATTGGAGCTTTATCTGAACGACCTAGTCCGGTAAGTACTTGATACGTTTCTTGATGAACTGCGTCCACACGACCAGCGTAGATCTTGGCTCCCGCATCGAGGGAAGAACTGGCAATCTTCATTCACATGAAGAAAAGATAGGAGTGAAGCTATCTGATTCAATCTCCAATGAAGATAATCACTGACTACGTAAAGATTCTTAAAAATCCACGTTCAACAGACTCTATAAGGCGAGACACATTCGAAAATGGTTGGAAACAGTTGTCTGACGAAGGTGTTTACTCGCGGGAGCAGTGACTAACAAGAACCGTACCACACACCTACACCCAGATAGTGGAATTTCGATTGTATCGGGTTGTTCGTGAGAGTTCATCTCGGCTGTAGTGAATGTTTCAACTACTCAAAAATAACAAATACCTGCGGAAGGTTAACACCAACGCAATGTAGCCTCTCCGTATAGAAGTCGTTGGCCCCTGTCATGTAAGCTATTAGGAACGAATGGTTTTGTACCACGCAGCTAGGCTTGAACATACTGTGAGGCGAACATGCATTCTAGCAGGAGGATGAAAGCAGGGGGGACATATGGATGTACAGGTGAAAACAATGTCGATGATGGGGACCAGCGTGCACGACCAGTTATCGTGCGTTGCTTCGTTCTATTTTCCATTGGTTCAGCTGTAGCACCCTTTCGGTGCTTAACTGCCATGCCACCCGAAGGAAAGATAAGGGCCGAGATACTGCCAGGTTGCCCAAGCCTAGACGGGAGCAGTCGAGATGCAGATGATGGGTTCGAAACACGGACCTTCCGTTCCCGCTCTAACCACTGAGCCATCTCGCCCTGCATGGCTAAAAAAGCTGACTTGCTCAACCACCTTGGAGATCAATCCGCCGTCCGGAAGATTAACATGCATTACGAAACAAAACAACGTAACTACTTTATTAGCAGCGATTCGGGGACAAACGGAACTTAGGAGGGTGGACTATTGATTGCCTTCTAATACCATACTGATTTGAGCCGGTCAGAATAAGTGAAGCGACTTCTTTACTCAGTCACCATGAAATTCTTTCGGGAAACCCTACTACTTGTGAGAAATCTACTTTGTATTCATAAGTCTGCATAATGGTCAGTAGCACAATAGCGCCGATGACAACAGCGTGAGCGAGAGCAATACGTCAGATCAACCAGAAAGAAACGTACAATCGATTGTCTTATTGGAACTGGCCGCACATTACGCTATGAGCAAATGGTGTCCTTAATGAGGTTAATGAGGTCAATACAAGCTTGGAGAGTGGGAGGCATGACGCGTAAAATGTAGAGACAATTCAAAGACTCAGTCAATCAAGATAACAGCAAACACCAAAAATGTATTGAATCCCACTGACAGCGGTCTAGAATATTATTTCTTGAAGTACAAATCAAAAGACCTACTTATCGTGTGGGATCAATATGGATTGCTAAGACAACTTTATTTCAACGCAGGAAGACTTGATAATAGTTTGATTATACAAACTATGCATGCGTGGCCTCACCTGAAAACTGGCATAGTCCTCATTCTTCAACATATCACTCATGTAATCAATCAAATGCAGATTGAAGGCATTTTTTGCCGTTATCTTATTCTCCGCTGCCAATCTGATACAGTTACCGTAGTGTTCTCCTATCTGTGTTTGAGAAATACCGCGTGGAGCAGCAGCATCTGATCTACGCCGATTGGAGGTTTCGTTAGGACGGGGGCTATGTGCAGTGGTTGGATGAGGTTCCAATAGGCGAGATTTTCTCCGTGCGCACCGTTCATCCTCGTCATCGTTCTCATCTAGGAAAGGGATAACAAATCAAATACATTCCCTTGAAAGTTACAGTTAGTCAGATCATTCGCAGTAGAAACATGCATTTCTGACGTGCTTTAAAGCTAATTTTTGGAAGAAAAAGTCACACTCTTAGTGCACGTGTCTACTCAGCTTCACAAAACCGAATGTGCATGTATGGATATTTCCTTGACTCGAGTGAACTGACGGGAACATAGACTATACAATTCCAATATAAGTTCCGGATATACACGCTGCAGGCACTAAAGCGAAAGTGGTTTCGGTGATGTAGATGGATAAAAGGATTTAAGCAATATGAGTATATAAAAGTGATTTGTTTCTAACCTAGTTGACGCACCAGTTACGCCATTCCTCTCATGCAGTATAACACAAAAGTAGCAGTGGTTGACAGAAAAGTAATGATCAGATGGAGTCCCTGGTCCTATCAACCGGGATACAATCCACCAATTGCAGCAACACTGAAATGTAAAAAATAGTCGCTCAGCTATAACACCCTTTCGGTGCCTAGCTGCCATTCCACCAGAAAGAAGCACGAGGACCGAGATACTGCTAGGTTGCTCAAGCCTAGACAGGAGTAGTGGAGATGCAGAGGTTAGGTTCGAAACACGGACCTTCTGGTCAGTAAATCTGCGCCTTAACTACTGGACTATTTCGAGCTCAACCAATACTGAGCGTAGATTTTTCCCTTCTGGAATGCTTTTCAAATGTAAGCCGTATTCTTCATCCTTCTAATGACTTCAGACGTTCATGTTTTTTTTTATAGGATGACTGCTGTTCCGACTCAAATCCTGTCGGGTCTTGGTGTTGAGGCCAAATCCTGCCTCAGTTTCCACCTAATTAAACTTAATGAGTATCCGCTTTCTTGGAGTCTCCTTTTTTTAAAACTCAACTTGTGCTGCTGTTTGGTCACCATGTTCTGAACAGAGCGCTTTTACTTGACTATACATTGATGAAACCATACTAGAGTATACTGTGTTTGGATGGATTGATGAGTAGTTTAAGACTGCACCAGTGCCCACCGATTTCTGGTAGTTTGTATTCTTCTGCCACTGTTGTGTGCCATGTAACCTAGGCAGGGCAGTGTAGCCGAAGTGGACTCCAGCTCCATACTGGACCTAATGTGCGAATCTAAGTTGCTAGGTTATTGGTAGAAATCATTAACTGTACCACACTTGATCGCAACGAATGTCATCTACGCGGGTGAGTGAGTGAGCAAGTGTGTTTATCAGCTATAAACCATACATCAAAAGCACGTTGGGTCCTGATGCTACTGAAAAAAGGTAGAGCAGAGGAGATCTGGCTAGACACTGCGAGCGATGACACAAGCGGTTAGCTGACGTAGAGTCACTTCATTTGTCCGAAGAAACGGGAGACTAGACAGCTAGACATTGAAGGCGATAGCTTTTGAGCGGGGGCGCCACTGATTGCGCGAATGAGCCATGTCTGTCAGTATCATTAATCACTGATGAGATGAGTCCTGGTGCCTTTACCCAGGGAGACGGCAGTTGTCAGCCCGGCTGAGTTTACTGGTTAGTGCTTTCATACTTCATAGTTGACTAAACACAGACCGTCCACCTTAGCACAGGACCGGGCAAATAGCATTGAGGGATAGACGGTCCCCTGACGTAGGAAGTTATGTCCTAAGTAGTGTGACCGATGAAGCGTGAGTAGCCCGTGTATTGCATGATGCTTCTTTCTTCCTAAATCCGCCTGGCGTACCTTATCATTGCTAACCTGAAGTCTTCACCAGATTCGAACAGTGCTTTGGAGACTCCGACAGTCAAACACCGAGAATCTTCGTACACCCCTCGCCCGTCGAAGCCACGTTTCTGATCCGCAAAGCAATATGGATCGCATCGTTGCATGGCAGCTAGGCACCGGAAGGGTGTTACAGCTAAACGGTTATTACTATTTAGTAAGGCAATTTCGTGAAATCTTCAGTGTTCGGTACGGCTGCCTAATATTAACTAAGCGTGATTCAGACGACTGCCGTAGACCTGAAGGCTTCTCAGTTCATCTGCTCACAGAGACCACGCCTAACTACCATACAGCAGAACAGCCCGTACTGTGGTCTGATACACAGGTCCTTCGAGGTTTAAGGATACACCGCTTTACCGCCATATATATATCAAAATTAGCCTGAGATTCGTGCACCCTAAAATCTGAACCAATACAACCTTCAAGATACTTAAAAAGCTCTACAACACCGAGTTCCGCTCTTTGGATTATAAGTGGCGTGTTCAGTGACTGTACGTCCAGAAGCATGACCTTAGAATTTGTGGGTGCAAACCACATACCAGATGACCTTAGTTACTTCAACCAAAAAACTCTTGTGCTTTCTTATCCTCTTCGAAAAAGTGAACATATTCGAGATCCAAGGGTTTTCGTCAGCAGCTATTTGAACATCAGGGTGTAGAAGACCTTCTAGGGATCGTCTTACTATCTCGTCGACCACGAAATTAAATAAAAAAGGAGCGGGTGGGTATGCTTGTTGGACACCATTGTGTGTACGAAAGCTTTTCGAGAGCTCTCCGTATGCCCTTACACGCCCGGAAGTCAGACAGTTCGAAGAACTTATTATTTTACAAAGTTATGGAAGATTCCTCGTTGAGCAATTGTGCTAAGGAGAACAGACCGGCCAGCTGAGTCAAATGCCCCTCAGAAGTCCAGGAATACTAAAATTGTTGGTCGTTTATACGTATGACGTTGTCCTAGAACAGGAAGCAGTGTGAAAACTTGGTCAACGCAAACCATACCAGGCCGGAATCTCGCTTGTTGCCCTCGAGCCAAAACTTCACGGGTCACCATAAGGTGACAAAGGGCGAGTGACGCCAAGTCTCGTTACGACTGGGGTCAAGTTGATCCCTCTGTGGATATCATACTCACTGCGGGCCCCTTTTTTGAACACGAGCACTGTCACCGATTCTTTCCAGTTGTCTGGGACGGTAACTTTTTCCAAAATACAGGCAAACAGATCAGAAAAGTGCTGAGTGAGGACTTCGCCCTCATCCTTAAACGTACCGGTGGAAGGTCATCCGGACTAGGATCTCGGTGGCGCTTGAGAGGTCATACGCATTCACAAACCTCCGAGGCCGCAGAGGATTCGAAGTTCACCGTCCAGGGTAGTACTTCGGTCCCAGGATCCAAATGAGTGGTGGCCAGGAGAACTGTCCAAAGTGCTCGGCCAACAGTCGAGGCGCCCTTTTTTATTGAAGATATTCGCGCCACTTTGATACCTGATAGCTTTGCTTATAGGCGGTTTCCGAGGACCGGTCGCACGGGCCAACTGAAATGATCTTCGAGCATTCCCGGCTCCCTGGACCTCTACCATTTCCTTTGACAGCGAGAAGGCTCGGTGGTTAGGGCGCGAATTTACTGACCGGAAGGTCCGTAGTTCGAACCCGACCTCTGCATCTCGGCTTCCCCTGTCTAAGCTTGGGGAACCTGGCAGTATCCCAGCCCGCGTACTTCCTTCGGGTGGCATGGCAGCTAAGTACCGAAAGGGTGCTACAGCTGAACGATTTATTCATTTCATCATCATCGACAGCATGACATCAGTGTTCAACACCGATGCTTCACTGTCGTACAACCATGATTTATTTGAAATCCTTATTATGAAGAAAAGAATAAAGGTGAACGGGGAAGGGATTTAGTGCTAGCTTACTACAATCATTCCGAGGTGCCTGCACCTCCAGACACTCATTCAGGCAATCTGGACAGAAAGTGACAAGATCGCCACTGACATCGGTTTCACCGTCGGCGCGCAGGCCTGGTGCCTGATAACTCGTCGTGTCGAATTATGTTCGGGGCCTGGGGGTAACATTTCTCCGAGATTCAAGTAGTGCCGCTGTTCTGTCTGATACCCAGTGCTTGAGGAGACTTGGGAGCACTGTGTCGTATGCAAAACTCCCGGCGCTGAGCAAAGACGTGGCGATCTAGCTCCAGCACGAATTGACTTCCAACTGTGGAGCAGTCGTAATAGTCCAGAAGATGATTTTTATAAATTCGTTTAACTTCACAATCATCCAGCATTTCAAACGCTAGGCGATTTTTCACCCCTTAAGCTACCTTGGAAGCCGAAGAGAGAAGCGACTCCGGACAAGCGCATGGTCAGAATCCACATGTGTGTTTCAAAACTAGCTGCACTTGTTCGGTGATCCGCGACGTGATTAACTTGGGTCGGTGGCTGGCGCTGGATGATAGCACATGGGCAGACAACTTTGGTCATTTCGTAAGTTAGTACTGTATAAAAACAGTCTACGGTCAGCACATAGCTGAAGCAGTCATTTGCCACTGTTTGTGCTTGCCGAGCTAATTCAAGTCCAAAACCAAATTGAGTCATAGATGCGCCAAGTCGGTGCATCCAGATCTTCGGCAACCACAACAATACCTGAGCTTTTAGTCGCACTCAAGGCATTCAGGGCATCATGAAAGTTATATTTGATTATGTCAGAGCTACAGTCAATTGGGGCGTTGCCAGACGGGCAGCACAGAGACAACTACCAACGAGTATCCAGTCAAACAAGGACCCTTCAGCCTTGTGACTTACGACAATGGCGGCTTCTGCACATCCTGCCGAAATGGCCTCTGGGTCGTCAGAGGTGCTGAAGCGAATGGAGAGTGAGCTTGCATCTTGGATTCTTTGCTGATACATAGCACACATCAGTCCCTGATGAAAGCTGTCACCCTGCCCCGCTAGAAATCAGTCCCTAAGGGTTCACCCACGCCAGGAAGGCCAACTGGGAGCAGGCCGACGAAGAACTGCGTGTCCCTGTACCGCAAAAAGTCGTATAATGAGGTGGTTTGGAGGTAAAGTCGTACTGTCCTCTGCAACAGGAGTGAGAAGGGAGTAAGGTTTAGTCCCAGGGCTTAATGCGCCTTAATAGACTGGATTCCAGCAATCAGTCGCCTATGTGCTGTCAGGCTGGCTGGTTCAACCAAGACCGACGCATCCTGAAGTGATAAATGGCGTTCGTTTGTTGTGTCAACAAACGCTGCGAAAGACGGCGGCTCCGGAGCTCAGAGAAGGCTTCTACTGTGATTTTCATTGTTGCTCAGGTCAGTGAGAAGTACCGATGTTGTGATTCTGGTAGGTGATATGAATGCCCAGTTGGGTCGATTAAGTCCTGAGGAAGCCCAACTTGGCGGCCGATTCGGAGTCGACGCCCGTCGCTTTCCCTTGGCAAAACACCGGCTGATACAAAGCCATCTAGTTCTTCACCTGTAGAGCGTCTCTTCAGCTCAACGGTATGGAGCTAAGTTGGCCGAGAAGCTTCCACAACTCGACGGGAACGATGATTGTGTTGGGAATATCAGTATCCCCAAAACCAATACTTTTCGAGTTATTGACGAGTTTTTCTGAAAATTGATTTTTTTAGATTCCGCGTCTTTTCCGTCATGTTGCGCATTCATTCCTATTATCCAATGCTTTTTTGTGCGTCGCATTTGGTTGAGGCAGTAGAAGCTCCCCTCCGAAGGTTCGTTTTTTCTCTCTGCGCTAGGACTGGTTGGGATCGCGTCAAAGCTGGGGATTTGTGAGCTCGTTCTCAAGTCCTGTATAGTCGTTGATCGTACCCGTTCAGATACATAGTGTTTTGGCTACGACGTGTTTCGGTCTACTCGTAATGGATCCCGCGAAAGTAGAGGCACTGATGGAGCAACAGCTTAAGCTCATCGAAATGCTTACGCAGCTGAGGGTTCCCGCTACTGGTGCTATGTCCTCTCCGGCACCAGACCAGCAGGTTGACGAAACTGCGAATAGCATAGCGGAGTTAAACTATGTCCCAGGCGCTAACATCACGTTCGAGACATGGTTCCGCCGCTACGAGGGTCTATTCCGATTTGGTCTCGCTGTGCAGGACGATTCATGGAAAGTCCGACTTTGTTAGGACGATCAGATCCTAACGAACAATCCTACCTTCTGTAATATTTCACTAAGATTCCATTTCCTTTCTGTTGTAGCCAACCGAGCAACAGCACTTTCTTCCATTGGCTCAACTGCAATATAGCCGATCTTCATCCGGTGTCCTTTGTCTTCTTCCTTGAGGTTTTCCCACTCAAGTACTAGACTATCAACGTGATAGGATAAATTCCTTCAAGCTCCTAAATCACCCATCTAGCACATAAACACAACGGGCTTTTGCTTCGTAAACTTGGTCCGGCAGAGCTGGACAAGTTCTGCAATCTGATTCTACCGCAAAACCCCCGCGACAGGACTTTTGATGACACAGTGCAGATTGTGATGCAGACTTTTGGGGAACGATCTTCTCTGTTCACTACGCGGTACCGCTGTTCAAAGTTGGTTATGAATGAGTCAGACGAATTTTTGACGCACGTTGACGATGTTAATCGTGAATGCGAACGCATCAAATTGAAGTCGTCCAAAACTGATCAATTCAAATCCCTCATTTTCATATGCAGCCTCCAGTCTCCCAAATTCGCAGATATACGGACGCGTCTGCTCAACCGTCTTGAGCAAGATCCTTCGCTGACACTCAACGCCATTGCTGACGAGTACCTACGGGTGACCAACATACAGCATGACACTACTTCGGTCCAATCTGGGGGTCAAGGTGGTTCCGAAGTTCATGCGGTTCGCCAGGCTTCCAAACCCTCCGGTTCTCCCATCTCTGGCCCGTCTTCCTCTGGTCCATCGCGTTCTGGCACTACCCAATCCAGTCAGCAGAATGTCCAAAAGAAGAAGCCCTCATCCCCGTGCTGGCACTGCGGGGCTTGGTACTTCGCCAGACTATGCCCTTACAAACAACACCGGTGTCGACAATGCAAGACGGTGGGTCACAAAGACGGATACTGTCGGGAACGCTCATCCAGTACATCCCACGGCGCCTCCAAGCAGCCAGGACGCCTCTTGAATTCCAAACCGGTGGGCTCCGCCTTGAGTCTGCTGGCAACGTCTCAAGTCAGTGCGCCATCTCACCGGAAATTCCTCACCGTCCTGGTTAATGGCCGTCTAGTCCGACTGCAGTTGGACAGTGCTTCGGGCATCACTATTATACCGGAGAAGTTTTGGTACACGGTAGGGCGACCTCCAGTCCGACGGTCCTCCAGAACTGCCATCAGTGCAAAGCTCATTCAAGGGAACCACATTCATTGGGTCGTGTTCCATGACTGCTGCCGAAATGAATCTCCTTGGTCTTGACTGGTTCGACCGTCTTGGTTTGACAGATATCCCAATCGGTTCCGTCTGCAATGCGGTCGGTTCTGGCGTTGCTGCTCCAGATCATTCCGGCGATATCATTCGGTGCTTCGCTAAGGTTTTCGAGCCTTGCCTCGGTCACTGTTCCACCACACAAGCAACCTTTCGACTTTGACCGGAATCTACCCGTTTTTTTCGCCCCAAAAGGCCGATCCCGTAGGCCTCCTTGCCACAAGTTGACGGTTCGTCAACTTGGACCTGGACTGGACCTTGCCGTTATGTGACGGTTTGCGCACAACAGCGACCCATTGAGCTATACTGGGGGGTGTCCCCACGACACTCACAGTCTCTCAGACCAGTCAATGGTCAATGGTTAGAGGTCTGTCAAACACAGTCTCCTGGTTCTCCAGGTTGGGGGTTGGAACGTGTGGCGACTTCCGTAGAAATGGTAGCGCATTTGCATTTCCCACCAAACACCGCTGCCTTTCGGTTAGGCTTTTGAGCATAAGGCTTTGGTTGATGACCCTAATCGTCCTTCTGTCTAGGCGTGGGCGCCCTGACAGTATCCCAGCACACGTACAACCATGATACCTAGTACGGCAGCGAAGCATCAGTGTTGAACACTGATGTTATGCTGTAGATGATGATGATCACAGTTTGACGCAGGACTCCAGCGCCTCGAGCAACGAGGCGTCCCTCTCTCCAGTACCCTACTCCGAATGGGCACCCAAACTGTCATGGTGGAGGAGCCAAACGGGTCCATGCGTAATTGTGCTGACTTCCCAATTAGCCTCAACTAGCCTCCTCCCTGGAGGCACCGACCTTTGGGGCGAGATGGCTCAGTGGTTAGAGCGCGAATTTACTGACCGGAAGGTCCGTGGTTCGAATTCGACCTCTGCCTCTTGACTTCCCCTGTCTAGGCTTGGGCAACCTGGCAGTATCCCGCTGAATTTCCACTTGTTCCAGCTTACTACCGACGAGGCAATATGGGTTTCGAAACTTTCCAAGAGCTTGAAGTTGAGTCTCATTTACGCCATTTACGTGTCCTGAGGAAATGGATAGCCTGTTGTAGAGTCATCATCATCATCGACAGCATGACATCAGTGTTCAACACCGATGCTTCGCTGCCGTACAACCATGATTTAGTTGAAAGCCTTATTATGAAGGAAAGAATAAAGGTGGACGGGGAAGGGACTTAGTGCTAGCTTACTACAATCATTCCGAGGTGCCTACGCCTCCAGACACTCATTCAGGCAATCTGGATAGAAACTGACAACAAGATCGCCACTGACATCGGTTGGCAGCCATATCTTGCAGCGTCTCCAACCAGGCGCAGTGAGGATCACGCGGTCCCCAGCCTGGAAGGCGAGTAGCACCAACAGCACCCAAGCGTTTCGTAATCTCCTTCATACCCCTCTGCCAGGTCAAGGGTTGGCCACCTCTCTGCTTCCGCCACTCTGAATTGGGCATTGAAAACAGCACTCTCTTCGGCAAACGATGATTAGGCATACGCAACACGTGTCCCAACCAATGCAGCTTCTGGCGCTGAACACATTCTTCAATGGAAGTACCCGTTGCACAACCGAAAACTCGCTTTCTAACTGCCTCGTTACGGATTCGCCGACACCAACCCACATCCAACACCAGCAAAGCTTCTGAGGCCTCGGTGGCTGAAAAACCTGAGGACGCCTCACATCATCTGTCCGCGGGGGCCGCGTCTCGCAGCCATACAACACAGCCTTTAGTGTACCCTGGTACACGCGGCCCTTAAGACCCACTGGTTTGCCTTTTTGACGCCACAGGTGACGCAAATCAGCAAACGTGATTCGGGTTTTTGTGATTCTGGCACTAATTTCATCAGACCCATTTCCACCAGAGCTTTTACAACTCGTTCAGCTGTAACATCCTTTCGGTGCCTAGCTGCCGTGACACTCGAAGGAAACCCGAGGGCTGGGATACTCACAGGTTGCCCAACCCCAGATAGAAGTCGAGATGTAGAGGTCGGGTTCGAACCATCGACTTGCGGGTGGTAAATTCGCGCTCTAACCACCGAGAAATCTCACCCCCGATACAACTACCAAAGTATGTAAAATTCCCCACAACTTCCAGTGGTTCACCTTGAATTGTAAGGGGTATGTTCAGAGACTGTACGTTCTGAACCATGACTTTGCACTCTGAAGATGCTATGCGCATGGCGAAATACGGTATGATGGTGGTCAGTTTATTCAACAGAGCTTGTGCTGCAAGGTTTTGAAGACCTCACAGCGTTCGCCTCGTTGGTTCATCAACGACGAGATGGCTCAGTGTTTAGAGTGGGAATTTACTGACCGGAAGGTCAGTAGTTCGAACTCGACCTCTGCCTTTCGACTTCCCCTGTCTAGGCTTGGGCAGCCTGGCAGTATCCCAGCCCTCGTGCTTCCTTCGGGTGGCATGGCTAGCTAGGCACCGAAAGGGTATTACAGCTGAACGATCATCAATGACGAATGTGAACGAAAATAAAGTGGACATCCTTGTCGGACACCACTTTTGTAGGGAAGCTTTTGGATGGCGCACCATGCACTCTCATACGCTCAGAAGTATGTGAATATAGGGATCGGATTATGCACACGGACTTCTGGGGCATACCCTGTTGAGCAAGTGTAGTTAGCAGCACTGGCCGATCGACAGAATCGAACGCACCCTTGAAGTCAAGGAGGACCAAGATTGTGGGTCGACTGTACATGTGGTCTTGCTGTAGCACCTAAGGGAGTGTGAAGATGTGGTCAATGCAGCCTCTATCCGGGCGAAATCCCGGATTCTCACGAGTCAAGGTTTCGCGTGCCACCGTAAGACGACGAAGAATCAGTGATGCTAGAAGCCTTGTCACAACAGAAGTCAAACTAACACCGCTGTGGTTACCACATTCACTGCAAGTACCATTTTTGGAAATGGGCACTATTATCGACTCACTCCGGTTATCTGGAAGTCTCTTTCTCCCAGACACACCCAAATAGGCTAGACAGGCACTGAGGAAGTCGCCGCCATCCTTGAAGAGAGCAGGTGTAAGTTTGCCACGGTCAGGAGCACGATGACGCTTGAGTAAAGATATAAACTCGGATACTTTTGAGGCTGAGGGGGATTCCATGTTCACCGTCCACCTTTCTGATGAAGGCCGGCAGCCCGGGTTGAAGGTAGCAGGTAGCACACTGAATTGCTGTTCGAAGTATTGTGCCCAGCGGTCCAAACGTTCTTCTTTTCTGGATATCAGAGAGACATTCTAGTCCATGATAGTTTCGCTGACAAGAGGTTTCCGAGGATAAGGCGAAAGAATCAAGTGGAACAGGCTGTGGACGTTTCAAGCATTTTTTGCCTCTTCCAGTTCTTCGGCCTTTCTGTTCCATCAAGATTCGCGTTCTGCACGGACACTCAAATTTACCTGGCGTCGGATGATGCGTCGGGTTGAGTTGCGGTTGCAGCTAGGAGGTATCTACCACCGGGCCTCCAGCAAATCTACGGTCCTATCAGAGATCTAATGTTTGGATGAGGGTGATCGAGTTATATCGCAAACGAAAGTTCCAGCTCTGAGTAATACTGTGGATATCTGTTCCCAGTAACCCTCAATATCCGAAATCCAACCGTCCAACAGGCATTCGAGGAGCCGGTTCTGAAAGCTTCTTAGCTTCTCAATAACTAAGAGGGATATGTACGTTTTGCGTAGACCTGAAAAGCGCAATGAAAAGCAGCGGCGCACAAGTGCATAGTTGGAGTCCATGCTGGTATTCCAGAAGGAACGGCAGGCAGTGAGTGACCCTCTCCATCGGTAACTGATGGTGATGTGGTCAATTTGGATTCCGGACCGGTTCGTTGGTGGGTACCACGTCAAGCGATTTCCGCTGCTCCGGAAATTGGTACTGCAAAGAAAGTCTGTAATCGGCGCACATCTGAAGCAGGCGATCTCCGTTATCCATGCGTCTCGTATCCAACCCAAGACGACCGCCTAATTGGGCCTCAGCAGTGCTTAACCTACCCACTTGGGCGTTCATGTCACCACCAACCACCATGATGTCTGAGCTTTTAGCCCGTTTTAAAAGAGCACCTGGGGCGTATCAGAAACACTTCGACAGATTCAGAGCTACAGTCTGTTGGGGCGTGAGCAGACGAAAGAAATAGGTTGCGATGGATCTCACTTTCTCGAGATCCTCTCATACGTTGCCAAACGAACCGCGCAGAGGCGACTATCAACGGGTGTCCAATCAATTAGAGACGCTTCCAGTCGGTAGCTCACCACAATGCCCACCCCGTCATATCCAGCTGCAGCGGTCTCTGCATTACCAAAGGTGCTCAGCCGGAACCTGGAAGAGAGCGAAGAGGCAGGCACTTCAATCACAGTACTTGCGTCTTGTATCCTTGTTTTTGACAAACAGCATACATCCAACGTACGAGCAAGGGCCATCTGTTGTCCTGCTTTCGGGGTTTGAAAACAGATTTCGAAGTGTTGAGGGTTGTTACTGAAGTCGAACGTACAGAGGCTGCAGCTAAGTGTGGTGCGCGATAAACACTGCGGTCAGTCCTAGTGCTGGGACCTGCAGAAAGAGTATTCAAAATCGGGTGGGGTATGGTAGGAAAGGGAAAACTTGAAAGCGTAAGGAGGGAGGCGTTAGTAGTAGTATGCTCTCGCCTATCCGCCCTGTTGTATGCAGCACTTAAGGCAACCAGGTTGGTGAAACTACGCGATGGTCGGTAGGACATCAGATTATTTTTAGTTTTAAGTGTTATGGTTGTACTTGGGATTGAATCCTACCAGGGCGCCCAGACCTAGACAGGAGCACATCGGTCAGATAGCTGGCAATCGAATGATTCAGCGATATTTGCCAGTAGGGTGGGAAGATACTGGGGAATTACATCGGTGAACAAAGAACTGTTGGGGCAAATTATAATTCCCGGTGTCCTAGGCCGAAGAAGAGGATTTCGTTGATGTACTTCGCACTGGGTCTTTGATTCAGAAATCTGACACACATGACAGGAGGATGTAGCGTTTTTCTTCACCGACCCTACCCGTAGCCTCTGACTAGATGGCTCAGTGGTTAGAGCGCGGATATATTTGACCGGAAGGTCCGCGGTTCGAACCCGGCTTCCGCCTCTCGACTTCCCGTCTAGGCTTGGGCAGCCCGGCAGTATCCCAGCCCTCGTGCTTCCTTCGGGTGGCATGGCAGTTAGGCACCGGAAGGGTGCTACAGCTGAACGATTATTATTATTATTACATCTCACTCCTGATGTTGCTGCGCACTACAAATGCGTTTGGAGCGCACTGAGCTCATGACAAGGTTTAGTTGTTTTTCGAGCGTGTTGGATAAAGTGCCTGTGGTCACGATCATCCATCGGGCGACCGGAGTTTACTGTTCTTAGGGCCGATCTTTCTTAACCTGACCTTCCTCGGAGGTAGACAGCATCGCCGCCTCCATAAATATGGACATGCTGTTGGCCTGATGGAAACACCTTACTGCTTTCACACTGCCATCGCATGGGACAGCATAACTTTGTGTTCAGATCGCTTCCTAAGACGACTACTCGTAGTATGGAGCCTTGCTGGGATTGATGAGACTTTCTCTTTGGATCTCCTGGCATGGTCGCAACCTGTGGGACAACGTTGCAGCCAGTGCAGCCCACGTAATGAATACAGCACTAAATCCCGAGCACCCCGTCATTGTGGCCGGTCGTTCTACGCTCCGTGGTATCTCCTGTTCAAAAGTGAGGGCTGCATTCCTCCCTTAACATTCGGTAAATGCGGTGGTCATATCGTTAGTCACAACTCAGTGGATCCTGATTGCAGGTGCAACCAGGTTCCGCCATCGCTGTGAGTACTAGTGTTTCAAGTGACACTAAAACCATTGCACGAAAACTCAAATTTGGATTGTTGCGAAAACTGGTTGAAACTCGGGTCAGTCACTAATTGGGCTTCGCCCGGCGTGCTGGCCATTTTCCTACTTATAATCTTTCAAACGCCTCTTAGACGATCACCTAATTGAACTCTAGCACATACACCACTTCGGTGATCTGATTTTCTATTCTATCGGTTATAGTAAACCACATTTAACCATTGTTTATCTTTCCTCAAACCGCATTCGACAGCACGGCGTGCCGCCGGACTGATTGCTGATATTTCCTGGCCAAACGCCACCAGACCTCCGATATGATTCCGACGCGTAACAGGGTAGCTCAGCTATCCCCCGAGATCTACCCCATAACTTTTGCGTCTCATGTTTCAAGAAGAAGACCGTATTGGTAACTCTCTCATGATATGTTCCGATGTGCGATTCCAGGTTGACTCGTTCCCATACCGAAAAACCCAGTTAAGTGTCAATGAAGTCCTCAACCAAATACACCCAATATGCCCAATATTTCAGTGGATTCTACCTCACAATCTAACTCAAAAACGGACATGACTGATGCTCACCCTCAAAAATCAATCGCGAAGGCTTCGGGCTGGTGCAAACCTTACGGACCAACCTCTGGATTGTAAATTCGTCATCCGACGAATCCAGTTTCTGTACTGGATTCTCCACTACTTGTCGGCGTTCTGTCAGCATCATTTATAACACACATATGCCGGTTAAATATTATGTCCGGGTGCAGCAAAGATACCTATCACTGAGCAATGAACTCAACGTCGAGGGCGGTGGCTGGCGCATGAAGTTAGCATTCTGATTGGTTTTTAGTCCTTTCGCCGGTGGTCGCGACCTTGAGTCCACATCCATTGTACATACAACTAGCTAGGGATTCACGCGATCTGCTGCAGAAACACAGTTTACCTTAGTCGTATGCCAGGTTTCATGTAACCTCCGACAGAAACATAAGTGGAAACGAGTGGGAATATCAATCTATTCAGAAAACCATGTCGACAGATCAAAAAGTTTCACTATTAGAAAACGGAGTGAAATGTCTAGTAGTGACATGGCGGGTTTAGTTAGGACATTTGACACATTTGGTTATATTTCTCCCTTCTCACACTCTCCATATTATCCACACAGTATTCCCCACGAAGACATTCAGTGAGAAATTATTCGTGCTCTATTTGCGGCAGGTGATGACCTACATCTGAACAGTATCGCGAGGAGCCCAAAATCAGCTTAAACACCTGCATAAACATATGGTGTACTCGTGAAAATAACTGCTTTGAACCTTGCACTTCACTGACAAACTGACTGCATTTGCCTGACCTTCATTATCACTAAGACTGGGAGGTACCCAATGATGTGCCTGTTTGGGTCCAAAGCAGACCGCCAAAGTGTTTTGACGTTAGACCCCGCGAGGTTGTAATCGGCGCGCTTGTCAACGTAGCATAATGGTGAGTGCATAACTATTTCTTACGAAGTGAATATGAGTGCAGCGGCTTGAACACTTCTGTTGTATGAATGAAAAACTGGCTATCATTATCCACCCAAGCAAGAGTGTCAGGTGCGTCGCTTTGATTGTCATCGTATTTCATTCTTCTCCCTGCACGGAAGACCAAAAGGAACTAATTTTGAGGCCTTCTTGTTTGCTGAGCCATTCAATGAGATGCTTCAGTGTGACTGCACCCTCACAATCTTCAAGGCCATCAGTGATATGCCTGAAAGGCACATACATCTGAAGAAGACGGAAAGTTCGTATATGGCATCGATGCCAAAAAGGAGACGGGAATTGGCGTGAAGGGACGCTATAATGGAGATCCAGGAATACGACAACAAAATACTCTACTGTAGAGGCAGTCACGTAATGGCCGAAACCTTTGGCACGGCTGGCTGTGAGAATGCATTATACTGCTTCAAAAGCGGCATGGGGGACGACTCGCAGATGAAACTTACAGGTGGCGGACTTGGTATTCGTAACCAAACAGCAACACACCCGCATTACCCGGTCGAAGGGGGTTTGTAATAGCCGCTACTCCCAAATCGGATGTGTGCATCAGGGCGATAGGGCTCAAGGCTTCCGATGGTTCAGTAACTACAGATATACTAAAGAATGTTACCCTAGGCACATGGCCACCGCAGAGGGCATGAAGGACCGGAAGAGGTTACTGTGGCTCTATTCAGTTGTATTATTTTTGCTTCTCATCATTGTTGGTATCCGGTGATGAGTGAGAGTGGCTTAAGTAATGCTACGCTGGCTTGGGTCAGGAGATTGAAAACTTCTTTCGTTCAAGCCCTTCCAGTTCCTGTTTTCTCTGTCCACCCTATGGATTCACCTGAAATCCCTAATGATTTTTGACCCTTGGCATGTCGGACCAACTTTGACGAACATTTTACGAGCTTCCATTGACTACTTACGTTACCACACGTTGTGTGCTCACGTTGGATGCTAACTCAGATCGCTTTGCTGTTCTCGTCGAGCTTTCTTTGGGATTATACCAATTTGCGTACGGAGATCCCGTTAATCTGAGGTTTGTATCACTTTTATATGCGCATGTTTGTACGCGATGCACAATGAACTGTAATTTATGTGGTGTTATTCTCGTATGGAGCTGGGCAACTCCCGCAACAACGCAGAAACCACAGGGAGTGGGAGCCATAGCGAACAAGATCTTGTCGACCAGATGCAACCTCAGTCTCAGGCAACTCAAAAAGTGAGGACGAAGCATTCTCTTTTTCTGCGAATGTCGGGCGTTCCGAGCATCTGTGGTGACTGTTAGGGAGTAGTACAGTTTGTTGTTAGAAAAAAATCATCTGTGGAGGCCGTGTAAAGGACTGCGCCATGTCTAGTATATGGGTTCCAGCTTACTCGAAAACTGCAACTTTGAAATCACTTCAACCTTTGAACATCATATTTTGAATTTATCAGCCCTCTCTGGAAGACGGGGTGGATATATCAGCAAACTTTTCATCCATTACGGAGACATTGGAAAACATATAACCGTTACGTCTTTGTGTAAGTTATAATTCTCCTCAGTTTTGCTTCCTTCTTGTACGATGTCCTTTAAAAGGAGGTTCAAAACGGTCAAGTGTACGTCAGGTGTTGTTGCCCGGTTTTGGTGTCGTGGAAACACAAATAGGAGCAGGGTGACCATGCTCATCCAGACGTTAAATTTGTGTGTAATGCAGCACAAGTACCATAAAACCTAACACAGGTTTAAAAAATGTCATCCTAACATGGCACATGCACCAGAAAACGCCGAGAAATTTCAGGTTGCTTTTATATATGGCATTGACCAAAGATTTCAGAAACTTCGTCGAAATCACCTGTGGTTTGCTTGTGAGCAACACAAACATGATACGTATTGGCAAGTGGTGGTTTTGCATCACAATATTACTAGTTTACCATTCGTTCATTAAACTGCCTCGGCGCTTTTTCTGTTAGGCTCAGGAGACGGAGGAAGCCGTACTAGGGAGATGTGAAGAGAAAAGTTGCTATTCTTTACGGCCGGCTTCATCAAATATTGGCATAAAATCCGTTCGCTGCAGAAGCGTGTTGCTGTTTTGGGATGTCACTACATAGTTTGGTGGATATTTGAACATCACGCACAGTGTGGCTTTTATAGAAGCACCGCACAAGGACGAACATATTAAATTCCGTGTGAACATTTTCCAGAACAGATATTTTCCCGGTTTTACATGCGGTGTCAGTTGTTAGTTATATATGAACCTACTCAAATTCATTGGATGGAGGGAAAATTTAAATGGAATCGTCTAGCCGCACGAACTGTTTTAAGTGACAGTAGTTTTGTCGTTAACGTTACGCATGTTTGTACTGCGGTTCCGGAAAATGTCAAACAAGCCGTCACTTGAGGGTTGCTGGCGTTTTGCGGTGTTTCCTACATGGGGGATAACATCTATAAAATATTCAATGCAAACACCACCCAGGCGGATAGTTGAACAACGTTTGTACGCGTTATGCTCATCATAAAGCGCAACGACATTGTTGAAAAATAGGGCAAGCAGATTCTCTTCACCATGAAACCTTACGCGATTTCGTTTACCGTGGCTAATTGTCCCAACTGCTAGGCACATACCTATGCGCGACGCTGGTCATGGGGTCCCAGCTACGCATGATAGCTCTATCCTGCTGTCAATGGCTGTTCTTCATACTCATATATGTTGTCAGTCTGCCACGCCCACGCCTAAAAAATTTCACAACTGTCGCCTGCGAATTATGTTTTTGTTCATTAGTTGCATCAGTAAAAACGTAATGAGTGGTCACTTCGGTTCCCGTTTTGCTGAAGCCATTTTCATTCGACAGGTATTCTGAATGGAAAAATATATAATCAATTACGTATCTTAGATGGAAGTCTTCAGCCGTATAACTGTTGGAAAGGCAAACTCACAATGTGCCCAGATGGTTCCATTGTGGATAATGAACGATCTGGGTGTACACTGATGTTGCGACGTCTAGATTCAACGATCATTTGCATTATTGGATGCAGCGAAATTAAAGGGTGTTGTATACAATGCATTCGTAAGTCAGCGCTGCAGACTTGATCCCTGGAATCCAGGGACCTCTCGCTCAAACGTGTACCCAATGATGTAGCCATAGCGAAGATCTAATGATTGGTGTCAAATCTGCTCCTTTGGGGCACTGAATCCTAGCTTCAATCCACTTCTGCTCGCCGTCAGTTATATCTTGTAACCGAATGAAAGCAAGAGCCGTCGTCCTCAACATGAGTGGAAAACACCCCGTAATCATTCACACTAGCACTCTTACCAAATCGTGGCTCCGCTCTTGGACAACGCTTATTAGCTCCGGTGCTTGCGTTTGCATACCGGCTATTTTGTGATCTTCAGCATCCGGTTATAGCATAAAAAATGTTCCACATCTCAGACACACCTGAAACGTTGGTTGTCTCCCACGATTTAGGCTATTCTGAAGCTCTTTTCTAAGTCTGTCATATGGGTTTGGGCCTAATCTAATTCATCGTTCATGCCAACGTATTGTCACGCATCCACTTTTATGATCATGTCCAAACTGTCCAAATACATAGATGACAAATACAGCCAACCCCGATTCGACCTCACCCTCTCTGATGTTAACAATGATTACCTAACGGGTGACTTCAAGATTTACCCCATCTTATGTCCCAGGAACAAATTTCCTTCAACCCACATCCAATTATCAGACACCGCCACAACGCCACTACTCCTGTCTTTGTCCTCTAAGCTGTCGACGACCCTGTTTTTTTATCACCCATTCCTTAACGCATTCCGCCTGCCCATCCACATTTGTCCCAGCCGGACAGCCTTCTTGTCCGCTTCCCGTCCCCAAACATTCACCATACTTTTCTGCACCATGTTCTCCACTTCTTGAACCCCAGCCTTAACGGTGCCAAGGACTGCACGGTTGACAGCTCTCCTTTTAACTGCATGCCATCCTCCCAAGTACCCCCTAAGTCCATGCTCAGTCTCACATTCCACCCTCTGCCGTGGGATCAAACCCTCCTTAAACATCATTCACTGCTCTGCCCACAGTGTTAAGTACAGCGCGATCGACCATGAACACGCGCTTAGTTAACCCACCCCAAAACATTTTAACAATTTCCCAATTAGAACGACTAGCTCGCCACTGAAACTATCAGTAATTTCAAGAATATACACAGATAATTGAAGCAAGAGCAGCATTTGTCGAAACCCAGTGCCGCTGACTTACGCTTGTCCAGGTTGTGTCATGCACCCTAAGATATCACTCTATGAATCCAAAACATAAGTTACAGCACAGCAAAAAATGCTGTCTCATGTGTAAATTAACAGATATTAAAAAACGCCCGCGGCACTACGCTCCTGATGCAATTCGTTGTGCAAAGTTTCTACCCTCTTCCCCAAGTTCTAACAGCACCATGCTAAAATCACTCGATAGTCCTAGCCTACAACACGACGCACCTCACGTTTCTCTTCGTTCGTTTGTCCCTGAATTCTTTGAAATACCAATTGATCCAGGATTGTTTAGCACTTCATTTCGTGCAGCACACAGCATTAAAAAGCCATCCATAACCCTAGTTACTATGCCACTGTTCACTATGCCCTCTTATTGGTAACTTGTATTTATTTGCAGCTTCCTAATCCACTTTCTGACTGAACGTTTCTGAACCGTTTTAAAGACTGTAAACGATGGCTTTTAACCCTATTTTCACCCTAAAACGCTCAAATACATGATAGTCCTGCCTTACCAGGTGCCTGCAAACCAACTATCCGGCAACACGAGGTAGCTACGAAAGCATGCTTCAACCAATATTTCGGGAACCATCAACTCATACGTTTGCCCTTCCAACCCATCTTCATGGGTGATTACATGACTAGCTCTGTACTAAGTCGGGCAAAATTTAGCCAATAAGCCTTCGTCATTTGCACATATGGTCAGTCCGGTTTGCACTGATCGCTTTCCGCCATTTCATACTGTTTCCACCAGAAAGTCGATCATCGTTTTCGAAATTGGGCAGTTTCGCTTCACTACCTATAGCTGCCTGCTATTTCAGGCCGCAATCTACTGGCGGGAAAGAGCCATCCGGCGCCCTCGATGGTCCCAAGAATATCCTTGATCCATGCCGGTCTTCATTTGTCACGATTCCTCGGACAATCCTAGCTATCCCGACAACCCCACCTGACACACTCGAGATGTTCATTAGTGGCTGTCCACGGATCCAAGTGTGATGCGCGACTCCCATCCTCAGTCTGGTGGCTAGCCAGCAGTCCAGCAAGTCTCTATTGTTTTCCAGCTAAGTGAGTTACATGCGCTCGAAAGACCGTATGAGTCAGCTGAAGTTGTGCCGAAAATTCTCTTCATACTCTGGGCTTCCTCTCTTTATCTTTTGAACCGCTTTTTGCAAAAAGTGAATATACAATTTACCTGGCCACAACCGAATCTGGGACGAGTCCTTTCTAGACAGCTGTACCCTTCCCTCCCATTTGCCAACTTCGGTGTTTCGCTGCTATTTCATTTTTTTCTGCAAAGAACTTCGCAGATTTTCCTTATGTTCTCGTTCGGCCCCAGTAGCAATATTTCACCCTCCCACAGAAATTTTTACCCCCTGACTTCACTCTAACAGTTATACCAGTTTCAAAGCACATCATAGTTCTGTTATGTTAGCTACCGTTTATCTCTTTGCCTCATCCCCCTCACTCAGGCTTTTCCTGACCTTGGTCACCAACTCACTTGTTTATGGCCAGCCAGCCTCAGAAGGCTTTTTAGATTTTAGCGCAAATCGGCCGGCCCCGCCACTTAAGTACGCGTACCATCTCAGCTCGGTGTTTGAGTTCCTTGTCTGCCGTACTTTTACCCGTTTTATCAAGTGAAAAGCTTGACCTCTTGGTTTTGCATTCCCCTGTTGTGTTGTTGCCCAGTATCTTCACACTGTAACGGTCTGACCTTGCCTCAGTTTGTACGTCTCCCACAAGCTGGGAAAGAGCTTTTGGGCCGGATCAACCCACTAGTCTTCCTCACCCGTCTCAGCCGGACTATCCCAAGGATATATTTTAAGACTACTTCGTTTTCCCATGCACATCAACTAACTTCCAAATACTTTTTCAAGTTCACATCTACTTATTGCGGGATACTTTGAATCATGGAGGCCCAAGGCCAGCGCCCTCCAAGTGGATGTCAGCGCCGCGAAACATTGTTTACTGTACTGGAACCCTGTTCTGAGTTACAAAAAATGCGTTCGCATGTCGTTCGGGGGGGGGAGGGGCTCAGCGAACGCGTGTCGTGCAAGATGGGAATGGAATAAAGTGCGTTACGGAGGGAGATACCAAAATTGATTCAGGCATCTGACTCTCGTCAATTATGTTCTCCCCACGCCACCATAAAAATTTGGCCCAATGGGCGTTCGTCGTTGTTCGGATGACCCGGCGCACCTCGCTGCGGATTACTTTCGTGAATTTCAAGGTACTCTATGTGGATTATCGCTTCTTGAACACTCCAACGGATCTGCTTATTCTGGAGGCGAAAGTACGTAACCCCCATTTGTCTTTTCCAAAGCGATTATAACAAGATGGTTGCTGGCCTCAATATCGTTTGTTGCGAAAAAGCTCTCGAGGTATTTAAGGGCTTCTCTCTAGACTATCGTTCCCTTCGAGGGAATCTACTCCTTAATTATTCCTTGTTTGAAAACGGTTCGGTCGACTAATTTCTCAGCATTAACGCAGTTAACACACGGCGAGGACATGGTGAGAAAAACTTAAGCTCATAGAGCAAACCTTTGTTAGGCAAGAATTTTTCTCATTTCGGGCGGTTGGTGCGTGGTATAACCCTCCTTCGATGATTGTTCACGCTGCACTTAGAACCCAGTTCAAACCACATTGAGAAGCTCATCAATTTGAGTCCCTGCGCTGGTTAGCCAAATGCCCAATGCTGAGAACGGTGCTACACCTTTTTGCACTTGTGCCTTTCTGGCGGACGAAAGCCGCTGAACGACATTAACAAACCCGGCCCGGGATGCTTAGACGGAGTCCTCGATCATGTTTGTCAATCCAGGGGTCCGTGAAAATATTTGGTTTCTGTAATTGCTATTATCGATGGTCTTTCAAGGCGAGTTCGGGTTATTTTCGGATGCATCTGAATATGCGATCGAACACGTCACAAGCCAAAGCCGTCATCAATCTGGGAGTGAGACAGGAGTGGTTTAAATAGCCATCGATCTTAAGGGACTGCTTTTACCGTACCCATTTCTGTGTTCCAATGCGGCTCGCCAAGGTCACTTGATAAACCCGCTCGCCATGGCTACTGCGGTCACTGGGCAATGTCAGGAAGGCAAGGCGGAAGAAGCACCCTGTGAATTGCATCCGCTTCAGGATTCGTAAGTTTCACGAGACTTCGGGCGCATTTGTTCTAGATGGACATATTATTTGTTTCTTTTCAAGAGTAGTGGACTTTGGGATGAAAGTTTAGAAAAAGTAGCAACTTTTTCTACAATTGAACATTTCTGGAGCGTTATGCTGCACACAGATCCACCCTCCGGCATCGCTAACGGAACGGATGTTTACATGTTCCGTTCGGAGATTCAGCCTCGATGGGAAGACCCGAAAAACGAATCTGGTGGTCGCTGGTTGTTGAACCTCTCATCCAGCAGCCCGATTGACAGGTAAGTTAAAATGCACTGTTATATTGCTGACTTGGCTTTTGAAGCCAACACTTTCAATCTGATTTATCATTTTGGCGATACACTCATTTGACACTCATTATGGTATTCGACCTTCGTCGTTTTCCGAAAAGTATACGAAGTTAAGCCCTTTTGATCTGCTCCTGTACTTTGTGATTAGAAATGGTAAGGTGAACATACCCGGTAATGTAACTCCACTGTCAGCCATTCACCCATCGTTTTACCACAGTTAGGGTCAATGCGAATAGTTGTGCTGTCGCTGTCTCCTGCCGACACGTTGGGTTGCTAAGGCGATACTCAAAACGCAGCGGCCAGGCTTCACAGCCGTAGAGCAACATGGTCCGGTGCTGTGTTGTACACCCCGCCATTCGCCGACGGGCTGATGCCATGTTAACCCAGCAGCTGGCTAAGAAAAGAAGACACTACTCATCTCGGCGATGCCGCCGTCCGGCATGGTGTAACTATGCCAATACGTAAATCCACCATCTCTAGTGGTTCTGATGCCATGACCAGCTTTGGTAGCGCACACGTCCATTTTTGTAATAGACCTTCGCACACGAAAATGCATGACAACATTACTTAAGTTAGTTCGTGTACTTTATATCTAAATGAAATCTGCTACCAGTAGTGCAGTGCCTTCAGGATAGTTCCCGGTGGGAAGCTCCACGCCAGTAGAAATTGGAGCGTTTCTTCGATAAGTAGTCCGACTACAAATTTGAAAAAGGGAAGGCCACGAAAAGCAGTCCTGTCGAACACTTTTGGTGGTCAGCTCTGCAGGAGATCCGTTTATGTTTTAGTATAAGGATTGGAGTAATGTGACGAAAGGGCTCAGGACACCTTTAAAGAATAGGCATCACCACAAAACAACGCAATCGACTGAGCCAACCGCTGCTTCCATATCCAAGAAGACAATGGTTTGTCTTATATTTGTGTGGGAGTGTCTGTGTCGTAAATTGAAGATGTAATCAAGGGATCAACGACCTGGACGAAATCGGGCTTGGTTTTCACTGCTCTGTCTGTGGTAAAGCTGCATAGAATGATACCTGTAAACAACCTAGAAGCTCTGATGTCCGCTGATTCACAAATTGAGAAGTGAAGTCATTTTTAGAGTCAGGAACGACATCAGGTATTCGCCATTCCTCTGGCATTTCATTTATCTTCCAAATGCTCTGCATGAGTTTTGCCAGACTGAATGAGTCGGGGATTAGACAGCCAGAGTGCATTGTTTCTCTTTAGAAGTTCAACCTTGTTCCTGACTTCGTTTTCTGTTCCGACTGGTCAGTCCGTGTCCCGTTGTGAGGCTTGGAATGTTTTGGTCTTTATGCTAAGCACCACAGGCCAACCAAGCATGCCTTCTAGGTATTCTACCCAATGAAGCAGACGGTAGGACCTGGACTGCTTTCGAGCCGTTCCTGACCGGCTGCTTCCTTGGATCAGTGTAGCGGATAAGTTGGGGAGGAGTTCGACTATTTCCAGCCGCCGCTTTATTTTTGGGCTTTGATTAGCCACCAGTACTTCACGTCAGTCTTGAGACCGCGGTTCAGACGTTTCAGCGACCCTCCCGCTCAGTCGTACCATCATCCCGGTGGGATCAGCGTCACTCCGACGAGAGACGAATCGGTACGAGATCCAACTTTAATTGAGCCGTAGTCTCTTTTTGAAACGTAAACAGTCAAAAATACAATTCATGTCACTTCGGATTTCAAACCATTGTTCATTTGGTTGGTCATAGGTGGCCGACACAGCTGCTGTGTTGAACTTCTTTGATGATAATCTTGCAGCCAGTGAATATTATGGCGGTGAGCAGCCTTCTGCTTGATCGCTGGAAAGCGAGCGGCAATTCGGGTATGACTTGACTCCGTACGTCCGAAACTGAGCGACAGTTCTGAACAAGAGCGCAGTGTATAGCTACTTGCAATGTCATCACTCGGAGTGCTCAATTGTTAACCGTTTTGGAGGGTACCAGTTAGCGCGTCACCTTCATTTGTGCTTGCGCAAAGTGGATGATGAGCACGGTTGTTGGAAGCGCTGGTCGTTGTCAGTTCCCGGGCATCTACACCAAATCTACCGCATCGGGTCATGTTTTTGGTGCTTCCCAGCTGAGCATTTAAACCAACCGCCAGGGTACTAATATCCGTGCACTTTGCAATTCGCAGGAGTTCCGAAAGTTCTACGTCAAAAGCGCTTTCGACAATGCCACTGCTGCAGATTGTTGGGGCCTATGCAGAGGTACCAAACAGATTTCGGATTTGGGGTCATTGGTTGCAGATTCTGACATACCCAGCCAGTCTGACTGCACACAGGAATCCAGCCAAGCGGATCGTCCTAAGCTATCACGCTCAACGTAATATTCACACCATTTGGCCCACGGTATGCAGCCTCTGGATCAGCTGACAACCGAAAAGTCAATTTTAAGCAAGCTGAGCTGCATTTAATCGTGGTCAGGTACACTGCCTTAGGGTCTCGTACGCGTGGTTCGGAGTGTCAGCACAGGTTGGTTTTTAAAGAGGAATCTGTGAGCGAAAGAGATCTGTTGACCTATTTTACAAGGATAGCGGGTATGGGCCGCTGCAACTTTGAGGATATCCCTTGGTTTTATTAGTGCATGTTTCTTTTTTATTCTACCGAGTATAAGGCTCATAATAATAATCGTTCAGCTGTAGCACCTTTTCGGTGCCTAGCTGCCATGCCACCAGAAGGAAGCACGGGGGCTGGGATACTGCCGTGCTGCCCAAGCCTAGACAGGGGATGTCGAGAGGCAGAGGTCGGGTTTGAACCACGGACCTTCCGGTCAGTAAATTCGCGCTGTAACCACTGAACTATCTCGCCCCGGAGTATAAGGCTAGGGATCGATAGTTCATTCATAGAGCTGCGAACAAAGGTGATTGCATTGGCGTGTTTGGTAATTATAGTTTGAGCTAACGAATTGCGGAGACTAGATGCCGCTTCTAAGTTACGTGGTCAGATTTTACTTCCGCTTGTCCAGACCGAAGAAGGGAGCTGTTTGAGGTACCTCACCTTGAACCTTTGACCCAAAAGTCCAGCTCAATACAGTGGAGGAAGGAAGGATTTTGTTTGCGAGCCCTGTCCGGAGCCTCTGATCCAACGCGCTGTCCCGCGAGACAACCCTTGTTGGCGTTTTCATGGGGGACCGTGCCCAGAGCCAATGACCCACTTGGCCGCGGGGAGCTAGCCTAGCCAGAGAGTATGGGGACTAAGGCATTATTGCCTGACTCCTATTGTGGCGTCACATAACAGGTTCCATTTGAGCGGCGGCAGACTCTTCGGTTTCAAAAGTTTTCGACCATATGGAATGATGCACCAGCGGTTGTGACCGACCACTGAGCGGATAGTGCGTTTTTTGGGACCGACCCCTTCTAACCCGTCCTTATCGGGGGGAGGCAGCATCGCTGCTTCTATGAATATGGACACCATGTCGGGATGACAGATATTGGTTGGGGAACTGAGAGGGACCTTCCCTCTTGCGCCACGCACTTGTTTGTCTTGTCTATAAAGCACTGGACTTAAGTATTTGGTGATTTACCCAAGTAATACTCGCTACGGGCGAAGAAACTGTAACTTGCTTTACGGGTGGCGAACGAACACCCAACAACTGCACTATATGTGGCGAAGCGCCTGATGTCAAAACCCAACTCGAAATTGGCTAGCCAAACCGGTTTCTATTAGTCACCATCATTTCGGGTCGATGCGAGCAGAACGCCACAAGGTGTATCAGGCCTGCTTGGGGGATATGATCATTATGGGTAAATTAATTAGTAATGACTATCTATCTATCAGCTATAAACCGTGTGCCATAGGCACATTGGTTCCATCCGCTACAGTTTCGATCATCGTAAAGTGGGAGAGTGTGGGACAAACAGCAAAGCCTTGGAGGCAATGGCATATCTGGTTAGTTCGGGAACTGGATAGCTACTCATTGGAGGCTATGGCTGTGATGCATGAGCTCCATTGACTGCGCGATTGGGCCATTTCTGCCAATATCATTAACCATTGGTGAGTTGAGTCCCGGGGTCCCCATTCAGGGAGGTGGCAGTGGTCGACCCGACTAAGTCTACTGGGTAGTGTTTTCATGCTTTGTCGCCAGGTCATATACCGTCCACCTCTCGGCCGCTTCCACTCAGCAGTGGGGTTGCGCAAAAAAGAGCTCTTTGAGGCAGACGGTCTTCTGGCATGTGGGGTACATATCCTAACCAGCGTAACCTATGCAGCGTGAGTAATTCACCTATCACGACAGAATTCCCTCTTGGACCATCTGGCGTACCTCAACGTTACTGATCCTATGTTACCACCAGACCCCACCAAGCACAGGCGGGGTCGCGGGGATCCCATCCTGGAAGGCATACAACACCAACAACACCCAAACTCTTAGTGATCTCTTTCACGCCCTTCTGCCAAGTCATGCGTTGTCCACCTCGTGGTTTGCGCCATTTTGAAGGAGGCACGGACAACAACACTCGTCTCAGCAGACGGTGTTTTGGGATGCGTAGCACATGACCGAGCCATCGTAGTTGGTGGTGCTGGATCTTTTCCCCGATTGACGTACCAGCCGCACAACCAAATACCCGGTTTCTAGTCACCTCGTTACTAACACGCTGACTCCATCCAAAACCAGCCACGCTTCTGAGGCATCGTTGGTCGAAAACCTGAAGACGCCTCACATCATCTGTCCGCAGAGGCCATGTCTCGCACCCATACAACAACACAGCCCTCACTGTAGCCTGGTACACGCGACCCTTAAGATCTAGTGATATGCCTTTTTGACGCCACGAGTGACGCAAATTAGCGAACGTGATTCGAGCCTTTGAGATTCTTGCACTGACTTCATCAGACACATTGCCGTCAGAGCTAATACAACTACCGAGGTATGTAACGTTTTCCACAATCTCCAGTGATTCTCCTTGAATTGTAAGGGATATGTTCGGAGACTGCACATTCTGAAGCATGACTTTGCATTTTGAAGATGCAAGGCGCATGCCAAAAGATGGTATGATGCTGGTCAGTCTATTCAACAGGGCTTGTGCTTCGCCTTGGTCTTCAAAGATTAGGGCGATGTCACCTGCGTACTCCAGATCGACAAGGCTCTCATCAGCAACAATTTGAACACCGGGGTTTTGAAGACCGTTTAACGTTCGTCTCATTATTTCATTAATGATGAAGTTGAATAGGAATGGAGAGAGTGGACATCCTTGTCGGACACCACTTTTTGTAGGGAAGCTTTTTGAGAGCTCACCATACACTCTCACCCGCTCAGAAGTATGTGAATATAGGGATCGGATTATGTTTACAAACTTCTGGGGCATACCCTGTTGAGCAAGTGTAGTTAGCAGCACTGACCGATCGACAGAATCGAACGCACCCTTGAAGTCAAGGAATACCAAGATTGTGGGTCGTCTGTACATATGGCGTTGCTCTAACACCTGACGGAGTGTGAAGATGTGGTCAGCGCAGCCTCTACCCGGTCGAAATCCCGCTTGATTCTCACGAGTCAAGGTTTCGCATGCCACCGTAAGACGACTAATAATCAGTGACGCCAGAAGTCTTGTCACAACCGGAGTCAAACTAACACCTCTGTGGTTGCTACATTCACTGCGAGTACCCTTTTTGAAAATGGGCACTACTATCGATTCACCCCAGTTGTCTGGGACGGTCTCTTTCTCCCAGATAGACCCAAATAGGCTAGACAGGCACTGGCTGAGAAGTCCACCGCCATCCTTGAAAAGAACAGGTGGAAGGTCGTCAGGACCAGCAGCACGATGACGCTTGAGTAGAGAAATGCACTCGAACACTTCTGAGACTTAAGGCGGCTCCATATTCACGGTCCACCTTTCTGTTGAGGGCGAGGATTCTGGATTGGAGGTAGCTGGTGGCCAGCTGAATTTCTGTTCGAGGCACTGTGCCCAGCGGTCCAAACGTTCTGCTTTGCTGCATATCAGGGAGCCATTTCGGTCCCTGATTATTTCGCTGACAAGAAGTTTCCGGGGGCCAGTCGAACGAATCAAGTAGAACAGCTTGCGGACGTTTCCAGCACTCTTTGCATCTTCCATTTCTTCGGCATTTCGGGTCCACCAATCTTCTCGGTCTGCACGGACACTTAGTTTCACCTGGCGTCGGGTTGAGTTGTGGCGGCCAGGAGGAATCTGTCACCTGGTCTCCAGCAAAGACACGGTCCTATCAGATATCCAATGTTTGGATGAGGTTGGCTGGGTTGTACCGCAAACAGACGTTCCGGCTTTCAGTAGCGCTTTGGATATCTTTTCCCAGTGGCCGTTTATATCCGACATCGTACCGTTTGGCAGGCATTCGAGGAGCTGGTTCTGGTAGTTTCGTTTGACTTCTGGGTCCACTAGCTTCTCAATGGCCAAGCGAGGTGTGCGCGTTTTGCGTACGGCTGAACAACGCAATGAAAAGCGGGAGCGTACAAGTGCATGGTCGGAGGCCACGCTGGTGTTCTGGAAAGAGCGGTGGGCGGTGATCGACCCTCGCCACCGATAACTGACGGCGATGTGATCTATTTAGATTCGGGGCTGGTTTGTCGGTGGGCCCCACGCTGTCAAGCGATCTCCCCCGTTCCGGAAGTTGGTACTGCAAAAGAACAGTCTGTGATCGGCACACATTTGGAGTAAGCGATCCCCGTTGTCCGTGCGTCTCGTGTCCAATCCAAAACGACCACCCAATCGGACCTCAGTAGCGCTTAGTCTACCTACCTGGGCGTTCATGCCACCAGCAACCACAACGATATCCTCTGGGCGTAGAGGCCACGTCTCTGATCCATAAAGCAGTATGGATCGCACCGCCGCAGTGTAAACTGTCCTTGACAGACAAGTTGACTTCACGGCAGCGCCATAGGTGTTCGAGGTTGGCAAAGCTGTCCAGGGTTTTTGGAATCGAGAAGTAATCTCATCTCCAGCCACTCCACCTAAACTTATACAACTGCCCAATTGGACAAATTTATCCACCACATCGATTGGCTCGTCTGCAAGGATGAGGTTTGCATTTGGTCCCACCCAGTCTTGTAGCAGCACTTTGTAGGTGTGAAGGGCATGCCAAACCGTGCAGTAAAGTTATTTAGGTTATTTAAAATGGTTTGCATTTTTGAGAGATCTGAACCAAAGAGAGCAACATCATCCGCATACTCAATGTCTGTGAGGGAACGTCCTGGGAGGTTTCGGAGGCGAGCAGAGAAATTTCAAGCGGCACACCAATAACAAAGTTGGAGAGGAGAGGCGACAGAGGGTGCCATCATAAGGAATATAAATTTGGAAGGGACACCTTTGATCGCCAAGCACCGTTTCTTACGATCGAAGGTGTCAAAAGCAGATTTCAGATCAAGAAAAACAACCAACTTGGTACGTTTGAAACAGTGGCACTGTTCAAGAATTTGTCTCAAGATAAAGATATGGTCGATGCCTCCGCGGCCAGGGCGAAACCTCGTATGATTTTCATGAATCCGTCTCTCCCGATAATCGGTCAGCCTATGCAAAATGATGCCAGATTGCACCTGAGATGCGACGGATACCAGGCTGGTGCTATAATGGTTTTTGCATGACGTTGCGCTTTTTTGGAAACTAAGATGACGGTCGAGGGGATCCATTCGGCTGGTATTCTGTTTTCGTCCCAAATCTTCTGCAGCATGGATGTTAGACTTCACCAGGACAGACCATCCGCGCCAGGCGCCTTGTCGTGCTTGAGGATTGATATCTCACGCTGGATTTCTGTTGTTGATGGTGGGCTGGTATGGATGTTCCATTCAGGCCCACTGGGTTCTTCCAGCGGTTGTGTGGAAGGAGACACCACCACCAGCGTTCTCTGTCATTCTTCAAGCTCATGATTATCTGGTGTTTGAGGGATCTGCGTGTGCCATCACAGTCGCTAGTTGCTGGTATAGCATTTCTGGCCGCAATAAGACATGCTGATCTCGGCGATATCCAGTGTTCATTCAATCGAGTCAGATGGCTTGGACGGACGGTTCTGAAAGCTGAGATCATAGCTTCTTTAACTCGCCTCCATTCAGCCTCCAAACAACCTTGGTCATCTGCATCACTGTGCGCATCCAGTAGCTTTCTAGCCAGATCAGCTTGATAAGCTCGAGCTAATGAAACCTGCCGAATTTGATGGACGGAGGTGCTTTGCTTTCGCACGCGTTATGCTGACGGAAAGCCTATTGATATCCGGGCCCACACAATAGCATGATTAGATTCAAGCTGCATACACCAGAAGGAACAACAATCTTTAATTGACGCTCTCTATCGGTAACTGATTGCCACATGGTCTAATTGGATCCACGGCTGTCTTGCAACTACATGTCGATAGCAAGCAGTTTTCACGCCGTATAAATTTTCCGAGTAATCGACATTATCCAGTCACATGGTGCTCTCTATGAACATGTAAGTGTGCAACTCAATTCGGTTCATCGTCATCCTCATCAACCTGGTCACGCTCGTCATCCTCACAATCGCCGTCATCACCAGTCATCCTAATCATGCTCATCATCAACCATTATCATCAGTCATTATTGTCAATTCGCCAATCGGTGATGTGGATGGTTTCCCTATTGGCATTAATCGTGGAGCACGTTGGTAGGCTCTGACCCCGATGACCTTCCTCCTTACACCTTCATGGACCGCGCAAAACGCTACTGAGAAGCCGGATATTCTATAAATCAGACAAGGTAGCCAAACTACTCTGTAAGTCACTTCGCTGCGGAATGTAATCTCACGATGCTGGGTGATGTTAGTTCTACTGCATTATGTCTAACTACACCCTTAGTCAAATGTTTGGTCCCAGAAAAGACTGGAGTGCGATTCATGTCAACGCTAGGTGTCGTCAGGTAAAACAGTGCATTCACTGACCGAGGTCGGAAGTGCGAGGGACTGGAAGACGCAAACGCTGCTGATAACGTCCCGTGATCGGTTGATGGTCGACAATCCCGCGAAAGCCCGTATTAGGCGGAATCACCAAGGATCGTGGCGGCTTGTGGACCATCACTAAGGTTAATCGCTTGGACGGCTAGGTCAACTGCAACAATTCAACTGACTCACCGGTCAATTGCCCTGTTATATATATATATATATATATATATATATATATATCCATGCTTGTACCTGGATAAGCTCGTAGAAATCAGCATGATCATGACAGAAATCTCAGTCCACATTTTACAGGGAAGCATCCGAACCGCGATCTATCGAGATACAATTTTGTCACATTAACTTCCATGTACTATAGTGTCATGGCCGTTCTTCGAACTTTCGAGATGTTTATTGTCATTGGGACGTTCCTACATTTTTTTAAGATACTGGGAGGAGTTGTTGATGCTCCTTGTTGGTTGTGACTGGGAAACAGACGACGAGGCAGAACAAATATGCGGTGCAGTTTTCCAGCCACGTACGCGAGGACACAAGATGGCCGTTTGGCTATCTAACAGTCAAGATAAAGATACAATCCTCCGGATTGGAAGGCGAATAAAAGAACGGCTCAATTTCCCCGACAAAATCTACTTCCAAACAGTTTCGGAACAGAAGTCCTTTGGTCGTGGAAAAGATATTACCACTGGAACATATGTGCTGTGAACAGGAATACCAATACTCCAGTCCTCTAATTCTATCGTCTTTGCATATTTGCCATGCCGGTCTTGTGATGCACGGTTGAGTTGATTCTTCTGTACATGACCCTTTCTCATTTTTGACCACAGACTGCATTCAGCTTTTCTACCTGCTCTCCGTAGGCAAAATTTTCCACCTGCCCATTCCTGAACAGTTTTCACGTTTCAGCCTCAAAAGTTATTTGAGTCTGAATTTCCGCTATGTGTTGGTCTGCGTTCTGGTGCGATTTGGCAGCGGGGGTCAACTTGACTGACTCATGTTGGTTTCAGCATCTGTACTGTCGCATGTTTTACCCATTTCAGTTTGCAAGAGTCGAAGTATCGTTACCGTTGAAGTCGTTCCAACACTGCCATTTGGTGACCTGTCATATTTTCATTGCAATAGAGTGGGGTTCCAGTTCATTACGATTGCCCTTTTACTGGATTGTCTCACCAGGACTGAGTCATTCTTCCGAGAGTTTGCGGTGTTTCTAGTGTCAGTCGGAAAGCATTTCCTGCATCTAATGTAAAATGATGCTATACATTTGTTAAGACGCACCACGAAACTTATTTCCAAAGTAATGGCCCATACCGGATGTTCCAATGACGGTCATGCCCATTCGCACAAGCTTTTTTGTCAAAAAATTGGCTGTCCAACTTACCACTTCAGGATGAAGTATCGGTATAACCACTTGGGTTTAGGTAGGTCTTTCCAGCCGATGTTTGAACAAGAGGTTGACAAAACTTCTCGAATGGAATGGGAAGTGATTTCCCATTTGGGTTACATTTCACCTGCATGTCATACGACGCACACTACGGATTAAACAACGATACCCCACTGCGTATGAATTCAAAGTTGCAGCCCCTTGTTAAGATGCGTTGATTTGGGAGTTAGTGGTAAATTTGATCAACACATTCGGATGTTACATGGCGCTTTTTAGCTTACTACGGGTAAGCGGTCGTTACCGCTGGGATTCCTGGAGGTGTAATCCTTTAAGGAATAATCGCAACAGCCGCGGCTTGCCAACACTTGTGTGGCTCTTGTGACTGATGGGATTCAAGTTTCCGTTTAATTTGCACCTAGATGTCGAGCCTCCTTGAGTGTGCTCATCATATGAACCATTCAGCGTAATAAGAATTATTAACGTTTGATGGATTCGATATTCGGTTTAGTAAACTCAATGATTCAGGAACTGCTTACCTGCGGAAATCCAGTAACTTTTGCTTTAGAAAGACGCTAAGTCACCCAGAGTATGGATTGTGGCGTCAGCAACGCGTAACTCACGAGTATTTTGTAAGTGGGCAACTGAGCGACTATGTGTATTCGCCCGGAATCTATTCAGTAGTCCAAATCGGGGACATTGCCCTTGGAACGACTTTTCTAGGTTTCGTTTTGATGGGTGGATGCAACATGCTTCTTCGGAATGACAAATGAGGCTTTTTCTCCGAACTGCTTAGATTTAGGTGGACGCAACAGGTGAAGATCGCATCAGCAATGACGAAGTGATAAGCGTTATATAACAAGGGCTCGGGATAGCTCAGTGGTTAAGACGCCAGCTTACGGATCGGAAGGCCCATGGTTCGAGCCCAACCTCAGCATCTTGACTGCTCTTGTCTAGGCTCGGACAACCTGGTAGTATCCCAGCCCTCGTGCCTCCTTCCGGTGGCATGGCAACTAACTACCGAAATGGTGCTACGGCTGAATGTTTTTACACAGCAATGGGTTCTCGCTGTTTTTGTGACAGTGTGTCCTGGTACTTCACATGTAATATTCGTAGTCATACGAGTTCCATCAGTATGCTCTTTCACAGGACTGGTCAAATTTTTTATAACGGTATTTCTTGGAAAGTTCGGATAGCTGTATGGTGATGGTAACCACCGTTAGGTATTTGAGCCACATGCATCATTCACAGGGCCCTTCCTGTCTTCCATATGGTTGATGGTTACATCGGTGGTCTCCCTCTCAGTAGCTAGGTCATTTCATTCACTCAATGAATACTTGACATTTAGAAAATTCTATAATCAACCTCTGTGTTGTGTAGTGGTACGCGTGTTATAATATACGCATAACTAGTGATACATTGCTACTCTTCGGTGACGCACTAATGATGTCGCCCTGATTAGTGATGAAACGTTTGCCACCAGGTTCCCTAGCTAAGCGCTAGGGACAATTCCAGTATCAAGATTACGGTGGGGCTGCTCGCGATAGCCTTGTTTAGCTTTTTGTTCTGTAATGTGATGGTTCTCCTCCGGCGTTTAGTCATCGCACTACTGTGAATAAAAAATGTGCAGATTTCACTTCGATCGTTATCGATTATTTACCATCTCTTATAAAGGCGGAAATCCTTGAATTCCGCCAAATTATGAAGATGTTGTAATAACCGGCGAATCCCATCTAAAGTCGGTCATTCACTTGTTCAATTTTCCTTTGTCTGGTACTGGGGCGTTGGCGTTAGTATCGTTTGGGATGTAGGCTTTAAAACTGAACCTGTTATACCATGGAAAAGTGCAATGTTTGGTTGAGTAATCTACTTAGCAAACTTATCGACCTGGCCATTTGTCCTGGTAGGGCTGACCTATCATATTGTCATGTTCTATCACAGCAAATTGCTTGGAGCTTTTCGTTTTCCGTCTTTATTTCCGAGACAGCTGGTTGTGGGTAGTAATTAGCCGATATGTCGGCGGCGGGTGGGGGTGGAGTAGAGTGCGGGTCAGGGGTAGGAAGTGATGAATGTCCAATTTACGAAGCAGCCTGGCCTAACTGCGGATCTTGTTAATCCCAATCGAATCATTCGGTCAAACGTATGGACAGTGGTTACTATGCTACCAGCTAGCAATAAGCTAGTCTAACTAATGTTGTTAGAATGAAACCGGAGTTGGCGCCAGTGCACAAGATCTCGGGATGCTCATGTCGAAGATGACGCAATCAGCGCATGCAGCGTCAGCTTAGATGGGGTTAGGAGAGGTCATCCCAAGCTCAACAAGATTACGATGGCAACAAGAATAATAATTGAGTTCTTTCACGTTAGTGATGCGTCAATCAAATTCTAAACAACGTAACTTGGTAATTTCGGTCATCTGGGCTTAGCGGCTGAGTGGGTGCTATGCGATCGCTCCGCTTTTTCGACAATCATGTGATACGTAACATGGGTCGGTCGGAATAGATGAACAAGCCTGCTCAGCGATTTACCACCTAGGACGACCGCACACTGATCCGTAAGTCAGCCGTTAATCTACAGCTGAGACGAATAACTTAACAGAGCCCGAAATTATGTACTGAAGAGTTACGAAAGTTGCACGATTCCAGTACATCTCTTGCGAAGATAAAAAAGCTCAAGTCGGTCCCAAATGGGCAAAGCTTATTGACAGCGGAGCAGCACCGTCACCCTTCTGACGGAACCCGCGACCGCAGAGACCGACGGAAATCGTTCTCACTTATGAGGGCTTCTCTAGAGTGAATATGCAGACACATAAGGAGGGTATAACTCGTATGACCATTAGTTCAGATGTGTTCGCTCTATGTATGACCCACCGGTGCTCGACCTTTGTCTTAGGTCAGATGGTGAAGCCAGAAATCAGTTAAGAAAGCACATGAGCGTAAGCACACGTGCCACTCCTGATAGACGAGTACGGTAGAGCTGGTGTTCTCACCTCTCAAGGCTAACGGGACATTCGGCCAAGAACGAATTAACAATCCGCAGGTAGGACAGTTTCCAGTGTGAGGCGCGATCATCTTTTTGGTGAGCTGGCAACGCGAAATCGGATCAACTGAACGCACAATCATGACCGTTTTCGATTAACCTATCAAATACAAGGGTTCTATCGTTTTCATGATCAACTGTTTTGTTACTTGCGAAACCAGTGGAAACCCTTAGAATGTACACAATGCTGCATAAGTTTCATCGGGCAACAACTAAACCTCCAATTGGCTACTAAAACCAATCTTAAGCGATCGAAAAAGTGACTCCTGCAATCGCCAGTAGTAGTTTACCGTTCCTCGCAGATATGAGCCACTGCTCAGTTGAGTGCGAACGGGCTAGGAGGTCTCAACATACTACTATCTCTAAATTTCTGTCTCTGTATTATTGGCCAAACCCGTCTAAACATATAGCTTGACCGATAGTCACGCTAGTCGCGTAGGTAGGTGAAATCAAACCGTCAGACGCTAGTGAACGGAAAACCGTGATAGTTACATTAGCATTTTTATGAAGATGATCTCATGTCTTCGTGCTAAACATCCATAGATTCTTTACTGTACTGATTGATCGAACTGGAAAAGCCATCCGCAATTGGTTCGTTCCCCATAAGTATTGGAACATGCCGCTTGTCGCTGACTAGTCTAAGGTGCCCGCTGGTAATAACGGTGGATAACATACAGAAGTGGAATAGAATCCATTGGACTGTTTTCTGTGAAATTATGTGAAGGTGGAACCACAATGTCGAAGAGCAATGAAAGTGTGATAGCTACTTAACCTCTGGAACTAATCTGGTCAATTAGCAGCGTGTTCTTAAAATCCAACCTCCTTGAATGCACTTGGCAGCAGATTACCAGAAATAGCCTTGTCTTTGTGTCGGCAGCTCCGTTGGCCGTTACGAGCCAGAAGACAACCAAACCTGAATGTCGAACTTCAATCTCTTGACAGTGGCATTCAGCTGTTTCTATGGGAAGGTGTTGTGCTCTACAGAAATCACTCGACATTGCAGACTCTGACCAAACTCGCGTTACGCCGTGCGAATACGTCAAATTGTATGAGGTAATGCCAGTTCACTTTTGAAAATGACCGGTTTTTGAGTGTCAGTGATTGAATAATCCACGAGTGCCCAAACACAGCTGACTGATGAATGCTTTTTTAACCAACTGGGACAGTCTGCCGAAGCTGTACACAGCTCATTACTTCTAGCTAATCGACGCCATTATGGCTGTCACCACTCTCCACGAATACACCGTATCCCGAACGAGGAACTCTTCGTTCATCAAATGAGATAATTACGTGGCTCTGCCAAGCTCACACATACCACCGGCAGACACTCGAAGGTTAGCCACTTGAAGGGCGGTGAAAAATACTACTGAACGGCGATAATCGTCATTTTGGTGGAGGGCATGTTACCTCTGAATTACGAATGACCAATGCGTTTTTGACGAACTGGGCAAAATAAATTGGGACATTCTCATTCTAAGTGAGTTTTTGCACTGTTATTTCCAAAACGTCTCACACAGTCACAAGGTAAATAGCCCCTGCTGTTTGAACAAAAAAGATGGAATATATATAGTGTACTGGCATCCGTTTTCGGATTGGCCTATCACAATGAACGAAGCCGATGGACTAACGCACGGGATGAGTAATGCCGCATACGGTTTATGCTTGGCCCATGTGCATCCACCGGAACGCCCTGTACCCGGTGTAAACCCGAGGGAACCATAGATTCAACCGGACGTGGCATTTATGAAGCCGTCAGCATGCCCAACTGGTGGTCCATACTCGTAAGGCCAAGCGGGTACAACCGAACCGTGCATGCCAAGGGGAATCTGCTGGCCCACCTCACTCAAGAGGCACTTCCTAGTTATACTTATATGGGTAGCTAGTGCTAGTCATCATTCGGCTAGGTCCGTACAACAATGGTCACCTCTAGCACTGCTGTAAGCCTTACACGCCGGAATGTCCGGAAAGATAGTGTTGGTCTTTTGCATAAATAGATTATAATACATTCAATCACCATCCAAAGAAAGAACTCTCCACAGTAATTCTCGCTTGACGGAATCGAAGGATTTCGTGAGGGTATGGAACGGTTGACAATTTTCCGGGTTTCGAGCTGTTGTGGAGCAAATATCAGGTTCGCTGTACTGTGGTCTGTACACGATCCTCGTTATTCTGTGACGGTGTGTTTCGAGCAATTCCGATGTTAAGTGGTCGAATAAGATGCATATCAGGAGTTTGCCCGCGCAGCTCAGTAGACTAATACTCTGTAATTGTAAGGCGATCATAGCACCCTTGAATTCTTGTGGAGCTTCCCCTTCTTGTCACAGTATGTCGGTCGCTTGGGGGACTAGCATACCTGAGTGCTTCTGTTCCTTCTTCACCTGCCTTGCTACTCCGCAGTTGCATATTCACTTGCTGCACTCCTGCGATAATCGCACGAAGGTCCAGGGACACTTTCGACTCTCACCAAGGCAGCCTACCCATTGTAGACCATTTCAAATTCACGTGAAGGGATTACGAATCCAGGAGGAGAAATACTCGTCTCAAGAACAGAAATAATGATTTCTAAAGTAGGAATACTCACATCAAGAGCAGGAATAATAACTTCGTATTGATGTCACAAAGGGTTCACTGTCCGAACGCGGTACACAGGAGACTCGCTTGCCAGAAGGGAAGACAGTGGAAACAGAAACAAATACGCGCCAGTACGGTCACACCGGAGAGTGTTGAGCTCTAAGGTCACCGATCGACCGCCCGTATATGCTGTAGGTGACCAAGTGACTTCACTTAGTTTAGCGAAGAGTTTAGCCCTCGTCCACTGCCTGTAAAGCGTGTGCTCGACATGTGGGGTCAATCAGTTATCGTAGCACATCCAGGCTGTATGTATGAGCTGCCTACGAACCCGCCACGTTGCCTCAGTTGGCTCCAGTATTGCGCTCGAGGGCCATCCAGGCAGTCGTTGATGCTGAATAAATCCGCCATGGTTTCTTCGTCGGGAACATTTCACAACATTTCGGTTTCAGTTGGCGGATGCTCATTGCCAAATCGTAAACGTCCACCGTGTATTGTTGAACAATGTGTATATCTCGATACCGAGTTATTTCAAGGTTTTTGTATAGCTCTACTTTGAGCATGACTGTCAGCCGGTTGACTAAAGAGGAGAATGAAATTGCAAAAGGGCTTCAGTGCGCACTTGTAGGCACTTGAAACACGTATTTTTGGCATACATTTAAGCGAGTGGAACTATATGTTCGAACCAGATTTGCCAGATAAAGTTGAAATCAAATACAAGGGATGGGTGTTATCCAATTGCATGGGAAATAAGTTTAATAACAAACACTATTGCGAACTCTAACAGGGGTGAAAATATTTCCATGAGGGTGAGTGGATCAGAAGAATGAGGCGATTTCTGATTCGAAATTCGCACACTCACTAGATTACCAGCTTCTGTCGTTGATTCAGCAATATGCAAAGCGGCGTGGTGCGCATTTTGGTTTAATGCGATCAAGGGCTTGCATATGGATTCATAGGATAAACGATGCAACAGAATGAAATCTTGGCCAATGTTCTACCATGTGTACCAACGAACGCAACATCAGCATGAATCATACCAGAACCTAGATTGCTTGTTCTAAAATAAGCTGTCTTCCATAAATCTGCGGGAATTACAGCTTTGCACTTCTTGCAACCCGAGAGAGCGACACTGATCCATCTCGGCGCGGACGTTAACAGATATAGGCTTGCTAGTTTGCAACGTGCAATGAGTGCGACATCAAAATGATAAAACGTCGGTTTGGTGTGCAAACTGCATCATAAGCTCATTAGTCTTACCCCCTCCCCCCTCCAAAAAAAGCGACTGGATGCGGAAATAGTGCAGATTCATTTGAAGTTGATTTTTAGTGAGTAGTTTGTGGTCTTTTTGAAGCACGTTTCCTTTGTGGACTAATGTACGGAATTTCAAAGGCGGTAAAAACATTAAATTTTTCACATGCGGCTGGTGAAACGACGAAGAGTTTAACTAATTGCCAATTGGTAGCCATTACAATTGATGATATGATGAGTATCGGTTGTTTATGTAAGTAAATGTATATGGTGCGAAAGTTTGTAAGATTCAAAGGACCAGCTACCTTAGTTAATCACACGTAGCAACTTAGAATTCAGGAGACATCCGGCAACGCAACACAGCCGACGGACTATCGATGAAAGCCCGCTTTGTGTGGCAAGAGGAGCTTCTCAGCTCATTAGGGCGTTCCGAGACAGCTGATTATCGCCTTACCAGTTCGTGCTATCAGCAGCCAGGAATTGCAGGTTGTAAGGATGATTAGGGTGCTCAGTTAGGATAGAAGCTAAATCTTTTATCGCAACTCCAAAGCTACTGCCGGGTGTAACACAAAAAGTTCAAGATGTAACTGTTAACGGAGATCATGTAAACAGATAGATATTAGCGCCAGCTCACAGCCTCACCGAGACTCAAGCTAGTCTACTCTCTATTCCGAACGGACTAGTCTTTGTCTGAGCGGAACCGATCACACGCGTGTCAAATAGACTTTTCTCATATTCGACATGTACTAATGTAAGGTCTGTTGTTAACTAATTACGATCCGAAACTTCTGGTCAACTTGGCACCTGGTGCTTTGGAATACGGGATTGGTGTTGTCCTGTTGCATCAATTCCCAAGCGGTTCAAAAAAGTTTGTCATGTATCTCGCTCAGTCTCGTTAACGGAGAGCAAAAAGTCGAATTAGAAAGGACGCGTTACGTGTTACTTTCTCTGTGAATCACCTCGACACATTGCCGCACTACCGACAAATCTGTTTCGGGCTACTGTGTTTATGGGTAACGATTTTGGTATGACTTACAAACCAACTTCATCTTTTCGCCATGCCGATACTTTATCGTGTGTAATACTCCGACAAAATGTCAACACGGAGGTCGAAGACATTAATTGCGGCAGCTTCAACCGGTAATGGAGATCAACAACTTTTTTCCGAATCCTTTCGCCACCTGCTTACCTCTGCTTAAGCAATTGTCAGAGAAACTACTGGGAGTTGTTCGGTACTTCGGAAATGGACGTCCCACATGGGTAAAGGATAAGTGCTAGCAGTTGTTTCTCCCAAAACTGCTTATAAAAACCGCGTGTGATTGTCTGATGTTGAGCGACCATTTTGCCATGCCACAAAAACTTCGCCAACAAGTATTAGAAAGATCTTCATGAAACATCTTTGGAATATTATGGAAGTTGTGCCTGTTAGTCGAATTCGTTGCAGAACTCGACCGTAGCTGCGGACAATGTGCAATAGAAGCCTAATTACTGGCGAAGTATCAATTGTTTTCCTCGCCGCAGCTGG
>SJOL01003380.1:199344-212188 GCA_004794785.1 Opisthorchis felineus | reverse complement strand
GAAGTATGTCAGGCCAATGATGGCACGGCACTGCCATACCCAGTTTGATAGCTTACCCGCAACTATTCCCTTCCAATTCTCGACTGTACCCTCCCACCCACTCGTTCTATTAACTGCAAATACGAACAAGCTCCTCACCTGGCCCCAGCTGCCTGCATGATCTCTTCACTCCAACCTCCTGAACCTGCCGTTCGAATTTAACCATTTTGGTGGATTTTCAGTCTGTGCTCCCAAAAAAATCAACAATGTTCTATACAGCTCGCGTTCTGGCTCGTGTGTGGGCACCATCTCACTCTTCCAAGGAACTATTGTGCCCGATTCTACAACAGCGACACCAGCGAGTCTCCGCAGTTTCACTGTACACCATGATCCTGAGGTTCCCGTTACCATCCATACGCTTTTCTAATCCCTCCACTTCATCATCTCCACTTACGCTTTTATGACCCTAACCATGAGCCCAGCAGTCCAAGGCCGGAGGGACTCAGCGGTGGTTTTAGGTTTTAGTTCAACTGGACCGGCTGGATGACGCCAACTCCGCTGCTTCACCAGATCTGATGTTCTGGTTCCTCATTTTCAACCATTTACACTCTCCTTGTCATGTGTCGAACAGGAAGCCTCTTGTTTTGCCCTCCCTCGCTTTGTTTTGCCCGCTACCTTCAAATCCTACCGACCTGACCTTGCTCGATGTTCTCTGCAAAAAAGCATGGTACCTGTGCCTCCCTGCCCGTGCCGGTTTAGTGATGACTACGTCTACATCGGATAACGCCCCCGCCTATGACGCTGTCCCTTTTCCCAAAATCCCTGTGCCCACAATCCACGCCAGTCATGCCTTTATTCTGACTGTAACCTGATGATCACGCCTGACGGCATGCCACCCACAAGTTGGGAATAAACATTATTATTGATAAGGCGTAATTACGAACAGCCTCTGACAAACTTGTTCTTCACGTAGGGGGACATTTGTAAACTCTTGCACAAGACAAACCAGTTCTGCGCGTTGGGGCCGGATGAGGTCCATCCAAGAATCCCGAAGGAAACGTTGTTCATACAGGCAAAACATTTCTACCTGATATTTCGTCAGTCGCACGACGAAGGCAACCTTCCCCATGCTTGGAAGGAAGCGACTATCACGCCAATCTACAAAACTGGTGACCGACTATCGCCCGGCAGCTACAGTGTACCGTGCAAGGTGATAGAATGCATTCTGAAGCGGGCCATCCTAGATCCTCCTACTACCAACAACTTGATATCCCCAGTTAAACACGGATTCCCCTCCAAACCATTCTTGCGTGACCAACATGCTCGTATTTATGGACAGCTTGACTCAAGCTGAGGATGAGGGGCTCATAACATTACCATGTTTTCCGACTTCTCTCTCATTCCGAGGGATCTCCGCGAAAGCCTTTATCGTACATGATGAGAATGGACCAGAAGACATCACGGGGATAAATGCCGAAAACTATTTGGATATCTTGCTATCTGCAAACATGTCCTGCTCGCTGCATGATGAGAAATCAGCCCAAAAGGCATTCGCCGTCCTATGGCTTATTCAGCGCACCTTCCCCCGTATTACTTGAATTGACTTCCAAATACTCTGTGGAGCTTACGCCAGAACGCTTTTCGAATATGCCAACCAGGTTGTCTACTCAGGACGCAAAAAGTACGTAACCGTCGTTGAGGGTGTCCAACGAGCTGTCAAGAAAATGGCGATCGGCCTAAGATCCGTGGACCACGTAAGGCATCTCGCGGTGCCTGACCTATTTTCCATGGAGTATCGTCACCTCCGAGGGGACCTAATTTTTAATTATGCCCTGGTTGAACAAGGTATGGCCAACAGGTTTTTCACCGTTGACCCAGCTAACACACGGCGGGGACGTGGTAAGACGATTTTTAAGCTCAGAGGGCAAACTTTTATTTGACTTTTTTCCTCATTTTGGGTAGTTGGTGTGTGTGATAGCCTTTCTCCGGCGATTGTACACGCCGCACCTAGTACCCATTTCAAAGCAATAATGGGTGCTTCATTATGCGAGTCCTCACGCTGGCAAGGTTACTACCGCGTGCTGAGAACTTAAAGAGCGGTGCTACACCCTTTTTTCGCTTGTGCCTTTCAGGTATACTACAGCCGCTGAATGACAAGGACAAAACCGACCCGGGAAACTTCGGCGAAAGCCAATCAAACCGTGATCCTTGAATCCGTGAACTACTTCAATCTGATTGCTGAACACCGTCATATTCTTTAACCATGAATATAAAACTTCAACTTTGACAATTCATTGCGTTCGTACGATTTCTTGTTCGGGGTTATTCGTGCGCATAATTTTGTTCTACTCAATTAGGAACTCCGTGCGGATCCCTTTTATGTATTTTCATTTCATTCACATAGCCACCAAATCAGTACGGCTTTGAGGTTGCATTAGCACACTAAAAGAAACATAACTCAATGAACTAATGGAATTTTTTGTACCTAGACGCGGCTTTCCAACACTTACACCCCCAAAATCATTTCACGGACCAATCTTCTACGGTGCGCTTTTTCACTAGGTGGCTGTGGATAAGACCACAAAGTGGAAGTCTCACGTAAATCCACTTCAACCGGCGGATTTTGTTCCTAGAGCTGAAATTCTGGATTTCCATTTCGCTTACAACATCGGGGAATCCCGAAATGCCTCCTAGGTTGGGTACACATACAAAATGCCTTGAACCAGACGCAGCTTAAAGTCCAAACTGACACAGGGAACGACCAACTGGCAGTATCCCTGCGAGTCACAACAAATCATATCTAGCTTGCAGTCAGATGAAAAGCACCTATGAAGGGGGTCCCTGGATGTCAGCCGTTTGAAACAATCGAACATCACGCTGACTAGACGGATGTGTCGCGGATTGGCTGCTTGGGAAGGGATGCTCGCCCTGATTGGTCAGAATGTGCGCCAGTCGGAGTCGAGCATTTTAGGCTCACCCCATCTCGGCCTTGCTGGTAACTCCAGCTGCAGCAGCCTTACTTTGTTCCCACAATGTCTGTCTCACGGTACAGGGTCGTTTGATGCATCCTGGGAGGCGGAACAACAAGTCAAGGATTAGCTTTGTAGTTGCAAAACACTTGTTTTGCGACCACAGTACTGCAAGCTGGCTGAAGCGTAAGTGAACACTACGGCATCTCTACCATTGTCGGTTAGCATGGAGGCTGACATTTTAAAGGAATCCAGTCGAGCAACGAGGTCCCCACCCGCCAACTAGGAGCCGTGTCAGCACCAGCACAGTCCAACGCTGCAGTTCCAAGATCACCCGAAGTTCATAATCGGTAGTGTTGTAGACGGTGAAAGTAGCTCAGATACAAATGTTGTACTTGGATCTCGCTTTCGAATTAAGGGATGCGGTAAACGGCTGCCGAGTAGCCATCTAAAGTGCGCGCATTTATAGCCTGCTTGTCAGTTTAAGAGTTGGCATGTTGAATGTTGCGAATAAGACAGGGAGGTCGGGATAGCAGGCGCTAGTGTAAGATGTGAGCGGTGAAGTTCATTCGGACAATCTCCTGGGCGCCTGATTGAGTGAACTGATTTAGCCGCCTGATATTTCATGCGCGCTACGTATCAGTGCAGGTCATATTTCTTCAGGTCGGATACTGGGAGATGCAAGGAAAACTAAACCATTTCTGTACTGCTTTCTTCGCCGACAGAGAAGAAACCGGACTAAAATATCCGCTCTTCGCCACCAGGATGGGCACCCTGTGGACAGTCCAATAGCTGTCGTGAACGCCTCTCGGACCCCACCACGTATTCAGATCACGCAACCCAATTGTTTGAAAGAGTTCTGGAAACTGAAAAACCTTCCGTAAAGGATGTAGAACGGGAATTACAATCAGCTAACCCGTTCAGCGCAATGAGACCTGGCCAGATTTATTCTGAAGTAAACGGCTTTGGCCTTAGCCAAGCCATTTCATGACCTACTCCAGCATACCCTTAGCTGTGGAGTCTTGCCAAACCCATGGAAAACAGCGATGGTGACACGTATAGTTGAGGGAGAGAATAAGTGCCTACGAAGCTGCCGTGGAACGGTCAGTCTGGTAATCCTTCACTATGAAGTTTTCCGACCTCATTCTCAAAAATGCCCCCGTCTCAGTTCAATTCAGATACAAAACACGTACCAAGGTACGTTTGTTCCAGGTGCTGCAGTTTCGGTCACCGCAAAGTTAAACTAATGGCATTATCAGTCCGTTTATGTTATATCTTTGTTATGTTTCGATGACGCAGCGAGCAAACGATTATATGGGCAGACTGGATGCGCCATTGGCAACCGGCATTTGGCCAATACTGCGTCATGATTGGCTGTTGGGTCCAGATCTTCGACCAATCACATCTCGGCTTGATGCCGGGGTGGCAAGCGTCCCGAAATTTTGGCCAATCTTGCGCGGGGTAGGCTTCTCGGCCGTAGCAGCACCTGACTGCGAGCGGTAAAGCGGGATCCGTGTGGAATTCCGCCTAACACCTCCCCCTTGAAGTTTGTTGACGTAGCTTCGAAGCCGCGGGTTCACTTGCAAGGGCCTCACTGGCTTGCGGATCCTGTCTGTCCAGCGTCGCGGTCGTAATCCGTGCTCAGGCTGGGCCTCCGACGAAGCAGCTGATGGATTTTCTGGGATGGTGCCGAGATCAAAAGTGTCCAGAAGCAACTCTAGACTCAACTCACTCTGTGCTGTGAGCGGGACCTGCGCCTCTGTCGGCCGGATTTGGTTTGTGTGCCGTATCCACTTGGCTGGGCCAACTTGAATCTCGTACAGCACTTTGCCGCGCCGGCGAAGAATGAGTCCTGGGATCCACGTAGGGTGTCTGCCGCTATAGTCACGAACCAACACTCTCTGACCTTCGCTGAAGGAGCGCGCAGTTGCTCCATGATGCCGGTTAAACTGTTCTTCCATTCTGGTGTTGCGGCGACTAGCCGGCCTTTTCTGTGGCCGGATAGTGTCATGCGGTGTCCGAACCTTCCTTCGGAGCAGTGCCTCTGCTGGTGACAGTCCACCAGGCGAGTTGGGGTTTGGAGTCGCTCGATATGCCAGCAGGAACCTTTGCAAAATCTCTTCCGTTGGTCCCTCCCCTCTGGACTTTTGAAGTGCCCGCTTCAGGGTGTCAACGAAGCGTTCCGCCTGGCCGTTCGACTGTGGATGAAACGGCGGCGAGCGGACATGTGTTATGCCATACTCCCGACAAAAGTTTGCGAACGCCGACGACGTAAACTGACTGCCGTTGTCGGATACGATAGTTTCTGGCGTTCCAAAGCGACTGAACAATCGTCGGAGTTCCAGGACTGTAGTGGCAGTTGTGGGGCTGTTCACCAGAAAAATTTCCGGCCATTTGCTGTAAGCGTCGACCACGACCAAAAAGTGTTGGCCACCCACTGGACCTGCATAATCGATGTGAAGTCGAGACCAGGGTTCGGTCGGTGGCGGCCACGAGCGCAGGTAGGTTTTTACGGGTGACTTGGATGCTTCAGCGCACCGCAGGCAAGATTTTGAGACTTGCTCGATCTGGGAGTCCATCAAAGGCCAGTAGACGTAACTCCGAGCAAGGGCCTTCATCCTGTTTGTTCCCGGGTGCCCTTTATGAAACTGATTCAGGACAGCTGGTTGTAACTTCTTTGGGATGACAACGCGTTCGGAAAACAAGAGGCATCCATCGACTAGTGATAGTGCATCACGCCGGTTAAAGTAAGATCTCAGTTCGTCTTTTGGACAGGTACGCGGCCACTGATTGCGGTGGTACTTAATGACTTGCTGCAGCACAGGGTCTTGATCGGTAGCCTGGCGGACCATGTCGGCGGTCACTGGGAGAATGCTAACCGCTTCGGATACTACGCGGTTAACCTCCGGTTCCAAGGCAATTGTTGCAACTACAGTATCTTCTGGTTCTGGCCTACTTGAATCAATGAGGCGCGACAGTGCGTCGGCTTGTCCGAGGCTGGTGGTGGACTGGTACTTTAGCTTGAAGTCATATCCCAGAAGCAGGGTAGCCCATCGCTGGAGGCGGTTGGCAGTATATGCCGGGATTCCTTTCTTCGAGCCAAACACAGCAAGGAGTGGCTTGTGATCGGTCAGTAGGGTGAACTGACGGCCGTAGAGCATTTTATGAAACTTCTTAACGGCAAACACGATCGCCAAAGCTTCCTTTTCTATCTGACTGTAGTTCCGCTCGGCTGATGTCAGGGATCTGGCCGCATGAGCAATGGCTTTCTGGCTGCTATCTGGAAATACATGTGAAATCACTGCGCCAATTCCATAGTTCGAGGCATCCGACGCCACAACGATTTCCAGCGATGGATCGTAGTGTGTGAGTAGCAAATCGGAACTTAGCATGGACTTGACAGAGTCAAAGGCGCGTTGGCATTCTTCTGACCATGTCCACTTGTGGTCCTTGGTAAGTAGCTGGTTTAGTGGGCCTCGGAGGCGATGCATGGCAGGCAGAAACGAACTGTAATGACTTACGAGACCGAGGAAAGACCTAAGGGACGTCACGTCTGTGGGTGCTGGCATACGTTTGATAGCTTCGATGTTCTCCGGGTCTGGTCGGCGGCCATGTTGGTCAATGATAAAACCAAGGTACTTTATCGACTGCATGAAGAAATTGCACTTTTCTCGGCGCACTCTGAAGCCATATTCTTGAATGCGACCAAGCACGTAATCAAGGCGCTGCCATAATTCGTGGGGGCTGGAACCCATGACAATGAGATCGTCCAAATAGACAGCAACGCCGGGAGCATCCTTCAGCATAGTATCCATTATCTGCTGAAATATGGCTGGGGCTGTTTTGACACCAAATGGCAGTCGGGTATACTGGAACAGACCGCGGTGCGTATTGATCGTCAGAAGTTCTCGGGATTCTTCCTCAACTTCAACCTGGAGGTAAGCATCGGCCAAGTCAATCTTCGCGAAACATTTACCCCCATTCAATTTCGCGAACAAATCGTCTGGAAGAGGCAGAGGGTATTGGTGGGTATCCAGTGCAGCATTGAGACCAGTAGAGAAATCTGCACACAACCGGATGGTCCCGTTAGCCTTCTTCACCAACACGATCGGTGCGGCCCATGCGGAGTAGTTGGTCGGTTGGAGAACACCAGCCTTCTGTAGACGGTCCAGTTCCTGGTCAACGATAGGTAAGGCTGCATATGGTACTGGGCGTTTAGGCCTGAAAACTGGTTTGGCATTGGGGAGGAGGCACAGTCTGGCTCTTGCTTTTGTGCACCTTCCAAGCTCGTCGGCGAATATAGACGCATAGCGTTGTAGGAGGTCCTCAAGTGAACGCTTCGCAACGTGAGTTGGTTTGAGGGCACCTCGGGTGGCTGCGTGCGTGAGGCTGCAAATAGAATTAATTGGCTTCTCCAGCAGATTCAGCTTTTCGATCCAATCCAGCCCCATGAGATCAAGTTTGGGGCATGACGTCAGGTAGCACGTGGCTTGTGCCGTCGAGCCATTGAAGCTAATGGAGCAGTCAACCTCGCCAGTCAACTTCAGTTTACCACCAGAAGCATTACGGGCCCAATGTTCGGTCGGTTTCACATGAGGCTTACCAATTCGTTTCCATGTTCGTTCACTCAGCAGTGTGATGTCGGAGCCCGTATCAAGCTGCAAACGAACTGGGATGTTGTTGATACGAACCGTCACGAACTTCCTTCGGCAAGCAAAATCAACTTTGAATGTCGCCGTCACCGAGTTGGACCGCGATTTGTGGGCCGCACGGTGGTGTGCGGGTGGCTGCGACCTCTGAGATCGACATAAATCTTCTTTGTGGCCACGACGATGACATCTGGCACATTTATGACGCCTAAACCGGCAATAACGAGCAAAATGCCACTCACCGCAATGCCAGCAACTTGTGGGAGGTTTGCTCTGTTTTCGATCGGGCTTGTTGTCAGATTTCTTTGGCGCGCTGGAGTTAATTGCGTGTACACAGCTGCTTGAAGTCACAGGTGACTGGCCGATCATAGCCGTATCGTGCTTCAGGTTGATGAGGCGTTGACATTCAGTGGTGAGGCTCTGCAACGTCATTTCAGCATCCTGTTCAATTCTGGTAAGCAGCCGGGTTCTGATGTCAGCATCTTGGGGCGACTGGAGACCGGATACAAAAATGAGGCACTTAAACTGATTCTCCGTCATTGAGCTGAGCTTGAAGCGCTCGCATTCCCGATTGACAACACCGGCAAACGTGATGAAATCATCATCATCTTTCTTGACCAGCTTTAGGCATTGGTAACGGATATTGAACAGTGATGTTTGATCGCCAAATATCTGAGACAGTGTTCTGACCGTTTCATCAAAGCTGAGGTCGCGGGGCAGCTTGGGGAGAATGAAATTTGTGTACCGTTCATGTTCCGATGTGCCGAGTTTTCGCAGCAATAATCTGACTTTCCATCCGTCATCAAACTTGGAAAAATCAGTCTTGAACATGTCTTCGTACCGCTTGAACCAGGAGTCAAAAGTGTGACCAGAAAGAGGGTCGAATGTGAACTCCGTGATTGAGGCCGCGGCTGCATCAGTTGAAGAAACAGAAGACTCACCAGTACTGGCTGCTGCTGTCTGGATATGCAGTCTCTGAGTCAGTGATTCAATGAGCTTCAGTTGCGCTTCTTCAAACTGCTTTTGTTGCTGCTGTAATAATTCTCGAAGCTGACTAAATTCGATTGACATCGTGGGTTCCCGTTCGCCAATTGTAATAACGGTATTTTCCTCAGCTTAGTTCTCGGTCTGTGCCTCCCAAGCTAGCGCTCACGTCAAAACCAACCACCAAGGATGCACAAGGTATATTAACACCCAAAACGAAGTCAAAAACATCTGTACAGCGCTTCGTATATATAGTGTAAGCGGTGGCAACTTTCTGGAAATTCGGACGCCTTCTGGATGCGCCATTGGCAACCGGCATTTGGCCAATACTGCGTCATGATTGGCTGTTGGGTCCAGATCTTCGACCAATCACATCTCGGCTTGATGCCGGGGTGGCAAGCGTCCCGAAATTTTGGCCAATCTTGCGTGGGGTAGGCTTCTCGGCCGTAGCAGCACCTGACTGCGAGCGGTAAAGCGAGATCCGTGTGGAATTCCGCCTAACACCCCAACACCTCTCCTTGTGAAAATTCAGTAAAAAGCTCTACGTGGGTCGACCTGGATACGTTCCGACTGTCGCAGGCGTCGGTCTGTCCACCGCCTGGGAAGAAGTGCTGGATCAAGCACTGAGCTGCCGGTCACACTCTGTTCTTTCGAAACTGCATCAGCTTTCAGCTCAAAAGTATCGAGCAATATGTCCAACGGTACGGTACCCGAACATACTGGAGTCTCCGGCGTGCTGTTAAAGCGGAGTTGGTTTTGATGTCTGGTCCAGGTGTCTTGGCCAACCGACACGTACATCACACTACCGCGTTTGCGCAGGATACGACCTGTAATCCACGCATCGTGTCCCGGGTGATAATCACGTACAACTACGGGCGTTCCCACCTTGAATGGCGGTCCAGCTGTCACCTGCATGGACCTTAACTCAGTAGACTTTGTTGGCAACATAGAAGAATGCACAGTTCTCAGCTTACGGCCCATGAGTGCCTCTGCATGTGACTGGTGGTTCGCCAAAGCATCATTTGGGGTCATTCGGTACACAAACATGATTCTCTGAAGGGCTTATGCGGATATCTCCTCCCCTCAAGCTTTAAGCAAGGCTCTCTTGAATGTGTCGACGAACCTTTCTGCTTAACCATTCGATTGGGTGTGGTACGGTGGTGAACGGACTTGTGTAATATCATGTCGAGTGCAAAACTCGCGGAACTCAATGGAGGTGAACTGCGAACCATTGTCTGAGACGATGGACCCCTGTAAGTCATGCTGGCTGAAAATGTTGGATAACACACGTAGCGTACTAAATGTTGTTGGATAGGACACTGGAATGATTTCTGGCTACTTGGAAAAAGCGTCAATCAAAACCAAATGGGAATTGCCACGTATCGGCCCTGCGTAATCAATGTGGACCCGAGACCAAGGCTTCTCAGGTCGAGGCCAGGGAACCGGTGGTTTTTGTAGCGGGTTCTTGGCAGCTTTTTGGCATCGGGAGTAGCGTGTTACAAAATCAGTGATGTGCTGGTCCATGTGCGGCCAGTAGGCGTAACTGCGAGCTATTGACTTCATGCGGTTTATTCCTGGATGCCCAGAATGGAACTGACGGAGGACTCGATGCCGTAAAGATTGAGGAATCACGACGCGATCTCCAAACATTAAGCAATTATTTACGACCGACAATGAATCTCGGCGATGAAGGAGCTGTCGAAGGCGATCATCGTTGGGGTTCGGAGGCCATCGAGAATTCACGAACTGGATCGCCTTCTGAAGCGTCGGATCAGCCATGTTAGCTTGTTGAACCTCTGTCACTGTCGCGGGTAATGCACGAACAGACTGGACCAACTGGAGGCCGGCTGGGTCCTCGCAAGCAACCTGTGCAATAACTGTGTCTTCTCCGTGGGTTGGCTGATTGCAGGTCAGGCGAGATAATGCATCGGCCTGATCGAAGTCGGTGGTGTGACGATATTGAATATCAAAGTCGTAGCCCAGCATGATAAGCGCCCACCTTTGAAGGTGGTTGGCAGTGTGCGGGAACACCTTTCTTTGAACCGAAAATAGAAAGTAAGGGTTTATGATCGGTAAGTAAGGTGAAACGGCGACCGTACAACAACTTGTGGAAACGCCGGACGGCGAACACTAAGGCCAACGCTTCTTTCACTATCTGTCCATATCGCTGTTCTGCTGGCGTTAGTGATTTCGACGCGTGCATGATGGCCTTCTCCGATCCGTCTGGGAAGACGTGTAGAATGACGGCATCGACTCCAAAAGTAGAGGGATCAGCTGCCACGACGATCGGTAGCTTTGGGTCGTAGTGGGTCAGTAGCAGATCGGAACTGAGCCTCGCCTTTAACTTGCAGAATGCTTCCTCGCATTCTTCTGACCAACGCCAGAGGACGTCCTTTCCAAGTAATTGATTTAGTGGGGGTCGAATGTCGTGTAGCGAAGGCAAGAATGCCGAATAATAGCTGATTAACCCCAAAGAGGAACGTATTGATGGGACATCCTTAGGAGGTGGCATCTGCTGTATAGCTCGAACGTTCTCCGGGTCAGGATGACGACCAGAGGCGTCGAAGATGAAACTAAGATACTTCACGGTTGCCAAGAAGAAGTGACACTTCTCAGGACGGAGGCGGAGGCCATTGTCCTGAATGTGCAGCAAGACGGTATTGATCCGATCAAGAAGCTCTTCGGGTGAAACAGCATCGGTCAGCACGTCGTCCAGGTATGCGACCACACCTGGAATGCCAGAAAGGATGGTGTTTATCAACTGCTGGGAAATTGCTGGGGCGGTTTTGACGCCAAACGGGAGACGGGTGTATTGATACAGCCCGCGGTGTGTGTTGATTGTCAACAGTGGGTGTGATTTTGGTGCGACTTCAACTTGAAGATACGCTTCAGCAAGATCGATTTTCGCGAAGAACTTTCCTCCCTTCAGAACAGTGAATAGATCATCGGGCACTGGCAGTGGATAGTGGTGCTGCTGGAGAGCTGCATTTAGGCCGGTTGAGAAATCGGCACATATGCGGATGTCACCGTTGGGTTTTTTCACCACGACGTTCGGCGCTGCCCAGGCGGAGTAGGATACAGGAGACAGAACGCCTTGTTGTTCAAGCCGTTGAAGTTCGGCATCTACCAGTGGGAGGGAAGCGTACGGGACTGGTCTCTTTGGACGGAAGACTGGCGTAGCACCTGGAAGGAGGTGGAGGACTGCTTGTGTCGCAGTGCACTGACCCAGACCGGATTGGAAAACAACTGTAAATCGCTTGATAAAGTCGGATGAATGATCTGGATGCGCCGTGGGAGACTGAACTGTATTGCAAATGACACTGATTGGAGTGTCGGCTAACCCCAAGCGATCGAACCAATCAAGAGCCAATAGGTTCAACTCAGCTGCCGTTACATAACACGACCCAACGAATGTAGTTCCACGAAAAGATACACAGCATTGGAGCTCACCAGAAAGTTTTAGCTCTCCACCGCAGGCACTGGTAGCAGTTCGAGTGGCTTGTCTGATCGGAGGTTGCCCGAGCGTGCGCCAAAGCTTCTCCGAAATGATGTTAATGTCCGGCGCAGTGTCCAACTGCAGACGGACTGGATGGCCATTGACAGTGACCGTGAGATACTTTCGGTGACCTGTGGTGTTGATCTGGAAAGTAGCCAGCAAACTGAGAGAGGAGCCAACAGGGTTCGATTTTGGTTTGGGACGGACGCGTGATGACGGCTTTGAAACACCAGAGGCCGTATGCATCCGTGACTGACAATACCCACCTTTGTGTCCCACGGAATTACTTTGGCGGCACCGATGCTGCTTGTAGGGACAGAACCTGACGAAGTGCCAGGTTCCACAGTATCGACATTGTGAAGGTAGTGTCTTCTTTGGGCCTTTGTTTTGCTTCGGACCAGAATACTGCGAGGCCTATTTGGTTTTGCCGGAATTGGCACGGCCAGGCTGTTGCGTAGCCTGATGGATTGCATGAACTTCGGAACCGCCATGACCCCCAAGTTGAACCATCACGGTGTCATGCTCCAGGTTAAGCAATTGTTGACATTGCGAGGTGATGGCCTGCAGCATCATTGATGGGTCAGAGAACGGGAAACGGGGTAGCTACGCACTGAAGGCGATGGCTTTGATGCACAATGCGCGATTAGGCCACTCCTGCGCGCGTCATTGACCTCTAGTGAGTTGGGTCTCGGGATCCCCATCCCGGTAGGCGGCAGTTGTCGACCAGACTGAGTTGACTATTTGATGTTTTCACACTTCGTTGCCAG
>SJOL01003380.1:153542-194588 GCA_004794785.1 Opisthorchis felineus | reverse complement strand
TCCACTGACCACAGGACTGGGCGAAAAGGGTTCTGTGAGACGGATGGTCCACTGGCATGCGAAGTACATGTGGTAACCAGCGTAACCTGTGAAGCATGATCAATTCATCTATCACTGGAGAGTTCCTTCTTCCTAAGACCATTTGGCGTACCTCATTATTACTAGTCTGATGTTCCCACCAAACCCCATTAATGCTTTGGAGACACCTATGGTCAAATACTGGCAGCTTTCGTTGTCCTCTGCGTGAAGAAGTCACGTTTCTTATCCATAAACAAGTATGGATCGCACCGCCGCAGTATATACTCTGTCCATGACTGACAAACTGACGTCACGCTGGTGCCATAGGTGTCGACGGTTGGCGGAAGTTGTCCTCGCTTTCCCGGTTCGATAAGTAATCTCCTCTCCAGCCAGTCTATCGGAACTAGTACAACTGCCCAGGTAAACAAACTTATCTACCCAATCGATTGACTGGTCTGCAAGCGTGAGGTTTGAGTTTTATTCCATCCAGTTTAATAGCAGCACTTTGCAGGTGTGAGACGCATACCAAATTGTGCGGCAGAATTATTTAGGTTATTTCAAATTGTTTGCGTCTTTGAAGGGTCTGATCCCCCTCCTCTCGTTGGTCTGATATTATAGTAACATTTTGCAATTCGCGTTTATTTTTCAGCATCTCGATGCGTTCCGGTACATTATTGTCTTTTGGCGCCTTTTTGGCGGCGCTTGCGGCTTTTGCGATTATTTTTCTTCAATCCGTATGGTGGTATGGTGTGCCTGATGACATCCTCAGGGTAAGTCATTCATGGTCATAGGCTTTTTTCATGGCCCTTTTTAGGTCATCAAATCTTTAGTTCGCCTGGAGCATTCTTACAGACCACTCCCACAGAAGAATCCCGGACCAAAGGTTCTTGTCGGGTTCGGTGCTTGTGTCGATCTGAAGGTCCGAGCTATTCCACTTCTCAACCAAATGGGCTGGTCTCCACCCATGGTGCCGTTGAATGAACTCCGTGCTTATAACCATTCTACTGAACTCAGTTCTGCCAGGGACGTGATGCTCAGCTTTGCCAGTGCGTTTACAGCTGGAGCCGCGGTCGAGTAGGTGATTTTGAGTCAGTGTTAGAATGGCCATAGAGTTCTCTACCAGCATCCCAGTTTCTAGCTTGCTGTTGCCCTGTCATAATTTTTCTTTTGTTCAGCGTGTCTCTTGGTCCTGAAATCTTGTTTACTGGACTGTTGACACACAAGCACAACTCGGTCATGTTCGTAACATGCTCACTATTTTCCCTCGTGAATGTTCAACTCATTCAGGGCAACGCAGTGACATTGTGAACACTGGTCTCATAATCGATCAGTTTGGCTTAGTCATGGAGGCACTGGTTTGCATACAAGAGGGACCCATTGACTATGTTTTCTCATTCCAAAGTGAGAATATGGTGTAATGCGGACTATAATGTCAGTTACACCTGCGAAGAAAATGTAAAATGCGGATAAGGATTCCCTTATTAGTCCACTGTTGAAGGTACACTACTCTTAAGGTTGCTGGAAACTCTTCGAGAACCCATGACCCTTTTCACCCTTCTTGGGGCTCATCAGAAGTCCCCGAGCTTTCGTCAACCTTAGGTTCTACTTGAGCCCAAATTGTACAAAATTCGTCAAATACACTCATTTACACGCCAATTTGATTTTGACGGGAGATTCAGCTGAATCCCTCGTTTATGGTATTCTAAGATTGTCGCATACGAATTTTCACGTTGAGGCATTCACCACCCGATCGAACTCCATTATTCTTGCTTGTTCGCTTGTCTCGTCGGATCGCCATCTAGCTTCCTTTGGTAATTCTGTCGCATTTAAGTTTAAATGTGCAAATTAAGCATGCTTTACACACCTAGGATGCAGATTGAAATCGTTAAGCACACGTGCTCACTCACCGTCAGTCAGATTGCAGCAGGTGGATAGCGACTCAGGCTCACCAGCATAGCAAATCGAAAGCTCCTAGAAGCGCGAAGCGTTGTCACATACAATGTTCAGCACCCGCTGCAAGTGAGGGAGGAACTCTCACATCCACTGGCTGCAACGTTTACTCGTACATGACCCTCGTTTAACACTGAATCTCATCAGGCCGTCGAGCGACAACACACCAGTGATGTGCAGGTTCTTCCCCTTTGTTAGTTGCCATAACGACGCCCGCCTGACTGCCATTTGTCCATCTTCGCGAAGCAGAACAAGTTGAAATTGGTTCCTTCCATCGAAACACCCTGCGCCCCCTCTTTGTGGCTGAAGAATTATGTGTTCGGAGGACTGCCTTCAAATGAACAAATCCACCTTGCTAACAATTTGTCTTACATACTGAAACCTTGTTTCTACATTTCAGCCTCTCATTGACATCCTATTAAACTGCTAACTCTTTTTACATTCTGGTTCAGTTGAATTCCATATCACGGAATGATCCACTTGTTTGCAGTTCAACTTCCTCGAAGTTGTTTATCTTCTCCATTCCGGTGTACTGACCAGTCTGACTGATACATCATTAGGGGCTATAACACCTGGTGACGGAAACCCAACGCGAACACAAACATGTCAATTTCAGCTGGGAATTTGGAATCAATCCTTCAACAGCAACAAGCGCAGTCCGAACAATCGCAATTGCGACTTATTCAGTCTCCTACTCAAGCTATCAGTCTTCAGACATCAGTTCCATCTTAAAGTGGCAGTTCACTGTCCTTTGCCGATTCTATCTCAGCAACTGTTACCGAATTTCTCCACGAACCAGCATCTGGTCCCACATTTGATTCATCGTACATCCATTGGGAAGATACTTTGCAGAGTGAGTTTACCGACAAAGATGATGCGTGGAAATCCCGTCTCTTGGTCCGGAAACTTGGTGCCCTCGAGCACGATCGGTTCACGAACTTCATTCTCCTCAAACCTCCTAAAGATTTAAGCTTTGCACAAACTCCGTGAAATTTTCGGTGAGCAGCATTCACTTTTTAATGTTCGATACTATTGTCTCAGATCGGCCAAGCGCGATGCCGACGACTACGTCACTTTTGCTGGTGTCGTCAACTGTAAGTGTGAAAAATTCCAATTGCAGTCACTTACAGTGGATCAGTTCAAGTGTCTAATTTTCGCTACTGGTCTTCAGTCTCCTCATGAATCAGATATTCGCACCCGACTACTTTCCGAGCCTGAGTACGAGAAGGGTTTACCGCAAAAGTACTCACCACCGAATGCCAACGTTTGCGTAATCTTAAGCACGATAGCGCAATGGTACAGCAGACGCTACGACCTACCAATCCCAGTGGTGTCATGGCATTGAAACGAACCACTGTTATACATGAGGAAAAACCGCCAACATCCTGTTGATCCTGTGGTGATTGGCATTATCCACGTTTTTGTCCATTCGAGAAGCACCAGTGCCAGACGTGTCATCGGTGGGGCCACAAAGGTTTCTGCCGCACCCAAAAAGCCACATACCCAAAACCCAAAAGAGCGTCAACAGATCAATCGGCAGCTCGGTCAAAAAGCATCCGTACAGGAAATGTCAACAGTTCAGACCTGTGTTTGTAACATTTCAAGTTGAAATTGAGTCCCGAAGGAAATACCTTACAGTTTTCATCAACAAAATTATAATCCGTCTACAGCTCGACACAGCTTTATTTATTACGTTGATCTCAAGTACCAGTTAGGAGTTGATAGGAAAACCTGTTGTGTCATTCACAAATCATCGGGCCCAAAGTGCATCTAGCGACACTACACTACTGACTGGCAAGTTAGCCTGTAATGTATCCTTCGACAGTTTGCATTTCTCAGGAACTGACTATCTTAATTTTTGAATATTCTTGAACTTGATAAGATTGAGAAACTTTATCTTTTCAATGTACCTTTATTATATGTGTGCAGTGCTTTGAAATTTTCATCCTCCTCAGACATTGCAGAACACTTTGCTAACACAACTATGGTATTGGAGCTGTCATCTCTCGCGTTTTTCCCGACGGAGACGAAAAAGCAATTGCTCATGCAGCTAGATCCCTAACAATATCCGAGCCCAATTATGGCAAGATCGAAAAATAAGCTTTAGCTATAATCTTCGCCATTAAGAAGTTCCATAAAATGCTCTATGGACGTCATTTTACGCTCATCACTGACCATAAGCTGCTTCTCGGCGTTTTCGGGTCAATTAAAAGCATCCTTGTTTACACAGCAAACCGTTTGCAACGTTGGGCTACGACTTCTCCATTAAATACCGGTCTACTGATGCTATTGGCTAAGCTGATGCATTAACATGACTCATGGATCCTCAACGTTAATAACCCGAGGATTCTGTTGTTGCCGCAATAACGGTGGAACCAGAATTCAACGCGGTGCTTGCTACTACAATCCGTGCACTTCCAGTCACTTCTGTCATGGTTCGCCACGCCACTGCTCGTGATCCGTTACTTCAGAAGGTAGTCTATTTCCACCGCGTACACTGGCCTCCAGTATGTTCCGATAAGCAACTTCAACCGTTCTACCAACATCGACCCTCACTTTCCGAGGTTGATGGTTGCGTACTCTTCGCAGAGCGGGTGATTGTGCCCCCGGAATGACAGAGCGATGTCCTTAAACAATTTCATTTTGGACATCCCGGTATTAACCTCATGAAGGCGCTAACGCGTAGTTATGTCTACTGGCCGAGCATGGATAAGCAGTTAGAAGAACCTGTACGCAAGTGTTAAGAATGCCAACAATCCGCAAAATCCCCTTGGAATGGAGGATCATGTTCATGGCCTGTTCCAGTAACTCCATGGTCACGACTTCATGTTGATTTTGCGGGACCAATCAATGGCCAACAATATCTGATCCTAGGAGATGTTTATAGCAAATGGCCAGAAGTATTTTGCGTGAACCATCTAACTGCTTGTGCTACCATTTCAAAACCACAACGTGTGTTTAGCCACTTTCGTAATGTACTACTCATAGGGTCCTAGTAGATGCTGACATTAAGGGGCCAGAAGTGTTTAACATGAACCATGTTACTGCTTGTGCTACCATTTCAAAACCACAACGTGTGTTTAGCCACTTTCGTAATGTACTACTCATAGGGTCCTAGTAGATGCTGACATTAAGGGGCCAGAAGTGTTTAACATGAACCATGTTACTGCTTGTGCTACCATTTCAAAACCACAACGTGTGTTTAGCCACTTTCGTAATGTACTACTCATAGGGTCCTAGTAGATGCTGACAGTAAGGGGCCAGAAGTGTTTAGCATGAACCATGTTACTGCTTGTGCTACCATTTCAAAACTACAACATGTGTTTAGCTACTTTGGATTTCCGAATATCATCGTCTCTTATATCGGCAGTGCATTCACGTCCGCTGAATTTTCCGCTTTCTGTCAAGAAAATGACATACAACATGTGTGATCACCACCGTTCCATCAACATTCATATGGTCAAGTGGAAAGATTTATGGACACTTTCAAACGCGCTTTCTTAAAACTCACATGGGAGCGGACTACGCCGGAAATCGTCGAAACATTTCTGCTGAGTTACAGGACGACACCACATGTTAACGCTCCACATTGTAAGTCCCCGGTGGAGGTACTTATGAGCCCGGAGATCCGTTTTACCCGTTCACCTCATCCGTCCAACACCACATTCGGCAACCGGTAGAAACACAAATATGGAAGTTCAGTTCAACCGACATCACGGTGCTGCAACATATTTATACCTGGCCAATCTGTGCTAGTAAAAGACCATCGTCGTGGTGTGGAAAAGTGGACACAAGGTGTAATTGTGCGCCGTGTTGGAAAAGTTGTCTATGAGGTAAACGTGGGCTCTTTTATCTGGGTCCGTCATGCCAATCAGCTACGCTCTTCCTTTCTTCCAGCGACAGCTACACTCGATCCTGTTTTCCCACTTGAGATTCTTCTCGACACATTTGAATTAGCTCAAAAGCCTGAATCTCCCGAGCCGATAAATGAACCAAAAATTTCTAAAAGCTGCGAACCTAGAAGATGGACTGGTCGAATACGAAGGCCCGTCATACCAATGCAACTCTACCCACAGCAGCAGTCCTACGATCGAGTGGTTCAAAGAGGTGTTCAGAGGACTGCTTCCAAACGAACAAATCCACCTTGTTAACAATTTGTCTTGCATACTGAAACCTTGTTTCTGCATTTCAGCCTTTCATTGACATCCTATTAAACTGTTAAATCTTTTTACATTCTGGTTCAGTTGAATTCCATATCACGGAATGATCCACTTGTTTGCAGTTCAACTTCCTCGAAGTTGTTTATCTTCTCCATTCCNATGATGATGATGATGATGATGATGATGATGATGATGATGATGATGATGATGATGATGATGATGATGATGATGATGATGATGATGATGATGATGATGATGATGATGATGATGATGATGATGATGATGATGATGATGATGATGATGATGATGATGATGATGATGATGATGATGATGATGATGATGATGATGATGATGATGATGATGATGATGATGATGATGATGATGATGATGATGATGATGATGATGATGATGATGATGATGATGATGATGATGATGATGATGATGATGATGATGATGATGATGATGATGATGATGATGATGATGATGATGATGATGATGATGATGATGATGATGATGATGATGATGATGATGATGATGATGATGATGATGATGATGATGATGATGATGATGATGATGATGATGATGATGATGATGATGATGATGATGATGATGATGATGATGATGATGATGATGATGATGATGATGATGATGATGATGATGATGATGATGATGATGATGATGATGATGATGATGATGATGATGATGATGATGATGATGATGATGATGATGATGATGATGATGATGATGATGATGATGATGATGATGATGATGATGATGATGATGATGATGATGATGATGATGATGATGATGATGATGATGATGATGATGATGATGATGATGATGATGATGATGATGATGATGATGATGATGATGATGATGATGATGATGATGATGATGATGATGATGATGATGATGATGATGATGATGATGATGATGATGATGATGATGATGATGATGATGATGATGATGATGATGATGATGATGATGATGATGATGATGATGATGATGATGATGATGATGATGATGATGATGATGATGATGATGATGATGATGATGATGATGATGATGATGATGATGATGATGATGATGATGATGATGATGATGATGATGATGATGATGATGATGATGATGATGATGATGATGATGATGATGATGATGATGATGATGATGATGATGATGATGATGATGATGATGATGATGATGATGATGATGATGATGATGATGATGATGATGATGATGATGATGATGATGATGATGATGATGATGATGATGATGATGATGATGATGATGATGATGATGATGATGATGATGATGATGATGATGATGATGATGATGATGATGATGATGATGATGATGATGATGATGATGATGATGATGATGATGATGATGATGATGATGATGATGATGATGATGATGATGATGATGATGATGATGATGATGATGATGATGATGATGATGATGATGATGATGATGATGATGATGATGATGATGATGATGATGATGATGATGATGATGATGATGATGATGATGATGATGATGATGATGATGATGATGATGATGATGATGATGATGATGATGATGATGATGATGATGATGATGATGATGATGATGATGATGATGATGATGATGATGATGATGATGATGATGATGATGATGATGATGATGATGATGATGATGATGATGATGATGATGATGATGATGATGATGATGATGATGATGATGATGATGATGATGATGATGATGATGATGATGATGATGATGATGATGATGATGATGATGATGATGATGATGATGATGATGATGATGATGATGATGATGATGATGATGATGATGATGATGATGATGATGATGATGATGATGATGATGATGATGATGATGATGATGATGATGATGATGATGATGATGATGATGATGATGATGATGATGATGATGATGATGATGATGATGATGATGATGATGATGATGATGATGATGATGATGATGATGATGATGATGATGATGATGATGATGATGATGATGATGATGATGATGATGATGATGATGATGATGATGATGATGATGATGATGATGATGATGATGATGATGATGATGATGATGATGATGATGATGATGATGATGATGATGATGATGATGATGATGATGATGATGATGATGATGATGATGATGATGATGATGATGATGATGATGATGTTATGGTTGTACGGCAGTGAAGCATCAGTGTCAACACTGATGTTGCTGTCTTTGATGATGATGATGATGATGATGATGAATAAGTGGTGTAGCTGGCCGAGCATTGCAACATTGGACAAGTCGGTCGCTCTCTTTTCTCATCGAGTGGGCTCCGTCCTGCGTGACCGTCTTCACGTTCCACCTGCAGCGAAGGAAGTGCTAGCAGGTCAACTTGACCTATTTTCTTGTCTGTACGCATTAACTCGTTGTTGTATGTCTTGTCAGTCCACCAAGCCCGTCATTCACTGAAAGGTGTTCACTTCAGCCCACTGTCACCGAATACTTGCTCACCCAACCCACCCCCGCAATTTATGTGCCTGTTAGCATTCCCACCGTTTGGCAGAATGAAAGTACAGTTTTCTCATCCCACTTCCTTCCTCAGTTCTCTGTTATTTGTTCGGTCGCTAAGCTCTAATTTTATGACAATACGATTTAATTTGACTTTCGAGTCGAGGCCGCCAAGGTGTTGAGGCAATCAGCTGCTGTGTTGCCGAAGTGTACTGTTGATATGCCGAAGCTGATGTTAGGAATTGCAGACGGTGCTGAAAAAGGTACAGTGTTGAACATGTCTCCAACTCTAGATGTAGCTATATAATCGTGGAGCAAGTAGAAAAACCAATCGCTCGTGACTTTTTTGTGCTGTCAAGAGAGGTTGCATTCCACAAAAACGGTTGTCACAGCCACTTCGGAACACATAAAGACTAGGGGCTAAGTCATATTTCTTGTGGTGGACACTGGATTGCCTCAAACGAAGCGATTACAAGGTCAACTCGGTCAGTTGGGCGCCAGGTAGCCTAGTGGTTACCCTCCTTTGTTAGTTTGCTTTAGTGGCGGATTTCACAAACCACGTGGAGACCTGGTTTTACTTATAGCCTTTGACTGTACTCAACTAGGTCTCCAGGTCCTGCGAATCAGACTATCGGATCGTTGTAGAATTCGTCGTTTAAGAAGCTGACGTAAGTACGGTAGGTGATAGCTACCTCTTTGAAGGCCACCGGCCAGCAAAACCTTCTAGCTTGTGGATGTCCGCTGCTCTTAGAGGCAGTATTTTCAGGGGTAGTTTTTGATCGCATGTATTACTGCGCTGGCGACTGTCCCTGCTGCTCTCCAGTCATCCAGATGGCAAGGCACTTTTGGAAATCGGGTCGTCATTTGACCCTACCTAGTTTTGTGGCAAGAAATGCTAAAAATGGGCTATGTTGTTTCTGCAACTACGACAACTATCTTCTTCTGGTGTAGTCAAGACGAGTGGTGAGATAAGGCACAAGACCGGTGGTTTTTCACTGTGTTTTGGCTCTCGTTGAATCAAGCGAATGACACTGCTTACGACGCACAGTCTTCAAACCAAATGGGGGCGGAAAACAAAGACAGGGAAAGAATACCGTATTTGATTACACCGGGACATCCGATTTGTTGCTTCAAAGACACCTAATGAGACACCAGAAGTAATTAGGTATGACGCTAAGTGATGAGTCGTCAGCGGTAACGGTCACATTGATAAAGAAGAGTCTCAATGGGAAACACCGTGGCATATAGCTGACATTTCAAAGTCTTCCTTCGTTTGAATGGAAACCATGTTTGACTATAGTCAGTCCATAGTATTCTACATCCTGTTGGCTCATTAAATTAGAACAACAATCAGCTATTGCTTTGTTAAACCTAAGTAAGTTCAAGTGTCTACTTATGGGCGAGTATATACCGTAAACGGATACGATTCCCAGCCAAGCCGTGCATGCGTCCGTCAAACGGTGTGCCACTCTTTCCTCGATGGTGCCTTCCCGGCTTTGTTATTGTTCACTGCGTTCAAAATGAGACTGAACTCCCCGCACTTCGTTTTTTTGTGGGTGTCGCCTCCATCTTTTCCTTTTGACCGCTCCGCTTGCGCAATTAGATAATAATAATAATAATAATGAGATAATAATAATAGATGTAATTCCTTCTGTTCCACTCATTTAACCCTCGTTTTTTGGTCTACAGCCTTATTGGAGCGCCTAGGAAGCAGCTTGTTTTTTTTACTTTAGAATTAGGCGTTTTTAGTTAATTTTGTGATCATTTGAGATGTGCCACTCCGGTATATCTATCTATGATTTGCTATGATATCCCTGAGAATCCGTAACGATGATATGATGTATTGTGGCTTGGTAGAGGAACTTTTCATCCTCCCCCCCCCCCCACTTTTCTGCATTCCTCATTTTGGCTTTGTTTTCCTTTACTCAAGACACGACAGCCTTTCCAAGTTGTTTGACTCAAACCTGCACTTTGGCACCCGTGGGCGCCAATCACTTTCCGTTCAAATGTATTTGTATCTCAACGTTAATCGTGTGGCTCATAGTGGCGGCGCTTTGCTCTTCCTGAACCTTTGCTAATCTCCGCGCTTAAGTAAGCCCGCTCCACAGTTATTTCGGGAATTTTCTACAGTTCTTGGCACCAGTTGGTTTGGTTGGTCAACAACAATGTGTCACCCGTAAGGCAGCAGGCTGGGTAGGATTACTGGACATATCTGTCCTCCTATCTGTTGAAACTCAGGGCTGATCCCATTCAACCACCTCTTAAAACCTTTTCACATAATTATGGAATGTTTGTTACCATGTTACCCTTACATGGTTTGGCCCACCAGTCTAAGTGTCGGGGAATGCTTGCTGTCGCACATGCTCAGCTAATTGGAGTTGCGGACTAGGAGTAAGTTTTGGATGGGGCCAAAAATTGACTAGCTTCTCGATATTGACTCAAGAGTTACGGGTGCTGACCCTCCCTTGACATCTTATTCTCTGTCCACTAAGTTGTTCCCGCCCTTCAAGTGGCATGGTAGCTGGACACCTAAGGGTTGTTACAGCTGAACAACTATTATCTTCTGCCTAATAATATCAGGCATAATATTTCAAACAAACCACCAAAAATACAAACGTCATTCTCTTTTTTCCTTCTACGTAAAACGACCACTTCAGTTGTGTTTGTATCCCATTTCACTTTATCCGATAACTTCCTTGGACCGTCTACAAACATCCTTCTTTGTTCTCAGACGGCTGCTTCATAATGGTAATCTATTCAAGAAACTCGTCAAAACCGCAGCCTCTTTGGTACCTCCACACCTTCAGAACAAGTTTCAATCTACAATGGTATCTGACGTGGATCAACGGCGGTCAGTGTTTTCTGCGGACCCCGCGACCGCTTATTGGGCTCTTGGTGGAAACGCACCCGTGATGGCTGTGCGTCTGGCACGCGAAGGCGCAGAAGTTTCACTGGCAGCTAGACTTTCTCCTATGGAGTTGGAGCAGTTACCCAGAGGGATAACGCGTAAGTACTTCATCTAACTACATCATAAACCAGAAGCATCAGAATCAACGCTACAACTGCTTACTTTGCCACGTCTCTGTATTTCTCAGCAGCCGAAATTGCACTATGTAACTTAGCCTTCTCGTCCGATCCAGCGCTTGCTGTTGGTTATTCGGGTGGCTTGGAGGGTAACGTCACACTGGTCATGAGAGCCTACAGGTGGTCCTGGTTCAATTGGTCTAATACGCGCCCGACAATGGAGCGAATAAAAGGGGCTAATCAGTAGGTCCGTGTGTAGTCGTCCGGAGCTGCTCGCAGCTTGCTTTTGAATATATAGGCCTTGGAGTTCGATTGCACCTGGTAGTCTTGGTAGTTCCTAGGTGTACCAACCACGACAACCGCTCAATGCAAAATGTGGATTTCTCAGGGGCACATCGGCATACCGAGGGAACTTTCTGACCTTCACATTAAAATTTGGAATCCCGGTACGCGGAATATCAACAAAATGAATATTTTGGTTCACCTATCGTCCTGAGTTTCAGCTGGCATCGTTATTCCCGTCTTGGTCTCTGTCTTTGTGTTTTTTTTGGAAGTCAACAGTATTCGGCAGCACACCCTCATTACAGACATACTCTTTGCTATTGGGAATGGTACTTCATAGGTGTATGGTGGAGTACTGGCGAAAAGGATCAGGGACTTACCTGTTGTGTCTCAGGTTGGATTTGGGCTGATGCAACCCGTGGGCACCATTCACAGCACCAAGCGTCTTACTGGCCCTTCAGAGCCGCCGCCTGGCGACCATTGCTCTAAATAAATCCGTCAGGAACGTTCACCCATATTCTCTCGAGTTATGTTCGGTAAGCGACGCGCCCTTTTACTTAGTTTCTTTAGTCACCTCGAAAACAGTCAATCGCTTGGGACAGACGAACTGCTCCGGTTTGATTTCAGCTGTTTGGTTCCGCTTCTGATGCACTGCATCGTAGCGTTATCGATGTATAGGGGCCGTGTCGATCCTTCCCTAATTTTTCGAGTTGTACGGTTGTCATTTCTTTTTTTCTGTCAACGGATGTGATACTGCGATACTTCTTTCCTTAGATATCCACCTATTCGGAGAGTATACTGTGTCCTACACATCAACCGAAATGTGTAAAGACCACTGCTCGTCTATTTATGTGTGCTGACTTTCGAACAGAAACTTCACCATCGTCAGAATGTATTCCTAATTAATCCTTTTTTCATTAGTCGTTGAACCTCAGTTTGTACTCCACAATTTCGTATTCCAAACCATCATAATAGAATCCACTGCAATACCCTTTTAATTAATCGCCTGGTTTCGATTTGTTTCCACTTTTTCGAAAACCACGCACGTTGCCTTTAAGTGCACGGCGCTCGTTTTTACAGCGCCCGAGCATTACGTTCTGTTTTGGGAACACTCAGTTGACCAAAACACGTGTGCAATTGTGATCAGTCTCTCATGGGTGGACCCACCCAACTGCGCACTGATGATGTCTCCTCGTATGGTGACGAAACGTTTGCAAGCCAATTGCCAAGCTCGGCCAATAAACTCACCCGAGCTACCAATATTTCAACACATTACCAGCTGATAATGCCGTTGTAGCGAATGGCGATATAACGCAGGCACACCGTAGTGACCGCTGAGCGGGGTGATAGTGGGGCTAGAGTAGCGCAGAGTTTGCCACAGCTAGACACATATGCAGACTGGGCGTGACAATATCAATGTCCTGAACAAATGATTCAGGGCTGCTTATTTCAATAAAATCGCATTCATTTGTTTCGTGTGACTACGGTCACACGAGTCGGTCAGATCAATCAGCTAGCTGTATTATTAAACATCACTAACATGCAACGTCGCATTTAGTAAAAGGGTACCTACCCAACAGCATTGCTAGACTGCCTCGCCTGTCTGTCTAGCTTCCTAAGCTCAGTACACCATAGATCAGACAAATGATCACAAATCACACTAACGGTACTAACAGATTTTCAACTGATCGATTTGAATCAGTTGACTGGACTGCCAATGTCATGCTCGGTTTATGCCCGTGAAAACATGTACCCTAACCCTCGTTGAAGTATCCAAACATCATGCCGCGTCTAAGTGAGTGAGGTGTCCTTTGGGATGCAGGTTCACCTATTTTATTTGTTTACTGAGTAATCGAGTCTAGGGACTGATTTCTGGCTATGCCGGGCGTAATACGCATTTAGCCAATTATGCGCGCTGGTGAAGTAATCAAGTTGAGTGATATTTCGCCACGGTCACCTGACGGTATCCGAGACACAGGTTGTTGTTGTTGCAACCTTATCGTGACTGTCAGTTTGTCTTATCGTATGCTTAATGTTTTTTTCGTAATCCAGTGGGTCAATTATTCAAACCGGCGGATTCATGAAAAAGTTGAATCGTTGCACCTCTAGTCACTGTTACGGCTGTCACTATAGCACAACTTTGACAATTCAGCTTCAGCTACTCGCACAAAAGCATTATGATATTGTTAGGCCAGTCTGTCTACCGGAGCCCGATACAGCCTAGATAGGTCAGCGCGACGTGATATACAGTCGCACTTCGACACGCTATCGAAGATTTTTGAGAGAAGTGAAGTGCTTGATTGATAGTAGTTTCACTTTTTTCGGTTTGTAGAATCTATACGGCTAGTGTTGGCGTTATCACCAATTCGACTACCGGTTGGCGCAGGCGCAAAAATGCGTTTGGATGTACCGAGAGAAGTTGCATAGTTAGGCCAGGTGAGGTCTGTCTGGCAGAATGACTGTAACACGGTACATCGTTACTGCAGAAGAGTTCACTATTGAAGATACTATTACTGATGGAAAAACGGAGGGTAAAAAACGACAGACCACATCGCGGTACTATCCGCTTGGCTGGTGTATCATGCGTGAATACCGACGAGTCAGCAAAACACCAGGGACGAAGGCAAAATGTTCAGATTCTTCCATAAAGATCGTAATAAGTCAACTTTCATGTTTTTCTCGCAAAACACTGAGGGAGATGTAGGCAGTACTCAGGTAACACTGAATTTTTCCCATACTACTGTAAAAGATTACAACGATGGGTCATTTGCGACGGTGCAAAGGATCTAAAACACATTGCGATAAGCCGAAAGGTTAAACGTCAATTCCCATAGACCAAGTCAACTAAAGTGTGATGTGTTACGTACGAGAGGAGATGTATTTGGCGGACGTAAAATCTCAGAACAGTTGCAACCATCAAACTAATCAAATCCACTACGTCAGCCGCCATACTCTCCAGTACTATTTCACATCTTAGGATAAAAGCATTTACTGATCCCGGAATCGGTGAAAATTAGTTTCGAGGAGGAAACGCCGCAATGGCAATGCGCTTTACCATCTGTTTAGATCTTCAAAATCGACTGTCAAAAATAGTCATTTTCTCTAGCGCTTCCCATATCGTCCGTTGCCGTCCGTTACCACCTTTTTTTACCCACCCTCATATTAGAATATACCTCCGCGCAGCTATTCTATTTAGTTCCTATTTGAATCTGGCTAGCCGGTACACTAATCGTTCTTTCGGCCCAGAGGATATGCTTTGATGGCAAGTGTAAAGGCCTATCTTGCTGATGCACCAAAATGCCCTGTTTCCAGATACTGAAGGTCAGAGTGACCAACATCATCACACCCTGTCGTCTATCGCTGATAACGTTCAAAGACTTCTCTTTAAATGGACGCAGAAGACACAGGATGTGTTTCATATTCCCTCTCTCTCAAGAGGATACGCCCTCTGTCTAGAAGACGATTTTGTATCATCTGCAAGTGTGGAGAGATTTTTGTATTTGCAAGGAGCTAAGATAACTACGGTGTAATGGAACTTTTGGGAACCCAAGTGAGGGTAATCTGTCTGTAGATCATCTGATCGTAGTGGCATATCTGTTCTTCAGTATCACATCAGATTTATACTAATCATGCCCCTTAATGTAAACTACGTCCTTTATTGATAGCCTGTACCTCATTAGCCCTATTTTTGAAGATTCCTGTGGGTGACTACAAATGAGGTGTCTGAATTTATCTAGAAACTGTAAGGCAGGGATAGTCGGTTTGCGTCAATTTCAATTCAGAGGCGATCATGGACAACATACCTTAGTTCCACGACAGTCGATGGTCACCTCTCGGTCGTTCATCACCTCCTAGGTTAAATTTTTTACTATGAACTAAATGAACCCTATTAAGTCGACCCTATGAGCTCGGCATAGCTCAGTGGTTAAAACTCAAACTCACTAACCGGAAGGTCCGTGGTTCGAACTCAACCTCTGCATCTCGACTGCTCCTGTCTAAGCTTGGACAGCCTGGCATTATCTCAGACGTAGTGCTCCCTTCAGGTGGCATGGTATCTAGGCACCGAAAGGGTGTTGCAGCTGAGCAGTTACTGCCATTTATTACTGGTCAATCTTATGCTATTCAGACCATCGAAACTTCGCACCCAACTGAGGAACCTAGTTTTCCCGTCGCCTTTAACAGTATGGATAGCTTGTATATCTTTTAAGGTCTGTAAGTATGCACTAAAATCCGTATTGTTTTCGTGTATTTTACTCTCCCAGCACTAATGGCCCCGGCCGCCTTCGGATTGCCGGAAATTCCTGAGGACGATATCCATTTGATCATGGAGTACGATGCGGGTGAACAATGGGGCCCATTTGTTGCTCCGCGGGCTAATCGGTAATCAGTGCGCTTGTTCGCTGTCTTCTTAACCAAGTTGCCTATCATATCGTTGTCACCTCTTGCTGATTTTGAAGTCGCCCCAATCGAGATAGATTAGGACAAAACCATATCTCAATTCTCCTACTTCGAAAAACTGAAGGCATTAGTCTTATTGTCAGCAGTCCTACTTACCTGCGTTATTCCACTCTTATTGGGGATTGTATGCCGTTACGGAAAGTATGAATTTGGAGCCCGGACGGCTGGTCTAGGAACAAAATCTGTTCTTCCCCGTCCTGCAAAGACAAGAATCAGGGGAAGTGTGTCCAATTTATGCTGAATTCCACCATACTCACTTCAGATGGAACGTTGTTCCGATTAATCTACGCCGACATTTACCTAATCATACTCTTTTCTTGTCGACTGGTGATCATCATTGCTGCACATCTCGCGAACCCGCAACCTTACGGTTAGTAGTTGGACAATGTCATTCGATCATAGGTGTCTTATCAGTAGTATCGCCTACGTTTGCAAACATAGTTTGCAAGTTATTCTGAAACCTGTCGTCTGAAAGTGGCACAACGGATTCATTTTTCGACACGTTCGTAATCCTGATAACTTTCATGTGGATCAATATAAATACATACATCTGTACATGTGGATAAATGTAACATTGTGTTGTCATGCAACCAGTTAGATCTGTTCGATCGACATCAATGAAACAGCTTCGCAGACTGTCGAGTGAATCTAACTAATCGGACTATCTGGTGAGTTTCACATAGGTTACGTTTTATCTGTTCTTGGATTTCGTAGCTCAGCGGTAAGTGGGACTCTAGTACAAGCGCGGACGATGCAGATCACATTTGGACATGTTAAATATTCGTACCTGTTGGAGCCTTTAGTGTGACTAGCTGGCCAAAGGCGACCACACAAAGTTGGCATTACAGTACCGTCAAACTTAGGCTTTCATTGTTATCTATTTCGATAAAATTATCCATCTGATGTGCTTGTCGTCTCGTCTTCTTTATTATTTGAACCAATGGTTGCCTCGCAGTCGAACTTTCAACCTTAATCTCTCAGGTATATTGTTTTACATGACCAAGAAAACCCCCGTCTTAGTGGGCTGTGGCCTGGACTGTTGAACACTTGGCAGAGTAAGGTTGCGAAGCAGCCTTCCGGTTCCGCTTTCTCCAACGCATCCTCACAACACTCTAAATCGGTATTCCCCGACCTTGTGGTGGTGAGTGGCTTGCAGGTAATGGACAACTGGGCCGCCGGAAACACTCCAGGTACGCTTATATCGCATCTAGTGTGTCGCTAGTTTTGGGTTTCCGTTGAACTAACAACCTTGTATAAAATAATAGGCATATTCGTTTCGGACCATTTGTTTGTTACCAGCATTAACTATCGATGCAAATGCTCACGCCCTGTCACTTGTCGGCACCAAGCACTAATCAGCCATGAACTGAGTTGGATCGCTTATCAGTGACCAGGTGGGCACTTCAATTCAAGCTCTTTCCTCTCCCTGGCATCCAACTTGGCTCCGACCATTGCTCAATGCGGGCAATTGCGTTAACTCACAGTCCTAAATTCTAATAAGATGTATTTCTTGGCACCTGTCAGTCTATCAAGTGCTTCCGAACAGTCTCTCGGATTTCCAACCCCACTGCTTTAGCGAGCTACGTATCGCTGCAATTTCATTCCATGCCAATCAGAAGAAGTATGGCCATAATGCTCGTATATCGAACTTAAAGTTGGGTATGAAAACACTCGAAAATCAATACAGAATTAGCTCGGCCTACAATGCCTAGTTCTCTAGTGCATTTGGCCAAAAGGGCATGCTTCATGTTGGCACTACAAATAGAAAAAAGGGAACGCATCGCGGCAACCTGATGACCGATCAACACATCTCAACTCGGTTTTAGTTAATCATACCCAAACTACATAAGAAAACGTGGGGGCATCCAGGCCAGACTGGACCCATAAACAGCTCCAGCCTTTAATCCGATAACAGCAGAACAGTGACCGGTTTGGAATTGAGATTCGATTTTTCGAGTTTCAACAGGAGTTCCATCGGAGCTGGTTCATCACAAATAGTAAGGCTTTGAAATCATGCATGGAAGAGATACCAGAACGATGTATCCTGGTTGTCCGTACATCGATTTTGGAAGATTTGCCTGCACATAACAGCACGTTTTCATCTCTATGTTTCGATATTGCCTGGACATAACCAGTTGGGTTTCTTCATAACAAAATGGCGCGAACCGCAGGGCGGACACTGTCACTTGGCCGAGGGGTCAAATGACAATATGGGTGCTATTGGTCGGGTCCATTTTTCAGGGTAAGGTCCACATGACCCTCCCTGTACTCAACCTGAGATGCTGCGAAATGTGGCCGTTGGTCGATGTCAACGGCAGTCATGGTGTCAGCTTCTGCGCAGATTGTGAGTGTGCATTGGGAGTGGTGGACGTTTCCGGCTCATTGTGACGAACACTAAGTCCATTCCTTTTTTCTTCACGTATCGGAGCCTTTAGGATGTTGATGTTGACAATTAGCTATCTGTTGGTGCAAACTAACCGCGGACTACAAGCGTTGGGTTATGAAATTCCACATCGTTGATCGAGACTTCATCAACAGACGTGGTATACTAGGTGAGGTCAAGGTGATTGATCATCATTAGCCGTCGATTTCGGCATGCCACTGATTTGGAAGTACGTGTACTTCGTCAGAGGGTGTAGAAAGGCATGGATATGACTAGACAGCCGTGACAGATGTGATATTAGGCCAGAACCACTCGTAACATGGTATGTAGGTGAATTCAAAATAACTCTGGCGCAGTTAACAAGACAAGACAAATACAAGATTACAACGTCACACGATATTGGCGGTTGGGATACCACTACTATAGTTGCCTTGTCACGGATGAGCCATTCGACCTTTGCTGATGGCTCATACAGATTATATCGGCCCGAGTGAGGTTACGGTCAGCAGGAAGTCACAGGCCATTCAATTCTTCCCTTTATCGTCTCCTTCCCTCAGCTTTTATCATACCAGTTCCAACCCCGCCCCCGCCGCCCCAACAAAGATTGTATAATATCTGAAGTCCCCAAAATTGCGTTTGGATAAGTGCTTCTTAGTGTCCGCCCCTTGGGAGCAGGTTACTTTTTCCGGTCCCAACCAAAACTGTTCAATTCTGGTCTCCCGGTGTTCAGCTGCACTTTTCCAAACTGATGGGTTTTAAATGAATCAAGGCCAAACAGAGAACTTTTCTGTTAAACGTAGCCAAGCGAATTCCTCGCTGTCAATGGATTTGTCATCTTGTTGAAGTCATGTTTTACTAAACAGACTGATGAAAATTCAGCTGTGACCCGGTCCACATTCCTGGACAACTGGTCGATGTTTGGTTCCGTTGCCAAAGCTGAGCGTGCAGTTCCAGGTTAAACTGTGTTCAAATTGGTCTTTGCACGGGTCAAACATCCCTTCTGAACGATACTTTCATCGTGATGACATCTCCAACAGTTCTTAAATACGCTCCGAAATTTCCTGTCCTCTGGCTGTGAATCTTCTGAAGCAGCAACATCAATTGTCTGGTTGACTTCTTGAGATTTTTTTGGCATACATGTTAATTTCATCGATAGAGGTGGTGAATTGCTTCCAATCGGTCGGACCCACCAATGTGTCTGGCATTTACATGCTCACTTCGTTGAGTTTCTGGAAGAAGCCGTGTATGTTAATGGAAAGCACCTTTTTTTCTGTCCCTGATTTGTTAAACTCCCAGAATCTTCGCAGAGTTGATGAGATACCTCATCATTTTTGGCATCGGGTTTGATTGTATTCACCAATTTACAGACAGCCTGCAAAGGCGCGTTCGGTTTTGAACCCAGGTACGACGAAACCTCGTCTGTAACCCAAATCCTGGATTTTCGCTCTACGGAAAGGTGATACTCGATGAAAACCTATCAATAATAATGGTAATGATACCTACTGATTGATGGGTTATTTATTTGTTCTCTCTATGTCGTACACCCGTGTGTTCAGCTCTCTGGTACAGTTATGTACACGTAACGTTGGAGCATCTACACGCCCACATATTTTGTCGGTTTACTAGATTATCGGGCGAAAAGCTATTGAGGCCATCCCCTTTTTTTCCGAACATATCAAACCACCTTCAGTATACAGGTTCTTGAATTCGGAACATCGTGCGAAACCTGACTTCACATTCAGCTTTCTCACTGAAATCAATAACCACGCCACGTGGCATGCTTTAGCCTGGTGAAAAATGCAATCAAATACACCAGTAAACAGTGAAAATCGATTCTTGTCCATGAACTACGGTTGTATTCATTCTGAAAACCACATAGATATCATTCGCGCGTGCTTTTACTTATGCCTTCATTGAACTTCGGGTTATTCAATACTATGCAGTGCATCATCGTCTTCGAAATTAAATAGTCATCATTGACAGTAATACACCAGGAATAATAAAATCACCCTAAAAACGTGTTTCAAACTGAAAGCTAAAGATGAATGTCACGGGGCAATGGGAAAAACTAGGTGAACTCCTTCTAGCTAGTATGATCGGAAAGTTCGTAGAGTAACTTACTTCAATATGGTTTTCCATTTAGTGTGAACGATGTGTCTTTTGTGCCCCTAATTTCATCTATTTTCATGAGTGCCACCGTGCGTCACATGTAACTTATACTATCCTGATCGGAGTGAACTGAGTCAGCTCCAATTTCCCCCTCGTGACAATATGCAGTCGCCGTTCCGATATGCAAAGTAACACGGTAGACTTTTAGGTATGGTGATTTCGTTTAACACTCCACCTACAACATGAGTCCACGGACTACACAAAGGTCCTTTGCTGTTTAGCTCTGAGGACCCCAGCGTTGCCTTCATCAGCTACTCTTTATAAGAGTTTATTTTTTAAGTGTTTATTTCCAAAACAACGATGACTCCGAAGGGAGCGACAGCCAATTTGACGGCGTTCATGTGAGTCTTAAACCCCGTTGTTCTAAGTAGTCCACGGTCTAGCCTACTCGGATACCCGGGCCGGCTGGGTATTTTGGTTTCAGTGACCACAAAATCGAAAGTAACTTGTTGGGCTCAGTAATTTTATGGTATGCGTTGTACGCCTGCGAATATCGCTGAATTGCGAATTGGTTAGCATGAAGCAGCTTCGACCATCCGAGCTTGTTATTCTAAGGCGATTAGAATAATCGTTCAGCTGTAGCACCCTTTCAGTGCCTAGCTGCCGTGCCACCCAAAGGAAGTACGAGGGCTGGGCTACTGCCAGATTGCCCAAGCCTAGACAGGGGAAGTCGAGAGGCAGAGGTCGGATTAGAGCCACGGATCTTCCGGTCAGTAAATTCGCGCTCTAACCACTTGAGCCATCTCGCCCCCTTAAGGCGATTAACTGTCAGGTCTTTTTTTCACCTTCAAATGGGGGGTTTTGAGTCGGTGAATTATAAGAGGGGGCTTCAGGTTACTGAAGGAGACCTGCCATGAAAAGGAATACGAATTACTAGTTTAGATACTTGTATGCGTATGCTTTGTTCCATTATTGGTTGTTGCCTGCACATATACGTCACTATTCACCCACGTACCATAGGACTGCTGTCAACACTGGTATGTATAACCTTATGGTGCCGCGTTCGTATTCATGCTTATTCAGTTTCCCCTTTCCGAATCCTTCCTTCAGATGTACGTCAATCGCGGCTGGTCGAATTGCAGAACTTTCTTTCTCAACTACCCTCAGAGACGTTGGTGCACTTTGAAATGGCTTCTTTTGTCAACCAAACGTTCGCAAGTGACATGGTTCGTAAGCTGATGCCCTACGTGGATTCAATTGGTGGGTTCTTGTTTCTCTAAGTACTACCTCAGCCAGGCAAGACGTTTACGTAACCCCCAAATACAACTTAGCGGGGATGAGTCCCATAGCTTACAAACGGGCACTTATTACTCTAGGTTGGATGCATTGCAGAGTTGCTTGACATGAATATGCTTTTTGGCAGCTAAGAACTCAAAGCTACGCTTCATAAAATGGCCGTTCTTGTACAAGATGACTAGTTATTTAATGAACCAGAACTATAAGTTCCACCAGAAAGTGGGTCTTTTTATGTCATTGTGGGTCATTCCTTAGCTTACCGTATCCACTTGGTGCTCAGCCACTTTTTTCTTTGGACAAAATTGTTGGTGTTCTGTGTTCGGCCCGTTTTTTCATCCCCCGATAGCTCCCGTTTCATGGTCAGCTAGTGCTGTAAACCTGGACAGAAAGTTCCTCGGATGAATCGGCTGTCACTTGATCTAATGGTGTAAACCAAAAACAACACATGCCGCGAGTGTGAACTGAACTATTTAGACAGAGGTCATGAGTCCATATTGTGTCCTCTGTTCTTGTCTTCTCGTCCGCACTTTTTTATTGAGGTTTCTTATTCAGTATCTACTGCTTTCCTTCCCCTTGTGCATCGAATAACCCGGCTATATGTCTCAACTTGTCAGTGGAATGTAGGCCTTGATATGGGGAAAATCATCTAGTGGTGATCGTTCAGATATTGGTACCGCAGTTCGTCGTCATTTTTCAAGGCAACATTATTTACGGGATGCTTTTCTCGGGACACCCAGCGTTTAGTAGAGCCGTGATGTTACGAGTTCCATGAAGATCACGCAGAACTTTGACAGATACACATTAATTGAAAACGAACTGGAACTTCGTTCGTCATGCCTATAGAATTGGTTGTCTGGTCCCAGAGTGGCCTGTTAATCTACTTCCTAGAGGCACTAGTCGAGATGGCAACGATTCAACACACCTCACTAACGGCATAAACGGAGCTCACTGACGAAAAATCATTGAATTCTCGTTGCGTCACCGCAGCCCCACTGGAAAACCGCCCCATTCTTGTGCAACCCAGTATATCACCGGTTTGTATACGTTCACCTTATGAACCCCAATAACGACGAGGGTGTGCGTTACCGACTGCGTCTTTCTTGATTAATATTCAATTAATCGGTAGAGAAGTCTGAGTGCTATCGGTGCTGTTCACCTTCCAGGACGGAGCCGGCGTGACCCTATGTGCTTGAGTTGTGAGATGGCTCAGTGGTTAGAGCGCGAATTTACTGACCGGAAGGTACGTGGTTCGAACCCGACCTCTGCCTCTCGACTTCCCCTGTCTAGGCTTGGGCAATCTGGCAGTATCCCAGGCCTCGTGTTTCCTTCTGATGGCATGGCAGTTAGGCACCGAAAAGGGTGCTACAGCTGAACGATTTTTTTTATGTGCTTGACTGGAAACACTGAAAGATGTGGTGGCTAGCTGACTCCAGTGTCAGCTTCCATCCAGATTGACCGAATGTTGGAGGCAAACCTCCTCCGGTGTTTATGGTGGACTAGCCCGGGGTCCCCGCCCCTGTCCCATTTTCACTCTTACCATCATCGGGCTTTATTCAAATAAATTACCATGGTTGTATGGCAGTGAAGCACCAGTCTTCTCCTCTGGTGTTGCTGTCAACGATGGTGATGATGATGCTTCGTTCCTGAATCTCTTTTCACAGCTCATCAGTCCAACATGCGGTCCGTCATTTTATCGTCTACCTGACGACTTGGATCCAAAATGTTTCCTGCTGTGTACCCTTACTTTCCCTTTTTTTTTATTCCCAGAGCTTCGTTCAGATAAACTGACAGTTTCATTGCAGTAAAGCACCAGTCTTTTCTGTTGTTGTTGTCAGTGATAAGGAGGAGGAAGCGAACCACACAAAGTTCCGTCTATCTGTCCTGGCGCTTGCTGTGAATGGGGTGAAACAGGCCCTGAAAAGTGACAGCCTTCTCGAAGAAAATTAATAACTTTCTCGAATCCCCTGGAATCTTCAGTAGAGAGTTAAGGGTATAACGGTTCCGCCAATGTGAGGAACTCGCTAGGAGTCGAAATATCTATAGAGAAAAGTCAGAAATTGCGTATCACCCTGCAGACTTTATTTAAACGGAGTACATCTAACTTTTTTAAAAGGGATACGTTAGTTGAATGGTGATATTCAAAGACTTAATCAGAAAAAATGCGTACTTCTGATTTTCAGCCTTCGCTTCTCATTGTTCTTGGGACTGAAAACGCATATTCATAATTCCTGGCACGACAACACGTACGCCAGTCTCAACTGTCGGTCGTACTCTCCATCCTATTCGCACCATCTCATCTCGAGTCCGCGTGCTGCCAGCACATTGTTAACCTGCCTTGTGTCGACTTTTGCTGAGCCGGTCACCGTTGTCTTGATTAGGATCAACCGACTACGACATCACTTGTTTTTTTGTCGCCGAAAGATCAATCCGCCTTAATCCGACTACTTGGAAGAACTCTACCTCAAGAATCGATTAAGCGAGACGCTCCAATGTCGCAACACTATTCCTCTAATAGGTATTACCCTCAACTACGGATGTTCCCCCTTGGAGTGAGATTTCTCTTTCATCAAAGAATTTTCCTGTTTTCAAAAATATCCATATCGAAAGCATATGGCACACACCGGAAGAGCGTGGAACTTTGATGTAACATGGATACTTTGGACGACCCGGTTATCCTTGTCCGGAAAAATGCTGTATTCACCTCCTTGGTAGATTTAATTTAGCAGTCTTTTGACTGCCATTTTGGGTACTGTATGGTGGGAGGACAAAATCTTTGAGAACTCTTAATCGCTCTCCGAAAGGCGGTTGTCTTGCAGACTGACTGTACAATCGGTGAATTTGTATTCGTTTTCGCATTAGCCTAACACGTCAAACTGTACCAACTGACTATGTGCGCTATAGGCAATTGTGAAAATTTGTGCAACCATCTTTACGCCATTCAGCCGGTTCAAACACGGTGGAATGAGACCAAAGGACGAACTAAATGGGGCAGCCACCTGAATATCTGACGGTCCATCATTGTCAATTCGGATTATCCGTCATCCGATGTGATTCGTCGCCTTTTTTAGGGTTCTGTACAAGGTTACGTGTGGAATGTTGATCGGATCACTTAATTCGAGCTTAGTAACCCTTTATAACGCGCGCCTCTAGTGTACTGCGCAAATTACAGCAGTTATTTCACCACTTGGAACGTCCAGGCTCACGTTTTGTTATTCAAGCATTTCGTCTGGTCAGCACCCCTAGCTACCTGCTGTTGATTGTGCGTTGTTTTGTGTCATAGTTGGTGGGCAATTTGGAGCAACTCCTTTCCTCTGTGGAATTATGTGTGAATATAGAACAAATCTATTAACATTTGCACCTTTGCTGGTTTAGTATGGCTGAACTCTATAGACGGTCTGACCTGAATATTCGCACCGAATCCAGTTGGTAAGCTGACACGTGCCGACATCTACTACCCTCAGTTCATCTTAGTTTAAGCCTACAAAGCTTGAACTCCTGAAGTTAATCATGTTTTCCGTGGGTTGGCGGAAATTTTCCAGGCTCATTTGGACCTTTGCCAATGTCTTTATGCATACAGTTCACATCTTCTTGAACTGTGAGTTTCGCCTGCTTTCAGATGCTGATGAACGGGTAAGATTATGTTGAATGCAGCCTGGTGAGGCTCTTTGTGGATCTTCAGTGTTCAAAATCCTGTTGACCTTGTGTAGTAACTGCCTAACTGCGAGCGGTAAATCGGGATCCGTGTGGAATTCCGCCTGACACATTGAAACTTGAGGTATACGGGAACTTCGGTTAATTCCTTACTTGGGCAGTATTGTTGAGTGACGAATTAACCAGAATCTACTGTAAGCATATGTTGACCGTACACTATATATATATATATATATATATATATATATATATAGCGTATGTGTGTATACAATATATGTGGCATGTATACTCGTATATATGCATCCCTTTTTAGCAGTGATAAACCGCTTGCCATGAAACTGAATCTTTCCAGGAGTATTACTTCGGCTAATTTCAGAGTGCTTCGGAGATCTGTCTAAATTAACCCGTTAACCGTGCCAGTTGATTATGAATTGCGCAAATGTTACTATGGTCATTGTGTGCATTTGTTGAAGAATATTTCGGATACATGTGATTGAATATGCATTCCACCTACATTTTTTGTGTACTGAACAGATTTCTATTTTTTTTCCGAATAACGTAAACCTGCATCTCAACCTAGAATCTCCAGGCTTAGAAAGTATATTCCTCCACCCGCCGGACACCTAGTTTCCACTTGAAAATGACGACCTTCAAACTTATTGGAAAGGGTACTTTGGCAATGGAAAATGCCAATAAACCCACCCTCGGTCGGTTTGTTCAGTACACACAACAACGTTTGTTCTTTTACCCAGATATGTAGCTTTCGAGTATGCCTTTAATTAATTTCCCGTACAACACTGCCACTTTGAGGCGATCTACGGTAGAAACGCGCGATTACTGGAATAAACTCTCGTTCTGTCTCTCTGATATAGCCCCAAACTATCAGCCAATGTCATGGTCATGAGGTTATTCATCAAGAAGCATACGTTTGTGATTAACATCCTCCAGTTTTTGGATTAGTTTGCGTGTATTGAGATGCTAGAATATTCTGTCCCCGACAAACGTACCGTTCGGAGGATGTAAAACGTCCATAAGCACCGGATGGCCTTTCCTCGTCACCATCATCATCATGAACAGCATGACATCAGTGTTCAACACCGATGCTTCGCTGCCGTACAACCATGATTTATTTGAAAGCCTTATTGTGAAGAGAAGAATAAAGGTGGACGGAGAAGGGACTTAGTGCTAGCTTACTACAATCAGTCCAATGTGCCTACACCTCCAGACACTCATTCAGACAATCTGGATAGAAACTGACAACACGAACGCCATTGACATCGATTAGCAGCCATACCTAGCAGCGTCTCCAACCAGGCGCAGTGGGGATCATGCGGTCCCCATCCTGGAAGGCGAGTAGCACTGACAGCAGCCAAACGTAATCTCCTTCATACCCCCTTCCAGGTCAGGGGTTGGCGACCTCTCTGTTTCCGCCACTCGCAGTTGGGCACGGAAAACAGCACTTTCTTTGGCAGATGATGGTTCGGCACGCGCAATACATGGCCTAACCAATGCAGCTTTTGGTGCTGGACACATTCCTCAATGGAAGTTTTTGTTGCACAACCGAAAACTCGCTTTCTAAGTGCTTCGTTGGGATTCGCGGAAACCAGCTCACACGAACTGTGGTCCTGAGACAACGAGAAGGCGTTTCAGTTCCGCTGCTCGAACAGGCCAAGTCTCACAGCCATACAACAAAACAGTGCGCACTGTAGCCTGATACACACGTCCCTTGAGATTCAGGGATATATCGCTTTGATGCCATAGGTGTCTCAAATTAGCAAACGCGACCCGAGCCTTGCAGATTCGTGCGTTGACTTCATCTGTCACACTACAATCAGAACTAATACAACTTCCAAAGCACGTAAAACGCTCCACTACTTCGAGTGCCTCCCCCCTGGATTGTCAGTGGCCTGCTCAGTGACTGCGTGTCCACGAGCATGGGTGAAAAGTGCGTACGAAAGGACGGGATGACTTTGGTCGATTCATCCACAAACACCTGCGGCTTCTCCTCTTCTTCGAAGACGAGAACGATTTCGTCTGCATATCCGAGCTCGACAAGGTTTTCGTCAGAGGCTATTTGAACACCGGGGTTTTGGAGACCTTCCGGCGTTCGCCTCATTTTCTCATCGATCACGAAATTCAATAAGAATGGATATAGTGGGCACCCCTGACGGACACCGCTTTGTGTACGGAACGTTTTGGAGTGCTCTCCATATACTCTCACACGTCTGGAAGTCTGAGAATACAAAGAACTTAGTATGTTCACAAACTTCCGGGGCATTCCTTGATGAGCAAGCGTGTCAAGGAGAACAGACCGGTCGACTGAGTCGAATGCGCCTTGGAAATCCAGGAATATTAAAATTGTAGGTCGTTTGTACGTATGGCGTTGTTCTAGCACCTGACCGAGTGTGAAGATTTGGTCAACGCAACCCCTACCGGGTGGCCTTTCCTGCGAGTCTTCTATATACGTCCAGTGTAGCCTACCTGACATGATAAGTCGCAAGTATGTGAAGAATAAATTCATTTAAGTGAGCTTGCAAGGGCATCTACTCTTTTGGGAACCTATAAATGTTTTAATATGGTCTTGGTTGAGTGTCTTGAAGAAACAAATAAAGCCGTCCTTTGCATCACGCTGAAATCCCTCTGCTAGGCTTACCACCAATCCCCACCTTCCGATGGCATGGGTGTTCCTTCTTTATGTAGAAAAAGCCTACAAAACTCGGATCGACAGGTTTTGGTTTAAGCCGGACTGAAAACAGGTGGGGTGAAATCCGTCAGTGCTGCCGTTACGGCTCCTTGACTTTCTTTATGCCTTTTCCTTTTGAGAAGGAAGGGGGGAACCTGTTAAATTTCTCGGAGTGTTCAATTCACTCTCTCCAAAGTGCGATGAGACACAGGCAAGGAATAATTGAGCATTCAGCTTTTACAGGCACGCAGTATAGCCTTACTTTGAATGAGGAAATTCTTGTTCTCGTGCCTGCTTGGTGGTTCATTTAGCCCTAAAACAACATACAAATTGTCTAGACGCAGTGCACTACTCATAAGGTTGCTGAAAAGCCTTCGACAGTTTTTTTGTTTCGTCTTGGGACTCATCAGGTAGGCGCAGTCCTCGGGTTTTCGTCAATCTTATGCTCTATTTGAACCCAAATCGAACAGATTTTGGCATACGATATCCCGAATATCGTACCAACTGAAAAATGAGGCGACCTTGTGCAGCACATTCAGTTGAAGCGGAGCATCGCAAACGAGAGTCAGCCGAATTCAGTTGAGCTTCCTGTCGAAGATAGAGATCGTTATTTTGTCATTTTCGGTGTGTTCTTCAATGGCCACCGAACAATTGCGCAATCCAATTGGGCTGGTCTGTTAAACTACTACAGTGCTGCCTATTGCAATCACATCCATTTACACTAACTGACTCATCTATCCCATAATTCGTGGCTTACTAATGAATAGCACCTGTATATGGTTCTCATGTGAACACCCGTCCAGACGGACACATGTTCGAATATCCACGTACCTCATGATATTTAAAAAATTTGGCGGTCGTTTTTTGTGTGATTGTTATCGTTAGTTTTCTCTGTCACCAAAGACTAGCAGCTATTTGGACGCTTTAACTCCTGTTGCCCTTTCTACTTCCGTAGGTCTGAACGAACAAGAGTTGCCCAATCTCACCAGCCTTTTGTCCAGTGGCTCCACAACTTCGATCAGTTCCGCCTACCCACGCGTTGCTCACATGTTGGATGAGATGCGAACCGTGTGGGCTACAATGACGGACCCCAACTTACCGTGCGTACCATCCGCATCGGGTCCCGGTTGGCGTCGGTTATCACGCATTCATTTGCATACAATCGCCTACCAGATAATCATGGTCCGACGGCATACTCGTGGGGGTGCTGAAGCCAGAAAACAGTTGGACGCTACCGCCAAAATGGGTGGCATGCCAGCCAGACGTGCTGATGTTGGTCTGGCTTGGCCGTTCGCAAGGGCCGCTGCAGCCAAAGTACGATCTCTTTACTTCTTTCATGTATCCATCGAAGGCCCAGAAATAACAGAATTGTAGTTTGGAACCGGCTAAATTCTTATGTAGCGGCGGCAGCACTTTCCTATTGTTTGTCTGTTTCCATGTTGATAGCAGTCATTTTGCTGTAATTTGATCGCCCACAACTCCCGTACTTTGCTCTTATCCTTGATATACCCATGCATTTATGTGGATTATGTTTAGTCTCTTTTGTGACTACCTCTCGCAAATTTAGCCCATTCTGTTCTCAGAGCACAACGCTTGGTGTCTCTGTGTGTGTGGTGACATTCAAGATAATCCGTGGATGATGACGGTATGCCTTGCGGCTTGGACCTAGGTTTAGCTCATTAGTGAAGCAGACAAGAAACGTACACCATCTCCTCCAAACTTTTAATTATTTCAGATGGGCTTGCAAATGAGCTACTTACTAACACTGAATTATACAGTCTGCTAAGTTCGTAATGGTACTAAAAGTGATATTCTGTGATTGACGTCATGCAGACTTGACCGCTCAATAGCTGATCCTGTCTTGGCATTTGGGTTTGCTCCGGATGTGATTCATAAGCGGTGTAGACCACCAGTTCACTCTTCGTTTATGCTGCGTGCTTCAACTGTGGTTCCCACCGGATTTGCCAATCTTTGATCATCGGTTGAGCGTGTTAACGACTTCAGAACTGTCTCTTTTCTGTTCACCTTCCAGTTTTTTATCCTGTCTTATTTGACGTGCGTACGTTAACCATGTGTTAACGTGGTTAACGCATGTGTCATATACACCCACTCCTTAAAAAAGACAGCAATACGTATTTTCTTGATGGGACATGCTAGTGATTCTAGTAATTCGCCAAGGAATGCGTATTATTTTGATGCCCTTCACAGGATGTGCGTAACAATTTCCCACAAAAACGCCATAGGTTGAGGGCACAAATGGTACTGAGCAACCCTGAGTACACCGCAGACTGCCGAGTGTTGCTATTAGCCAGAGCGTCGAACTTACGATCTGTTCTGATTGTACACCAGTGAGGAGCATTCATTGTTCCTACATCAACCAAAGAGTAGATATTTCTGTTGTCCCAACATCGGGAGGTTTTCTCGAGCCCAAGCTCAAGAAAGTAGACAAATCCAGACGATGACCTCCTCGAAATCGAACTGCAAGTTGGATCATGTAAAATCACAAACAGGGTCACCAGTTCAAAGTGTATGTGAGCTGTGTTGCAAAACAGAATGGGAATGAATGAACAAACAGTGAAACTACGATGAATGGACTGATATCCGTGATAATTGTAATTCTTATTCCGGTCGTTGTGGTGGGCCAAGACTACTTAATTTTTCCTGAGGGATCCGATTCAGTATAAGAATTAGAAGCTGCTTTATTTGATTCCTTTTCCCCCTCTCCAGGCCAGTCTCATTGCACATCGACACACCTGCTGCGCATCGGCCATCGACCCGGTGAAAACACGTATTCTAATGGACGATTCGTTTGCCGTTACAGCGGACCCAGAAAGATGGAGATCTGCTCTACGTGGCTCCCATCAGAGCGGGATACGTGGCAGCCAGAACGTTCCACGAGTCCATTTCAACGAGACTGCGCCGGTGTTCTGTTGGACGGAACCGGAACCTCAGTTGGCAGACACCGGAGAATTTGGACGATCAGCGGAGGGCAACCCCCCGATGATGCTGTTTGACACTCAAGTGGAATTTTGTATCGCTCCTGTACTTGTATGTTCCACAGTGCGCCAAACTGCCGGTGCTGGTGACAATATATCTGCAGGTGCGTTGCGCGCACAACTCACCGCGCGTCAACCGCCCAAAGACTGATGCGTCTGCAGAAAAAATGCCTTCTCACTGTTTCGCCCCGCTAATTTTTCAATCCAGAGTTATTTCTCTTATCTTTATGTGCGAGCTTGTTCGACTTCACTTTCCAAACCCGTTCCAGAAACTTCGGTGTCCCAGTTGTTTTTCTCTCTTGACAACAGGTGTAGGAAAAGGATTTTACCGTACGTCCGAGTATTTTCTTCATCTCTCTCAAAGCCGGTGTCCCCGTGCACCACCTGCCGATCTTCGGGCGATTAGCCTTGTTGTCTTCCCTTTATTCAAGGTTTTCTAAAGGAAATCGTGTCAGCAATTTGTGTTCTTGAAAGTAGCCAGCAAATGCACGACTATCTTACGCGGTGTATGTCTCACTCAACTTGCATGTATTTTACCGAAGCAGTTCGTACCCAGTGTTGTTAAATGTTCACATCGTATCGGTCTTTAATCATCCCGAGGTTGCTGTTAAAATCTTCATCTAGATCACCGACCAACTGAAAGTATGCTCACCCCTCATATTTCGTAAACAAATGAAAGAGGTGCGCAGATGATTCCTTCTCATCCTTTGACTCAGCTGAACTTGGGCTTTTGAGTGACCACAAGATCTACATACTAACCTTGCTTTTGCGCAGACCTCGACGCTGAGTTCCCTACCCTGTGTGGCACACGCAACTGAGTTTTCCGTAGATAACTCTGATTGAGAGCCGCTAAGTTTTATGCACCAACAGGTGATGAATTTGCTGCATTCAAAAAACGGGTGAAATGAAATTCACGAAAATTGAGAAAAGGCCGTTGAGTTGCCGCAAAGCGTGTTTCAAGTGTGGCCACAAGAAAGTTACTACTAAAGCACATGCGTGTCAAATAAGGCGCGAAGTTGCCATAAATGGCGGTTCGTGTGGAAGTTGGTCGAGACCTGGGGAGAATTTGTTTGTGTCAAAGTAGGCTGCAGAGGATTATTGTCGTCTGATAGTGGTTGCATGCCCTGAAATGCTCAAATGAATTCAACAAGAACACTCGTTGGATTGATTTGTGGGGCTGAGTAATCGACGTAAAATCTAGCTTCGCCCCAGTAAATAATGTATTGTGGGACGGAAGAGGACGTTTAACTGGTCCAAGGGTGGGGTGGCTAGAAAAAGACGTCCTCCAGTAGTAAAGAATAAAGGGAGAGTGGTTTCATTTGAGTGTCGACCTAGTCACAGTGGTGAGCTTATATCTTGTTTGCAGTTGATTCACGAGAACCGAGCGTTCGCTGCCCTGTATGTCCCAGTACGGTTGTTGATGGTCAGAACTAGATGAGGTACTGAAGAGAACAACTGGACACTCGATTTAACACAAACTAAGATACACTGGTTGATCGGAGTGGAGTTTTATTGAAGTCTTGGTATCCTGGATACGGGCAGTCGATGACGCTGTCCCAGTTAGTGACCAGGCTAATGGATAGCGCCTGATACGCGCCAAGAACAAGAAGGGCTGGACACACTTGAGCAACGCTGGCGTTGGTAGGAATTAAGGAACAGTTTCGTCCACTGTCGGAGCAGCAGAATCGCCACGCTGGATGTTCAGGAGTACGGAATTGTCGCGTCATCTCCGCCCGCCGATATGTGAGACACCGGTGTCGGTCTTCTTATTCGAAGAATGTATGAACGATCTGAGACATTTTGTGCTTCGGCTCGTTTATGAGGACTCTCGCATTCGAAAATCAAATTTGGGTAAGATATGGTTATTACATGGATCCAGTTTGAGTATGACTAGTGATAAACGCATGCTTATGTGATTTAGTCTAACTGTGTACCAACGAAAAGCATTTTCCATGCAAATTTAGAGAATAGTGTAAGAAACTCAAAACCGAACGCGATGACATACGATCCTAGGCTGCTCATACATTCTTCAGACTCAGTGTTTCACAGTTCAGTGGGCGGATTTCAAGAGAGCAAAATGCTGGATTCCCCTCGCGTGCTGTGTCCTGACAAGAAGAATCCCTAGAGATTTATCGCACCATGAGAAAACTTTCAGACTTTCTGCATTTATCGCACGCTTGGCCACCGGAAGTGATAACTGACGGTAAAGAAGCAAGCAGAAGGGCGGAGGCTCGCTTTCGGTAGAACTTTCCATGACGGTTGTGACGGGGCCTCGGCTTTTTGGTCCATTCAGATATGCGAACGTTGGACCACATCACGCGCTGCAGCGAACGGTCACAAAAAACTATGAGCATTGGAGCGAAGTTCCTTCAGTCGAGTTCGCAAACGTTCTCGAGAGCTTGCTCAAGGTTCACTAGGCCAGTTCTCGAGTATGAGGGAACAGGCCATCCGCACAGGGGCAGTAGACAACAAGGTGGAGGGAGTTCAGCCTCTTGCCACATGCTTGAGCCCGGGCCTAAGTAAGTCCATATATATTTAGCATTGCTGATGACCAACAATGTTCACTTCTGAGTATCTCCGTGCATCGATGGAGATTCCGAGTAGTAGTTTTCTGGCGCCTCACTGGCTCACGAACGTTCCTCATCCTATCGCAGGGGACACCTATCAGATAGCGTCTAACCATGATGGAGAAAATGCGTCTTCGCTTAACCTCCGTACCAAAATTGCATTACTTTGAGATGCTTACCGATAGACGCGTTCAAGCTAGTTAACATCGACTCCTGACTGTGCGAGTGGATCAAAGACCAACCAGATAACAAGCTAATGACCAGCCGAAAACCGACGGTAATTTGAAAGAAACCACGGCATATCTTACCTTTGGACTTGCACAACTACTAACCGAAGTCTGATCGCATTAATCAGTGGCTGTCTTTTGAATCTAACTTATAGACTTATGCCACCCTTCCTTCAGTACCAGAACCATTCTGACTTTTAAAAAGAACCGAAGACTCTACTTAGTATAACAAGGCTGTTCACTTCGCAAGCGACTACTGGTGGCATTTATCTTCAAGTTGGATTGCGCACGCGTCTGCCGAAAGCCTGGCTGAGAGCAACCGTGTACCACTGTGCTTAATCTCGACGGTGCTATTCTACACAGATTTGGCAGATTCTTCCAAGTGCTTCGGAATTAGCTGGAACAAGACCATTTGTGGTAGGTGTATTTTTAGGGGCAGCAAAACCGCTTGATGTTGAACCCTGTCTGCAAGAAACCATTGGTTTCCCGCAACAAAATGATGCAGAACGTCCGCCTGTACGTCTAGCATGCATCTTTTTCGGCGGGCTGCCCTGGTCGTTCGTGAGCCAGATCAAAGAAAAACTCGCGTTATTTCTGATGCGAAAAATGTATGATCTTTGGAGTAATCCAGGAAGGAATAGTGATTTTCACATTTAGACATCTGTTTGGGAATAATCACTGGGTTTTCTTCAAAGACCATTGCAGGGTATCATATTGGCGTCCTACAATTCAAACGACTACCACTGATAAAACGACTACGAACAAAGCAGCTAAGAACTTGCAGATAATAAAGTAACTCCTCATTTGAGGAGTTTTTAAAGAATTCAATATCCTCAAGCCTCCTCCTGAGCTTTCCCACACCCTGCTTGAATGGGCAAAATTAATGTACAAACACTGCAAAAACGGGTGAATAACGTCCTAATCATCATTCCATTCGGTGCGGGAAAATGCTCTAAGCTATTCTGACCAGATGCCACTTACATCATCAGTAGCACACGCCGTTACAACGACAGACGTGATCAGGTCTCTTTTGCTGTTCATTTTATGCCCACGGTTTGTCCAGGTGTAAGGAGGCAGATAGTGGCGTTGTGGTTTGGTGGTCCACGGCGTCAAATTTACCCATTGTAGGAAGCAGTAAAAACGAATCAGAAAACCCGTTTGCACTGTGTGCAGTCGCATACTTACCGAGTTCCTACTTAGTAATCGCTTTCTTCAGGTCAGTGGTCTCCGGAGGGCTAAAGTTTAGATACTGGTGGCTGATCAGGCGCTGATCATTTAACAGAGCTTGGCAGTTAGCTTGAAAATGTTTCGACCCCAGCCCAAGAGACTTAATCAAATGCACACTGACTATATCTCCACAAATGGAGACGAAACATTTGCAAGCTAATTGCCAAGCTGTTTGAAAAGATCAACGACCACCTGGACAAACACCAGTAAACGCGCCAATATTTGGACACACCAACAAGAGTTTAGACACTTATCATGCATAGGACCAGTTGCCTATGTTGATTTGGTTGACACCGCCGTTTACCGAAATTCTCTGGATTTGTTCATTGCTGTGTATTCTTTCGCGCCCTATTTTTTTACTTTCATTGTGCTGACGCTGCTCAGAGCATAACACGTATATGTGAAAAATTTGTCCAAAATATATGGATCGCAGGCTGTCACCGCATATTTTGGTGGAAGATGTGACGATACATTGACCTTTGGACTGGTTTTCCCACTTCCCCTTAAGCTATTTTTGGGAGAATATGGGGAGGATGTGTTCGGGCGCGTGATATTGCCATCCATATTCAGCGTTGCATTACTGAACGGTCTGTATCGGGCAGCTGAGCGTGACTATATCTCAAGCATAGTGGGGGGGCGTAGACGGATCCACAGATTCACGGACTGATACACAGGACTGAGGCTTTCGCCCAAGCTTCCTAGGTTGGGTTTGTACTTGTCGTTCAGCGGCTTCCATTCACCTGAAGGGCATAAGCAAAAAAGGGTGTAGCACTGCTCTTTAAAGTCTCAGCACGGGGTGGTAATCTTGCCAGCGCGAGGACTCAACTAAGAAAGCGTCCAAAAGTGCTTTAATTGGGTGCTAGATGCAGCGTGAAAAACCGCCGGAAGCAGGTTATTCCACGCACTAACTACCCGAAATGAGAAAAATTGTTGCCCAATAAAATTGTGCGCTCTGAGCCTGAAAATCTTCTCACCATGTCCCCGCCATGTGTTGCTTGGGTCTACGACAGAAAAGCATAAATAATTGTTAGGTCTTCGACAGTCTACGACGGTTTCGCCCTTGTTGGGGCTCATCAGGCAGGCGCAGTCCCCGAGTTTTCGTCAACCTTATGTTCTACTTGAACCCGAATTTGACTGTTTTCAAGAAATACACTCATTTGCAAATCAATTTGGTTTTGCGAGAGACTCACCTGGAACCCAGCTGAATCTCTAGTTTGTGATGTTTCCATGCAACTGGATGTGCTGCACCAGGCCGTCTCATGCTCTAGTTGCCACGATATTCGAGATATCGCGATGCATGTAATTTTACGCAATGTACTACTCATAAGGTTGCTGAAAATTCTTCGACAGCCAAGACCGGTTTCGCCCTTTTGGGGCTCATCAGGCAGGCGTAAAATTGCATGCATCGCAATATCCCGAAGATCATAGCAACTGGAACATGAGGCGGCCTGGTGCAGCACATTCAGTTGCATGGAAACATCAAAAACGAGGGATTCAGCTGGGTTCCAGGTGAGTCTCTCGCAAAACCAAATTGATTTGCAAATGATTGTATATCTTGAAAATGTTAGGTCTCTTCGGAGGCGACGATATTCCAGTGGAAAGAAGTCAAGCACCGCGAGACCTATTATTATTTATCCGGCCGTCTCCGTAAGCTCAGCAAGCTTGTTTCGGCTACCGCTACGCTCATTGTGACGGTGTCCGACTTCGCCTCCTTACAAGAGAGGAGGCGAATTAAGACTAAATAATCCGTTCTCCCTGTGCGAACGAGTGCTCCTGGAGACAAAGGACCTATACCGCTTATCCTTTTCAACCCCTGCTTATTCACTTCATTTGTCAGCTCAGGCCTTTGAATACGCTGTACTCCATGGTCATCTATGCAACCTGGGGGTTTCAGTATTACAGTTGCTTTATGTGCCACATAACAATCCATGTTTTCTTCTATCGGTGCCTTACTCGGGGTCAAGACCCTTCTAGAAACACCAAGGAGATTTACGGCGTGCTGCAAGCGAAACCGCTAAAGCTCGCATGGCGCAGTGTGCAGGAAGAACGCCCCTAATTTTGGCGATCCCAGTGACCTGTCTTGCCATAACTGGCATGCATCTCTCTACACGCCTCCTGGTCTTACCCTTCCGCAGGGTTTGAAGATCCGCATTTGCGCAAGTTTGCAATTACGGTGGACTGACCTATTTGGTCTTTGGGATACCAATTAATCGACTTTACAACTTGCGGGCAAGACTTGCGGGCTCTGGAAGGCCCAAGGAAATAATCCGTGTCAAACAGTCAGGAAAATGTATCTGAGAAAGTTAATCCACGGCTTTAAGGCAGGCAACAACCTTCGTAGCAGCTAGTTGTGCACGCTAAAATAGGGTTACGTATTTCCTGCGTCCACAGTAGGAATCTTGTCTCGCGTATTCAAGAATTTGTCCGGCGGAGCCCATGCCGGAGATTCTTAGCCTGGCCTAGAACTCAAAATATCCATTAAAAAAAGCACCACTGTTGCTTGTCTGTAGCCGGATTGGACTTGTCCCGGTTGTCACTTGTCTGGCAACACCAAGATATACAAGCCAATGACAGCAGTCATTTCGTTTTGTTTAAAAAAGTACATGCATGTGGTAGCCTGAAGGCACTGTGCGAGGCTCACGGCTGACATTGACGTGCAAGGAGTTGCCACCATCGTCTTAGTTGGGCTGCACCACCCCAAGTCCACTTCATCGGCCAGACGTAACACACGTGTTCGTCCCTTTTGTTCTCTGAAGCAATCACATACACATAAAACGTAAATCCTCCATTATTTCCTGATTATCAACAATCACAACCAGCGCCTAATGGCTGTTTTTGCCATGCATCATTCGTTTCTTGGAGCCGACAACAGTGACTCGGTGACTGGCGACCCATACCCTTACCTTTCTGTTAGGTTCATGTAGTAGATTCAAGTTAAACTATAGTCCTTATCCATTATCTCGGAAGCTGTTACTCAACCGCTTATTATTTATCTTCTGTCCCTGTTCACACTACTCCCTCTTTGCACAACAGAGGCCCTATGATTGAATTCTTTAGCCGACATAAAAACTACCGCTGCCCCTGTCAAACTCACCATGTAATCGCCCGTTCCAACAAGTCCAACGGTTAGCCTGCCTGCTCGCTACCTCGGCGGCTAATTCTTTTCCTTCCCAAACTTAGGCACCTACTCTCGCCCTGGCCATACGCCTTCTGATCGACTGACGCTCAGTGAAAAAACGAGACACAACTCTTACCACCAATGATAGTCTTGCATCGCTATCCGAAGGTACTGCATACATGCCGAGCAGAAGCCCACTTATAACGATTTGTTGTGTCCTCATAATACATCGTCAGCAGCAGCTAGTCCTTGGTTGCTAAGTCAACCAAGAAAAATTTACCCTTTTCCAGGTTCATTTGGCTTACTGTCATTCCCTTTTGGATTTTTTCTATTCGACGCCGTTTTATCTGATGCCTTCAGGAACTCACTAGACACCTTTGTCCTCATCCTAATCCTTCCTCATTCCACATTCCCTCTCTTCCCAAGCATAAAACTTCGGTTGTAGTTGCTCCAAAGGTCCCGTATAGCCGTCAGTCATCCATTCTGGCTGGCCTGCGGTCTACACCCACATGGCCCCCAAATGAATCGGAATTACCCGTGATTCTATATCGGCCTGGCTCTACCTATGTCAATCTCCTCGTCTAACCCAGATCCAGCCGCCACGGAAATGCGTATCCCCTGTCCAATGGCGGCAACCTTGACGACCGTTACGGGGCTGTCCAGAAATTGAAGTGTGTCAGTGCAATGATGGCATGGCACTGCCATAGGCAGTCTGATGACACTCCCGCAACTATTTTCTCCATACCCTCGACCGCCACCTGTCACCCGTTCAAGCCTGTAATTACAAATGCGAACAAAATTTTCACCCGGCCCCAACCGCCCCTGGGACGAGTTTGTTCGAGCCCGCTGAACATTTCGTTGCGGTTTACCCTACCTAGTTTTCCGCTGCATTTTCGGTTTCCCCCCTCGAACAGTTCGATTTCATTTACGGCGCTCGTTCGGCCCGATGCACTGGCGCTACCGCCCCATCGACGGACTTCACTACAACAGCAACGCAAGTGAGTCACTTGTTTTCAATGTAAACCATATTTTAGACGAAACTTGCCATTTGTCTCCAATTCAAATTCTTCCATCTCCGTCTCCATTTTTGTTTTTTTGACCCTGGCCGCTTACTCAACCGCCCAAGGTCACTCACGGCCAGCAACGCTTTTCCGTTTTAGTTCATGTCACCCGGCTTCATCGTTGAACTTGTCGTACCTCATGCCCATTGCCCTTGTTTTTGGGGCTCCCACAACCGCGCTGACCTTTCACGTAATAAGCATGTCTCGCTGGTTGCACTTTCCTCCTCTTTGTGTTGTTGCCTGCCACGTTCAGGTTGTAACGACCCGATGAATCCTCGACTGGCATGTTCCCTACAAGTTGAGAAGCAAACCTATTATTATAATACATTGGTACGGGAGGGAGGTTCGTCGAATCGTCCGTGGGACGGCGAATGCCACCTAAGCCGACTTTTCATTTGTAGTGGGAAGGACATGCTTGAAGAGAGCCCGATACCTAAATTCTTCGTGGTATCTATCCTTGTAATGTCTTCTGATCCATTCTCAACATGCATGACAAAGGCGTCCGCCGGGTCTCCTCCAAATGACATATGGACGCACTCTTCGTCATTCAGAGGAAGGTGCCAGTCCAACGACCACTGTTTTGCAGTGGCCCATTTGGAGTACACTAGCATTTGAAACCCAAGATTTCAGCCCGTCCGCAAAAAACTCACGCCACGATTACCATACTCCCTACAAGTTGGGAAATAAGCTATTATTTTTGTTATAACATCTGGAAGGCCGTTGACGTAGATGAGAAACAGAAGTTGTTCAAAAACATAGCCTTGAGGAACCTCAAAGGAGACCGGTGCCGGAGAGTAGGTTGAGCCTACTTTATAATAATAATAATAATAATAATAATGTTCATTCCCAACTGGTGGGTGGCGTACCGTCAGGCATGAGCACAATGTTACAGCCAGAATGAAAGCATGACTGTGGGGGTTGTGGGTATAGGGGATTGCGTGGAAAAGGGGCAGCATCACAAGCATCATCCGATGTAATAATAATAATAAAAGGTTTATTTCCCAACTTGCAGGGGCATGCCGATTCACGGATTCACGGATTCACGGATTGGTACACAGGATCGAGGCTTTTGCCCAAGTTTCCCGGGTCGGTTGTGTTCTTGTCGTTCTGCGGTTGTCGTTCACCTGAAAGGCACAAGCGAAAAAAGGGTGTAGCACTGCTCTTTAAGTTCTCAGCGCGGGGCAGTATGTTTGCCAGCACGAGGACTCGCATAGAAAAGTGTCTAGTAGTGCTTTGAAATGGGTTCTAGAAGGAGCGTGGACAACTGATGGAGGAAGGTTATTCCACGCAGCTACTACACGAAATGAGAAAAAATTTTG
>SJOL01003380.1:94409-130868 GCA_004794785.1 Opisthorchis felineus | reverse complement strand
CTCTCGAGTCAGTATTTCACGAGCCACCATAAGGCGACGAAGCACGAATGACGCCAACAGTCTCGTTACGACCGGGGTCAAGCTGATTCCCCTGTAGTTACCACACTCACTACGAGCCCTTTTTTTGAAAATGGGCACTGCTACCGACTCTCTCCAGTTGTTTGGGGCAGACTCCATTTCCCAAATGCAAGCAAACAGATCAGACAAGCGCTGACTGAGGACTTCACTCCCATCTTTGAACAATGCGGGTGGGAGGTCATCCGGATCAGAAGCTCGGTGGCGCTTCAGAGAACATATGCGGTCGTAAACCTCCTAGGCCGCAGGTGGTTCCACGTTCACCGTCCAGGGTTCTCTGTCAGCTGTGGGGTCCAGATGAGTGCCAGCTGGTGGCCACGACAATTGTTGTTTGAAGTATCCGGACGAACGGTTGAGGCGTTCTTTACTCAAGACGGTCACTCCATTCCGATCCTTGATGGTTTCGCTCACAGGTGGTTTCCGGGGTCCGGTTGCATGGATCAACTGAAATAATCTTCGGGCATTCCCGGCTTTCTGGGCCTCTTCCATTTCCTTGGCTTTCTGTGTGCACCACACTTCACGGTCGGCTAGCACGCTCACTTTCACTTGACGCCTGATAATTCGTCGCATCAAGTTATGTTCGAGACCGGCTGGGGTATTTCTCGGAGACTTAAGCAGTGCAACCGTTCGGTCTTGTCTCCAGTGCTTGAGTGCGCCTGGCGGTGCCGTGCCAGAGGCGAAATTCCCAGCACTATGCAAATAGGTGGCAATCTTGTCCCAATATGAATTCACATCTGATAGTGGGGCAATGCCTCTGAGGCATCGGTGGTCAAAAACCTGAAGACGGCTCACATAATCTGTCCGCATAGGCCACGCCTCGCACCCATATAACAACACAGCCCTTACTGTAGCCTGGTACATGCGATCCCTAAAACCCATTGATACGCTTTTTTGACGCCACAAGTGACGCAACTTAGCAAACGTGATTCGAGCCCTTGAGATTCTTGCACTGACTTCATCAGACACATTTCCGTCAGAGCTAAGACAACTACTGAGGGATGCAAAATTTTCCACAACTTCCAGTGATTCTCCTTCTTCGCATGCCAAAAGATGGTAGGATGGTGGTCAGTCTATTCAAGAGGGCTTGTGCTTCGCTTTGGTCTTCAAAGATGAGGGCGATGTCGTCTGCCTACTCCAGATCGACAAGGTTCTCACCAGCAACTATTTGAACACCGGGGTTTTGAAGACCTTCCAGAGTCCGCCTCATTATTTTATCACTGACGAGGATGAACAAGAATGGAGAGAGTGGACACCCTTGTCGGGCACCACTTTTTGTAGGGAAGCTTTTGGAGAGCTCACCATACACTCTCACATGCCCAGATGTATGTGAATATAGGGGTCGGATTATGTTCACAAACTTCTGGGGCATACCCTGTCGAGCAAGTGTAGTTAACAGCACTGACCGATCGACAGAATCGGACGCACCCTTGAAGTCAAGGGACATCAAGATTGGGGGTCCTCTGTACGCGTGGCGTTGTTGTAACACCTGTGGAGATGTCAACGCAGCCTCTACCCGGTCGAAATCCCGCTTGATTCTCACGAGTCAAGGTTTTGCGTGCCACCGTAAGACGACAGAGAATCAGTGACGCCAGAAGCCTTGTCACAACAGGCGTCAAACTAACACCTCTGTGGTTACTTCATTTACTGCAAGTACCGTTTTTTCGAAAATGAGCACTACTATCGATTCACCCCAGTTGTCTGGGACGGTCTCTTTGTCCCAGATAGATCCAAATGGGGGCGAGATCGCTCAGTGGTTAGAGCGCGAATTTACTGACCGGAAGGTACGCGGTTCGAACCCGACCTCTGTCTCTCGACTTCCCCTGTCTAGGCCTGGGCAATCTGGCAGTATCCCAGCCCTCGTGCTCCCTTCTGGTGGCATGGCATTTAGGCACCGAAAGGATGCTACAGCTGAACCAGATAGATCCAAATAGGCTAGATAGACACTGACTGAGAAACCTACCGCCATCCTTGAACAGAGCAGGTGGAAGGTCGACAGGACCATCAGCACAATGACGCTTGAGTAGAGAAATACACTTGGACACTTCTGAGACCGAAGGCAGCTCCATATTCGCAGTCCACCTTTCTGTTGAAGGCCAGGGGTCCGGATTGGTGGTAGCAGGTGGCCAGCTGAATTGCTGTTCGAAGTACTGTGCCCAGCGGTCCAAACGTTCTGCTTTACCGCATATCAGCCACCCATTTTGGTCCCTGATTTGCTGACAAGAGGTTTCCGAGGGCCCGTCGAACGAATCAAGTAGAACAGCTTGCGGACGTTCCCATCATCATCGACAGCATGACATCAGTGTTCAACACCGATGCTTCGCTGCCGTACAACCATGATTTATTTGAAAGCCTAATTGTGAAGAAAAGAATAAAGGTGGACGGAGAAGGGACTTAGTGCTAGCTTACTACAGCTTACTACTACAGTCCGAGGTGCCTACACCTCCAGACACTCATTCAGGCAATCTGGATAGAAGCCGACAACAAGATCACCACTAACATCGGTTGGCAGCCATACCTAGCAGCGTCTCCAACCAGGCGCAGTGAGGATCACGCGGTCCCCTTCCTGGAAGGCGAGTAGCACCGACAGCACCCACGCGTTTCGTAATCTCCTTCATACCCCTCTGCCAGGTCAACGGTTGGCCACCTCCCCGCTTCCGCCACTCTGAATTGGGCACTGAAAACAGCACTCTCTTCGGCAAACGGTGCTTAGGCATACGCACCACATGTCCCAACCCACGCAGCTTCTGGTGCTGGACACATTCTTCAATGGAAGTACCCGTTGCACAACCGAAAACTCGCGGACGTTCCCAGCATTCTTTGCATCTTCTATTTCTTCGGCCTTTCGGGTCCACCAAGCTTCTCGATCTGCACGGACACTCAGGTTCACCTGGCGTCGGATGATGCGTCGGGTGGAGTTGTGGTTGCGGCCAGGAGAAATCTGTCGCCGGGCCTCCAACAAAGACACGGTCCTATCAGGGATCCAAAGTTTGAATGAGGTTGGCTGGGTTGTACCGCGAGCTGAAGTTCCGGCTTTGAGTAGCGCTTCGGATATCTTTTCCCAGTGGCCGTTTATAACCGACATCGGACCGTCTAGTACGCGTTCGATAGTTACGTTTGATTTCTGGGTGCATTAGATTCTCAATGGCTAAGAGAGGCGCGCGCGTTTTGCGTAGACCTGAAAAGCACAATGAAAGGCAGCAGCGTACAAGTGCGTGGTCGGAGTCCACACTGGTGTTCCAGAAGAAGCGGCAAGCAGTGATCGACCCTCGCCACCGATAACTGACGGCGATGTGGTCTGTTTGGATTCATGGCTAGTTTTTGGTGGACGCCAAATTGTCAAGCGCTCTGCTCTGCTCCGGAAAATTCGTACTGCAAAGGAACAGTCTGTGATCGGCACAAATCTGAAGCAGGCGATCTCCAATGTCCGTGCGTCTCGTGTCCAATCCAAGGCGACCACGCAATCGGGCCTCAGCAGCGCTTAGTCTACCTACCTGGGTGTTCATGTCACCAGCAACCACAACGATATCTGAGCTTTTAGCTCACATAAAAGTGAACCTAGAGCATCATAGGACCTGTCTTTGGCAGATTCAGAGCTACAGTCAGTTGGGGCGTAAGCAGACAATAAACGGTGCGATGGACCTCACTTCCTCTAGATTCTCTCACAGACGTTGCCAGACGAACCGCGCAGAGATAACTATCAACGGGTATCTAATCAATTAGAGGCGCTTCCTCTCGGTCGCTCAATACAATACCCACCCCAGCATTCCAGCTGCAGCGTCTTCTGCATCACCAGAGGTGCGCAGCTGGAACCTGGAAGAGGGCGCGGAGGCAGTCAGTTCGATCACAGTACTTGCGTCCTGCATTCTTGTTTCTGACAGACAACACATCAATGCAGAGAGAATCCAGTGTACGAGAAAGAACCACCTGTTGTCCTGCTTGCTTCAGTGTGCGAACATTAAAGGCGGCTAAGTAGACAAGCTTTCGGGGTTTGAAAACAGACTTCGAAGTTTTTAGGGTTGTTACTGAACTCGGATGTACAGAACCTGCAGCTGGGTGTGATGCACAGTGAGCAAAACGGTCAATCCTAATGCTGGGACCTGTAGAGAGAGTACTCAAATTTGGGTGGGGTAGGGTGATAGAGGGAGGCGTCAGAAGTAGGATGTTCTCGCTTACTCACCCTACTATACGCAGCAAGTAAGGCGATCCGGCTGATGGCACCACGTAATGGCCGGTGTGGCGTGAGCTTATTTGTGTGTATGCGTTTCATGGCTGGCCTCCGGACAAAACGGTCAACCAGAGTCGACGAACACAAGCTCGCTACTAGGAGACACGACCAACCCTCGCTCATCTCTGCACACGAAGATGGGGAAGGACACAAATTCGATTGGACTAATGTCAGCATACTGGGCCAGGCGAGAACAAAGAAAGAACGTGAGTTCATGGAGGCGTGGTACTCCACTGATGGAGCAATAAACAGACGCATTGAGATCTATCCTGGGGACAAAGGAAATCCAGAACCATAAAACGCGGAACCGAACAAGGATTCAAAGAAGAAATTGATAGAACTACAAACTACTAAAAATAGGTGGTACACCACCAGCCAATCAAACAACAGAGAAGCCGACCACGACGCAATACAGATCATGAACGGACCAACCAGAAGAGACAACAATGGACGGCAATTTCAACAGTAGCGTGGCCGTAGAAAATGAGGGATAAAAACCACAACGCAACACAGATTATGATCGGACCAACCAGAATCCAAGTGCGATGATTGCCAATGGCCACTCAGGTTACAGCGCAAAAGCTGCTCTTTGTAAACTATATAAACGCAAGCGCGAAGAGAGGGACTACCCACCCAACAGCGCGCTGAAGATGTCTCCTCGAATGGTGACGGAACGTTTGCAAATCAATCGCCAAGCTGGGTGAACTGGTCAACAGCCACCTGCTCAATTACCAACTAATGCACCCGAGCTACCAATATTCGAACACATTACCAGACCTTTTTCGCTCCGACAGTGGACGTTTGGAGGAAGTTTAGAGTAGTGATCCTCCAACGTGGAGGCGAAACACGAAGGACCATACCTTACTAGCCTCTATTGGGTCATCTTAATTTGTTTGACTGGGGCGTAAACGATCGCGAATTTTCGTGGTTTGGCGCTGGCGAAAATGGCACCATAACGGCTGAGTCAGTTGTTCAGCATAAAACACATTTATGCCGTGAGTGAAACGAATCCAAAGGTAGCCAGAATTTGACCCTGCAGCGGAGCAAAAAATACTGAAACACCAATCGCAATCACAATGGCAGCTACCTGTTCCCGAATTGAGACTAAATCGGCTGGAACGAATGTGATATGATTTTCTGGTGGCATAGTTACGAAAAACGCCCCCAAAAGTTAGTTGGATACATGGGACGAAGTACTACGGTTGAAAACGCCTCTCGTTTCCTCGTTTTAAGAACACAAGCGCCTTCAAATGACGATGCTGTCAGCAGTTCACATGGTGCAAACTCCATTCGAAGTTCGAGCCTACAGCGTTTGAGAAAAAAAAAGTGGAGCCATGCATTTAGCCCTGAAAACGTAGTTACTTTTCGAACACTGTATATGTCGCTAGTCATCCCTGACTATAGATGCGAACTACAGTAAACACTAGTAAACTGGTGTTCGCTGGTGTTTTAAACCATAAATAACCGAACCTCTTCGGAACCGCAATCACTTTCTGTGCTGTATTGCATGTTGGATAGCCTTTAAGAAACCATTCACGCCGCATTTTCAAAATGTTTTTTCTCTACTCAGTCAAATTACTGAATATCATCTTGAAAGTCCATGGCTTGCCATTTGACAAACTCCTCATGAGTTTGTTCCAGAAAGTGAGTCTGCCCACACCGGCTTCACTCAGCCGAATTTCTCGATGCTTTCCGAAAGCTGAAACCCTGTTAACATTCCTGACTGAATAATTCGCAAGTTCGTTTCGGTATCTGCGTTGGAGTCACGTGTCGACTCACGCTGTCTCTAATGTACCAAGTACTACAGTCTAACCTGAGGTACCGTATGTAGTTTTCCTCTCTAAGCTTCTGCGTTAGGTTGTTAATCTTTTGTTCAGTCAGTTGCGGGAATATGACAGCAAGTGGAGACCGGATCGAAGAATAAACTTGTCTTCTCCCGTAGTTTTCACTAGGGTCCTGGACATCAGGGAGCTCCCTCTCCCGCTCAACAGAAAAAAAACGTTCAGCTGTAGCACCATTTCGGTGCCTAGCTGCCACGCCAACGGAAGGAGGCACGAGGGCCTAGACAGGTGCAGTCGAGATGCTGAAGTTGAACCGCGGACCTTCCAGTTCGTAAGCTGGCGCCTGAGCTATCTCGAGCCCGCTCAACAGGCAGAACCCTTTTGTCTTTTACTGGTCAAACTGAACTGTATCTCATTGCACATACAATGCAGACTGTATTGGTACTGAAATCAAAACGGTAGTTGTGATTTCGTTCGGTTAGACATTCCTTTGGTATGTATGCATGGTTGAGTTCGGTAGCACATCTTCTGTCTGCTCTGCAGGTCCCCCCCCCTGCACTTTTGCTAGGACAGCCATGGGTGGGATGCGATTTGCCATTTGACAAATGACGGTCAATGTTCGTTACAATCCGGGAGATTTTCAGTTATACTCTGTCGATTAAATTTTTAGGTCCGGTAAAGCTCACTCTGAAGGGCCATCTCTTTCATAGCTACACCTCATACCTGCTGGATAGGACGGAGCCAATTTGTCACTGTCCTACCATACGGTTTGAATGACATCTCTCGGTCACACCACCCTGCGTGACCTTGCCCATCTGCTACAGCTTAGTTTTCACGGCTTTTTAATCACCTAAGGGTACTAACCAGTTGTTTCTTTTACTTTGTGTGTCACGTATAGCAGCTTCCTGGTTTTGAAAGGCTGTTCCAAGTGAGAGTTTCCATGTATAATCGGCAATTTCCTGAAACCTTAATTAAACTGACTTCAACTCTTTTCTGTTCTTTCAGCGGTACGCAGTAACGTCTCTCCCTATCGGAAAATCTCAATAAAGGTTGACTTGAAACAATGCCCTCACAACATCAGTCCAACTCGGTCGATGAGGTTCGTGATGTGAGTAAAAACAGGAAACGGAAACGCTCTCCAACTCCATCCGAGCTGGAAACGAAAAGTTCTCGTGCTCAAAAAGAGCCGCCTCGTAATGAACCTAATAAAACAACTGGTAAGCGAATGGTTAAAAACAATCTGACTTTTTATCCCTTAGCTTCAGAAGTTCTCAATATTTATGGCAAAACTGGTGGAGCTTATATTCCTCCGGCTCGTTTACGACAAATGCAAGCGCAAATTACTGACAAGTCATCCGAAGCTTATCAGCGCATCGCATGGGAAGCACTCAAAAAGTCTATTCATGGCTTCATCAACAAAGTCAATGTTTCTAACATATCAGACGTTGTTCGCCAACTGCTGTCGGAAAATGTTGTTCGTGGCAGGGGGCTCCTCGTACGCTCGTTGCTCACGGCCCAGTCAGCTTCTCCCACTTTCACCCACGTGTTTGCTGCCCTCGTTGCTGTAGTGAATTCCAAGTTTCCTCAGGTAAGATCTCTTTTTTTTGGTTCTGATCTAATTGATTCAGCACCTTATCATTTCATCTTCATCTGTATGCTCCGATCACGCCGCCATCCTTTTCGTCCACACCTTTCCGTCGAATTCGTAGACAGTATAAACATGGTCAATGGTTACATGATCCTAAGATTAACTACCTGTAATTGCTAATCAAATAATCACGTGGCTGAGCTTTTCGGAAATCGGATAGGATGATCCCTGTTCCTTATCTCGGTGCCACACGTACACCTAGAGACAACCATTCGTCCTTTTGTTCACCCTTATAGATTGGATTAACTCTAACTTGACAGAAATAAGCGGATTTTAGATCCGGATAATTAGTGGCCTTAGAAGATGTACACGTCCTTTATCGTCGGGCCCCTATGGTAGTGGATCGTTGCGGCATCGTCATTTCCTGCCCCTATGGCAGCGCAACTTCTGTCTAGGTGAGAGGTGAGCCATCTATGCAGCAAGATACAGCTGACTTTGTAGAAGCCGAAATAAACCGTATACATTACAGTGCCGAGTTATCTGGTCACCTTTCATACCGTCTAGTAAGTGGACAGATAATAATACACTCAATCCCAGCCATTCAGTTCGCCGCCGAATTTATAACTGTTAACGAGAAGGCTGATATATATTTTCTTAGATTCATCCGTTCTTTAAACCACTATGCAAGGATCCATCAACTATCTCCCACTATTAGTACGCTTTTTCTTTTCCCTTCTGGTTCCTTGCGGTTTTGTTTGGACAGTTGTAGATGGGTCGTAGTACCTTCTCACTTAATTGTGACCAAAAACCCCTTCCTACCTGGGGTGTTACTCTACATAAGGCGTTTATCGCAGAGTTCTGGAAGGTTCTTTCCCTACTTAAGTAGAAGTTTTTCGGTTCACTAAAATCGTTTCGTCGAGGAAGATTTTATACTCTTGTGGCTGTCTCAGGGGACTAGAGTGTTTAGTTCTTCTTTACAGCGGTCTACTGAGGGACTGTTATACAACAGGTCCGAGCTTATCCAATTTGGCTATTGTGTACAATGCGGCGAAACGAAAGCTCACTTACTCTGTTATCAGTATTGTTCCACGGAGTGAAATGGTCACGGATACCACGTATTATCCATTCCGACAACCTTCCAGATCCATTCGTTTTTCTCTCTGCTGTCGCTTACAGTTGTTTTTTTTCTCGTCTTTTTATACTTCACCTCATGGTCAGGTTGGCGAGCTCGTGTTAAAAAGGCTCATCAACGAATTCCGCAAAGCATTTCGGCGAAATCAAAAGGACCGGTGTCTGTCCACGGCTCGGTTCCTTGCGCATCTGGTCAATCAGAAGGTTGTGCATGAACTGATTGTTTTGGAGTTGCTCACCCTGTTACTCGAACAAACGACCGATGACAGTGTTGAAGTTGCTGTTGCTGTGCTGAAAGAATGCGGTGCCATGCTCACGCGTCTCGTTCCGAAAGGAGTTCATGGTGTGTTTGAACACTTACGTCGTATCTTGAACGAAGGCAACTGTGACAAACGCATTTCTTACATGTTGGAAGTCATGTTCCAGGTAGGTGCATTCCCCTTCTCCGTTGTACAGCTTGGTTCATGATCAGCCTTCCAACAGCTTCTCATAAACACCGTCTTTCTCCCCCATCAACCCGTTGGTTTTGAATGCAGTTCAATCGGTTTGATTTAAAGTACAGGACTACTGAGGAGCAGTGCACCGGATCTCATGCCGTGATTTGACTGGTGAAACGCCCAGTGGAAACAACCCCGTGATTCAACTGAGGGGCGAAATGGCTCAGTGGCTAGATCGCGAATTTACTGACCGGAAGGTCCGTGGTTCGACTTCTCTTGTCTAGGCTTGGGCAACCTGGCAGTATCCAAGCCCTCGTGCTTCCTTCGGGTGGCACCGAATGGGTGTTACAGCTGAACGATTTTTTATTATTTTTTTTATTCAACTGAATTGTGTGAACTCTGTCAATAGGGCTACTGTGTTAATTCTCATTTTAAGCGAAGCTAAGATGAGCTGACATGCATCAGCCAAAGAATTGTTTCGATTGAATAATTTCCGAATCCCTTCATACTATCAACAAACTATAAGTACCCCAGAAGGAAGAATAGTCCACACGATGCGTGGGCGTTTCATCTGAGGAGTCGTCATTCGACTAACAGTCAACACGCGGCCACGTGATATCAATTCCGTGATTGAGGGATAAGTACCAGTTAATCACTGTTCATCAGCCACTCGAGGCCGAACAACTTAAACTTCACCTGCTAGCCGGAGATTCCCGTTGCTGATTATTCCCAATAAGAATGAAACAGCTGTACGGTGCTTCTCGGCTAATCAGCATAGATTGACCTCACTTACAGGACGAAATCCTGATCAGGATTTCCAAGTCTCCGCGTATTCTCAACAACTTATTTGATATTTTCATAAAGGAAACTAATTGCAAGGTTGCTGAAAACTCTTCGACAGCCCACGACCGGTTTTGCCCTTCTTGGGGCTCATCAAGTAGGCGCAGTCCCCGAGATCCCGTCAACCTTATGTTGTACTTGAACCCAAATTGAGCTGATTTCGACAAATACACTCATTTGCACATCAATTTGGTTTTCACGGGAGATTCAATTGAGTATTTGTCGAAACTTGATACTTCAAAGATCATACAAAGTTTAAATGGCTCCTTATGTGTGGTTTTATTTCACAATCCCCTATTGACATATACTGGACGCAACCATTAGTATTAAGTTCCGACCAGGTGTAAGTCTGCAACTTGGTCGGAAAACTGCTTTGTTTTACATAAGTTCCCGGTAGTCTAAACATGCAAATCCAATAGGTTTTGGATAAGAATGGTCACAAAGCTTGAGTATTCTAAACCTCTATGTCATTTCACTTAGTATCTAAGACTTTACCGGAAAAACTGCCTGAATAATTTACCCGATTGGATATTTGGTCATTTTCCAAGGGTATTTCTCTGATCTTTCAGGGATTTGGACATTTTGTTCCCATGTAAGTCTCAGGAGAAGAAGAGGGAACAACCCAACAAGTCCAGTTGAATTCATCTCTTTCTCATGTCTCATCAGCTGTTTACATATATTCCGTACCATAGTTTGGGTAAAGCAATCACAGTTTTTTTACGTGGGCCAACACACATAGGTCAGTGAAATCATTGCACCAGGCCATGCTCATGAAATGACGAATCGGGTTGAGTAAAATTAGTGGAGCTGCGAGCACGATTCACTATCGACCTTACCAATGCAAGGCGAGAGTGACCGCAAGTTCCTCGTCTTTCCGAAGTAAGGTTGAATCCGTATCATGAAAACGCGTCTCGATATTAGCGAAATGCACTTATTTGCATACTAATTTGGTTTTCACGGGAGACCCACCTGGAACCCAGCTGAATCCCTCGTTTATGGTGTTGTTAAGCAACTGAATGTGCTTCACCAGGCTGCCTCATTCCTTGCCAACCAACCCCAATAGATTTTCTACATAGTGTGTTGCGGCACAACCTAAATCAGAATTCACTGAGCTCAGTGCGTCCAGAAACGGTTATGCCGTGTCTATGATCCAGCGAGACAATCTCACTTACAAAATGAACGAATTCCTACCAAACGAAGACAGTTTGGTTGTTCGCTTGCCTGTGTATTGCCGAACGAGGCACAATCATCGCAATCATTTTGTGTCTACGTAGGTCGCCTGTTGTGGAAGACCAGACGCATGACCAGCAGCGTTTCTTCATTCCGTCCTAGTCTCTGACTCTATCCGTTTTGTTGAAATCCGAAGTTGAGCCTCAAAGTGAAGAATGCTCTCGGCTGTCTATCACCGAGCTCAAGATAGCTCAGTGGTTAAGGCGCGAACTTACCGACCGTAGGGTCCGTGGTTCGAACCCAACCTCAGCATCTCGACTGCTTTTGTCTAGGCTTGGGCAACCTAGCAGTATCTCACCCCTCGAGCCTCATTCAGGTGAAATGGCGGCTAGGCAGCTGGACGATTGTTGTCGTTGTTTTGTCTACAAAATGGGCAGCGGAATGCGGTTTCTGACTGTGAACTTACACAACCACGCTGGATGGTTCCTCATGGAGATTTGTGTATTCCTGCCTCAAAATGCGCGTTCATGTATGCTGCCCATTGGATGTGCGGTCAATAGTCGTGCCGACAGTTTGAGACCCAAAACTTATCCACAGGGAAGCGTGTGATCCTGCGTTAGTTATGGTTGTAACTCCCCTAGGCCATCTTAATTTAACTTGAAGTCATCTTTAGGTTTATCCCGAAGTCTATCACATCGGGACATCTTATAACTATTGCCGGTGCATATTTTTGTGGTCTGTAGTCATCTTGATTTGAAACTGTCATAGCCTTGTACACAAACTGGTTTTGTAGTACCAAATCCCTAATACATCTACGAAGCGAAATAGTTAGCTGTTGTCTTGACAGTTTACTATTCCTTACGTCTTTCTGGGCTCTTTACATTGACGGACATCCAGTACGTGGTGGTGGATTGAGCTGGACTAATTTTTTAACCAGTAAGAACTGCTCGATTCTTTGAGATGCGGTCGGAAATTAACACGAGATTCTAATCAGTGTAAAGCGCCCAGAGTTATACGCTGTCAAAACAACGAATAACTGTCACACTTTGTTGAAGTAACAGCTATTCCGCGCTACATACTCTATTTGCTTGACGAATCATAGGATTCGGCGATGGCCTCACCCTGTCTTGGTGAGGCATCATGTCTACAGTCTCGATCGTTTCACTTGAACCCACCCGCGATTTGGAGTTTTGTCCGTTGTAATTACGTTATTGGCCACCCCGTGTTCACCTGCCCTGAAAACTCGTCCGTTGTCTTGCCTTTGTCTTGGTACTTGAATTGTCTACCCAGTTGTAATGACTGTCGTACATTCTTATCCCTAGTAGAATATTTGAAATATGAACTCTGTGCTCTTCTTCCAAATGCACAAACACGCAAGAACCAGTAGACTACGGATTCATCTACATTCAACCACCAGTTTCCAAATAAACTAGTATATGACTTGACAGAACACACTACTCACAAGGTTGCTGAGACTTTTTATGAATGGGAGATTCATTTGAGTCTACCATTAGCAGTTGAGTGAACTTCATGAATGTACCACTGTTCCGATCACTTGGTTATCTCGCGTGATTGGGATCCTCGCAATCTTAGCATTCGTCATCAACGTCCCCTCGGGAGAGGTAGTACTGTATACGTATCACGCCTTCATTTCCAAATTTCAAGATGGAAGTCGGATACCAACTTGAAGGGTGTCCGTGAGTGACCGAACTAGGTCATCCTAGTGCAAATCCAGCAGGTTGCCAAATGGGTTACCCTAGTCCATGAACTGATAAAGTGGCGTCTACATCACAGTGCAAACCCTACCAAAGAACAAAGCCAGTTTGATCTACCTCCCTTAACTTTTCATTTCCCCTTTTTTGTCAAAGCATTCAGTCTTCCTAGGTTTGACCATTTCTCTCCACTTGAAGCCTCGTTAGGAGTGATTCTTGGTGGAATTGGGATTTCCGGTGTAAACTGGACCCTTTTGTGAGGACCTGTTCAACTTGAAAGTAATCCAGCATACTTGTTTCATTCTTGACTAAAAGGCCTGATAGATTGCGAGGTAACTCTAATGTGAGCAGTAGCAATATGACGTTCTTGTTCCAAATCTACATATGCTGAGAAACTGGACGCTGTTGAGTACTGACTCCGCTATTGTCTCTTCGCAGGGGAAATATGCTCATATTCTCCTTTGTACTTACCCTACATCTCTTCATAAGTAATAGTGCTGAGTTCACCTTCATGTCCCCATTGATTATTCGTAAAGAAAAACAATTTCATGGAGAGTCACTGAAACTCAACCTTGGAGACTTCACCCTTAACCTAATTTCTTGGTTGTCTTCATCCAAAGACATCATTGGATCCGACATGTCAGTGGTGCTTTGATACAACTCCTTGCATGCGAACACATCTGCTTTGTAAACAACAGTTGGGGAATGGTGACATGGTCTCACTCAATGGTACCCTTTGCAAAGAACAACATTAAAGGATTGGATTCGGTCATCGAGCTTGCAGGTCTCGCAATGCTCTTGGAATAATTCAGTCAAGATTTGCGTAGACTGTTGAGGGTATGTGCACGTCCGTGTATCACCGATGACCCTCAATCTCAGCGGAAAGTTTCCCCGTGAAATTCGATCAAAATGACCTTTTTCTATTCAAACCAGTTCGGTTCCACAGGTTTCTAGTCGTGTTATTTCGATGCACCTCTCTCCACTCACTTCTCTATGTTTTGTCTCCCGTCAGATTCGTCGTGACGGCTGGAAAGACCACCCAATTGTCCTACCCGACTTGGAACTTATCGAAGAAGATGACCAGATAACACACACCACCTCGTTACTGGATCAAGTCGATCCGGAGGACAGCCTGAATGTATTCCGCTTCGATCCGAACTATGTTGAAAATGAGGAAAAATATGCTAAGATCAAAGCTTCCTTCTTCGAGTCGGATGCCGAGTCAGAAGCCGGTTCGGGCGACGAGGAGGCAGATGATTCGGAGTCTTCGGGTGATGAGGATGCAGAAGATGATGGGCGTGGTGCTCAAGGGGCTACTGCCGCTACTGGTGAAGGTCAGCAGACGATCATTGATCAGACCGAAACGAACCTGGTTCATCTACGTCGAACTATCTATCTGATGCTCCAGAGCAGTCTGAGTGCAGATGAAGCTGGGCATCGGTTGCTTCAGCTGAAAATCAAACCGGGAGAGGAATACGAAGTCGCTTCTATGGTTCTTGACTGTTGCGCTCAGACCCGAAGCTATGAGAGTCGTTATGGTCGTCTTGCCCAACGTCTTTGTCGAGTTATGCTCACTTTCGGCAACCCACCACCCACGTCTGGCGGTGGTCCGAAACCTATCCCGGAGGAAGTGGGGCCCGGTAGTCGCTACAAGTCCTCGTCAAACACCCGAACAACTACTAAGTCTGCGGAGACCACAGAAACCACGCCAGCCGTCGAGGATACAGGCCCTCCTAGAAGTTACGTAGCTGAGTTCGAACGTATATTCGCTGAGCAGTATGCTATTATCCACCGACTGGAAACAGCTAAGTTGCGCAACGTCGCTCTATTTTTTGCACATCTACTTCACACAGACTCTATATCTTGGGGTGTTTTGGAATGCGTGCGCCTAAATGAGCGTGATACAACATCATCTGGTCGCATCTTTCTCAAACACTTGTTCCTTGAACTGTGCTCATTTATGGGTTTGGCTAAGCTTCAAAACCGACTGCGAGACGAGACTTTGCAACCGTTCTTTGCTGGGCTTCTTCCTCGTGATAATCCGAAGGACACTCGATTTGCTATCAATTTTCTCACTACAATCGGTTTGGGTGGTTTGACACTGGATCTTCGTGAACATTTACAAGCTTCACGTGAAGCAGCTTTGGCCAAACGCGAAGCTCAAGCGGCAAACTCGGATGTGGAGTCGCTATCGGAAGAGGTTGAAGATCAAGAAGAATCCTCCACCTCGTCTTCAAGTGATTCTTCCAGCTCAGATTCCGATTTGGATAGAAAAAAGAAGGCAAAGAATCATCGCGTTTCTCGAAAACCAAAAGAAAAATCCCCGACGGAGAACAAGGCAGTAGAGAAAAATAAAAATGCCACTCAATTTGCTCGAAAAGAATCGATGAAATCGGGTTCGAAGTTAAAGGAAAGACCTCTGGATACGCCATTTTTCAATGATATTCGCAATTCTCCCCCGCATTCCCGCGCGAAAGATCGAGATCTGAGTGCAGTCGAAAAGAAGCCAAATAATCCTAATCCTGTTCAACCAAGAGAGCGATCTCTCAGCAAATCGCCTGAAATGAGCGTGCGTTCCATGATAACCGTCCCTAAGCAGCGACAGCGTAGTCCGTTCGATCTGACACCAATTGAGAAAGAGGTTCCCCCTAGATATCATGATGACCGGCGACATCGGCGGGACTCTCCAATCGAACATAGTCCACCACGAGCTAACAAGTCAACTTCTAGGCGACAACGGTCATCAGAGGATCGCTCGCCTCATCGAGTTGACACCCATTCTACACGGAAGTCATATAAAGATAGCACGGATCATCATTCTCGACGTCGTCGGAGTCCCAATGAACCTTTTCACTCCAATTCACCACGGGATCACACTTCAAAATCGCACCGTCCCCTGGATCGATCAAACAGGCGTGACAAAGAGAAGAAAGAACGTCACAACTCTCGTTCCCCAAGGGCAAGAAGCCCTTTTTCGCATCATTCTCCGAAAGATAGACTCCGTCCCATACCGTCATAACCCATGTTCTGCTATTGGTTTTTTTAATCTCCCTGTACATTTACCCCGCCTTGTTACCCCACTTTTCGCCTGTCTTTGCAGCAATACAATGAGGTCGGGTCTTAGTGCAAACCGTATTTCTGCATCCTCTTGCCTTGGTTTTTTTTATCTTAGTCAATACCAAATTAAATGTGAAGTCTACGATCTCAATACGATGGGATGTTGTGGATTCTGATTGCAGCATTTTTTTAGCAACAGAGCGAAGGTACTAAGTATCGTATATTGTTCGCAGAGTATTTTAAGTTCTTTGAGAACGCTTCGGAAAAGCTCCACTGATGCGTTGCTGTTTTGGTCATCTCCGTTGAAACTAGCCCATGCTCGAGATACTTTAAGATTTCGCTGGTTCTTTTTGTTTTCACGAATTAGCCATACAAACGCTGAAAATGAATGTACTTAATGGAGTAAAGTGAGGGAAATCACACTACACCAGGTTTTTACTACGTATACCTGAATTCAACCGATCCCTAGGTCTCTATGGGACCACCAGGCACCGTGACCTTGACCATAAATAGGACGCACAATGCATGCCTCAAGCCAGATTTATATATGGGTACCATTCGGTTTCTATGAATTACTTACATATATCACAACTACTGTATTGCTAAGGATACGTCTGATTCACATTAAGGATAGGGTTGCCGTAACCGTCGCAGACGATTACGTGTGCATCTACGTCTTGAAATCTAATATCCACCTGTCTGTGATACAAAAGACGTCTAAGAACGGTTCCGGTCACTTCCAGCACTATTGGATACCAGCGTCAGAGAACATAAACCTCACTTTCAAAGCAGACTATGTGACTTGGTGAGCACAAAACTAGTGTTTATAGGAAATTAGTATTCCTGATGCCTCGCTGTCGTCTGCTTTGGCGCTATGTGGATTAGAACAGCCGCACGACCTTGGGTTGGAAATCGCGCACAACACACCTCATTTTTCATTCGTCAAAACCACAACGCCGGCAGTCGCTAGGGTCTACCTCGAATTGTTCAAAAGCGCTTTCGTCGTGGCTACTACACGATGTGGGATGCGCGACAGTCAGCCTGAGGCCTGTTTACCTCAAGGTAATACTCACGAGTACTGGCACCGTAATCGTGCAAATCCTCAGCACTGGGTTAGGTGAGCGACTGCAGCCGATCGATCACAGTTCCACCTACTGCATTTTGTCCAGTGCTTTAGGTTTGAGCTACCGGCCGATAATAGACACATATGGCCCAACAATCGGTTCTGTTATGTTCTTCAGCACATTATTACAAGATTCGTCTTTTGAACAAATAGGCCGGAAAAAATCTGTCGGAAAATTAGAGTCTTGTCTACCTTCAACCAAGGTTCTTTGTCCGATAATGCGTAATTTCAATACATCTTGAATGATATTTCCAAGTTCGGTATTGAAACATTTCATGGTCAGAATTGGCCGCAGTCATTGTACTAGCGCTCCTCTTTTTCATCGCCCTCTTGCACCTGCAGTTCACCGTGGATATAGATGAAATTTTGTATGTAGGATGAGTAGTCAGATTGTCCTCGACCCCAATTATATGGTTTCAGTGATATCTGTTGAAATACAGTCCGCGGTAGAAAATTTGTGCATAGTCATCCTAGAGGTAATATGACGAAACCGCGGTTACTAGGTCAAGCCAGCAGAAGGGCAGTCTTGGTCGTGCGAAGGATCTTTAGTACCAATTAGGGCATGTCGCGAAATGTATTACGACCTCAGAAAAGTTGGACTAATTCGGTGGCACTAGAGAAGAGAGAAGGGACAGATGGCTTGACTCTTGCATCTTTCCTGCGCAGCCACACGGTTGTGTTAGAGAACCGGCTGCTAGACAGAGGAAGTACAGCGCATGATGCATCTGTCAATCGAGCACAAATTCTTCCCAGTATCGAGCGCACATTTTTCCGGTCCCGACAGTGTTCTCTGTTGTGAGGTACTGCTGTAGATCCGTCCGCAAAGTTTTAAACCCGATCGCACAATATTCAGTGAGATGTGGTTGTCTGCACCAGAGTATTCTGGTGTACCATCCGTTAAAGTTGACCATTCGATAGATCGCCTGTTCTCAATGAAATTGCCTAACGTTCTCTCAGGCTTCCTGTCTGGAATGGGACTGAGTTCCCCCGTTACCAATCATTTCCAGCCGGTCTTACATACAGCGTAAGTCCTTCTGGGATGTCGTCACTCGCCAAAACCGAATCTCGTACTGTGTGATCATAGTGTGGTGGGGCTATTTTCTGTTCAGCTGCGAGGAGCGGGCGAATGGCAGCCAATGACCGGAAGATCACGGGTTCCAATCACTACAGATTCGTGAGATGCACATTCCTGGTTCCCAGTTAAGATGAGACAGCTGTGCGGTGCTTTTCAGCTTGCTAATCTGGAGGTGATTAAGTGTCCCCATACCCTTCCATGCTTTCACAGATAGGTTAAAAGCCTGAACTTACCTCTTCAGTGGAAGAACGAATAATCTGGAGGCTAGTCAGCTGTGTTCGACAAAATGTTAAGATCTTCTATAGAGCTCTGGCTAGGTATTGAGTGTGAACAAAGACAGAATGTTGGTACTTGTCCATAATTTGGCCTGATTGTCGTGGTTCTGGCTACGTTCTACTGTAATCTCTAACGGGAAATCTCATGAGACCCCATACAAGAAGTGGTTGTTAAGTTGGACTACTAACCAAACCACAAGGACTGTGCTTAGAACCATTTAACATGTTACAAGGTCATGATGATCGAAACACATGGAGTTTGTTCCAGTGGAGTCTACTGTGTCACTCTAAGTCTTAGGACCTCAGAATCCTCCACCAAGAATAACTCGTCCGCCAATCTTTCGCTTCAGTTGTCTGAATTTCGACCAGTCGCTAGTTAGCCCCGAATCACATTCGTATGGCATGACTGCCTGAATCTGAATACGAGAAACGAACCAAAGGACGTCTACAGGCGCAAAGTCAAGATCCAACCAAGCGTCCAGTCGTGTGGAATTACTCAGGGTGAACGTGCCCGATAGAACCGCAACTCATGTTCATGATTATTTATCCATCATAGCTACACAAGCATGTGGCTTCTCAGTCTGCTAATTCTTATTTGCCAAAGAGGATTGATAGACACATTCGTTACTTCGTGATTCTTTTGCCTCAGCGCAGACAGTTCATTGGTTCAAAAATATTCGGGACGACCGGCGAGATTTTGTAATCGTCATTGCTCAGAAGCTGTTTCGTCTTTTAGTCAGAATCTTTAAGAGCGATAAAAGCAAATTGAACTCACTAAAGCGTAACTCGCCGAATAGCAGCTCGCCCGTGCCAGCCCAGATGATTGTCACCTGTTCGATCAGCGATTTTTACCTTGTGGACGCATTTGAGAAGCTCATGGGGGGTAAACCGAAAATTCTGTCATTCGTATTGAATTCGCTGAATACTGGTGACTGAATTTGTTGTGCAGATCCCTTGAGTTGTTGCCTTTGGTTTTTGTGGCTTCTAGAGAATCCGAAGCAATTGGACCATAAAACGTGTTGCGTATTTACTGACTGTGCCTGTGCATTCGCGAACTGGTAGTCGTGTAGTAGTCCCAACCACCCATTCAATGTTATTCCACTGCAATGAACTGTGGAATTAGGACTATTTCTCTTAATCGAACGAGGATAACCTCAGGCTGACAAAACGGAAAATAGGACTTGACCGGAATTGTGGAGAACCGCTGTGTTAGAAGGGTGCACGCAGGATGGGGGACATTTCTCCTTCCTAAGGTACAATGACCGATCTGCTGCGATTGCCCCATTTGCATACGACGTTCCGCGTTTCAAAGCATTACCATCTACAGGGAAGAAGTTCTGTTACATTCTCCAGAATGACAGTTGTGGCAACTTCCGAAGAACGGCATTGTGTACACGTATGAGTCATGATGACTCTGAGGAACTACATCATTCACTAAAAAGTACACGTAGGTCATTCTTGCAGGGATTTGGGCCAACACTTTTTCCGCGTGTTCCATTATCGCACCGAAAAGCCTGTGTTACCCTGTGGAATGTCTCTAGCACTGGAACACTGAAACGTAATTTGGATCCGAACAACTCCACGTTTGCGGTGAAAATTTCACCATGCCGAATCAAATGCTTCCTAAATAAAAGGAACGAGTGAGATGAGCTAGTATAACGTGGTAAACCTGTGTGGTGGTCGTCAGTGCCCATCGTGTAGACCATTACGAACTACTGATCTTTGTACCACCTGGAATGGAAGCAGGACAATTTAATACGAAGATGGATTCTATTATAGCAATGGAGACTGATAATTACTGGGTTGTTGATGTGTATCAGTTAATCGTGCGTTTGTTCGTTCGTTAACGTCAAACTGTGCCGCAAATGCCACAATGATTGGTTCCCTGTCCATATTCTGAACCAAATTACCAGTAAATTCATACCAATTTCACTCAATAATAGCTAGTTAATGTAGCCGAATTTTCTGTTTATACTGTTTACAACAAAATTTTCAAAGTGATTACTGGCTAGTAAATCGGAATTAATAGTGCATGATATTCACATTGCTTCTTCCCCCCCTTGAGGAGTTAGAGCGGTATCAGAACCCACATACACATTGAAGTGGCCAGTGCTTTGGAGGCCTGGGTAGACTTCAATGAACACAGTTGTCCCCTTCCGAAGAGACGGTCATTCAGACCACTTTTACTTTGTCCCTTGATGTTTGTTTGGATAGCAAACCGCCTCCAGAGTGACATTTTTGTTGGTCCCTTGAGGTGATCTCTCCAACGGTAGCTGTGTTATACGTTCAAAGCTCCATCAAACATATCACACTCCATGGGAGCCAGCCGTCAAGTACGTCCCAGTTAAGGTTAGGCGGGATCCTACGCTAAAACTGTCCTACCGTTCACATTAGGCGCTGCAACAGCTAGTAAGACTAACTTGCACATGATAGACCGGAAGGTAGCGCTACTTGCCAGTCCAGCATCAAGGCGAGCTCTGATTGGCCGAAAATGTGGACCCAACAGCCAATCATGTCTCAGGATCTACTGAATGGCAATTGCCACCGTCGTGTCCAGAAGGCATCCGAGTTGTCACTGCATATCTGAATGCTGTCCCCGCTCAAGTGCCTAGTGCCGAAAAAAAGACTCGCCGACAACGAACACAAAAGCCTTATTGCGAACAAGCGAGTGAGTGCGAAAAGTACAACGGCCCCGCGCTATTTATTGAGGGGCACTGTCTGACCTTGATCCAAGGCTGTCTGACTGGCGTTTAGTGAAGTTTGAGGGTCTCAGTAGGTTTCGGGTATTATGGGATAATCCTCAGGAATCTGACAGGCTTTACATAGGTTGTTGACCTGTTTACAGGCCTCCAATACACCTGTTTACCCTTGGTGTTTCTTCTGCTGAAAACGCTAGCTTGGAAGGATCAGGCTGAGAAATGAGCTGAGGCACTGCCGTTGTTTCAACTAGGGAGGAAAGTTCGGTAATCCAAGAGGTGGCGTTGTTCAAAAGCTTCATTTAGAGGTAAGGTCAACATTAAGATTACAAGGGGTCCCTTAACTGGTCAATTCGTATTTTCGTAAAATTATGTAGGTGCTATTGAATTCTGGCACTGTGGTTTATACTATTGAGAGCTCATGCCCAGTAGTTGGTAACTGATCAGGTTGCAGTTGATCAGCAGTCAGCCGTTGAGTTCTACCCATTTTTTTGATCACTCCTTCGGCGCTTGAGTGTTTGGTCAAAGTATTTCCAAAGAGGACATTGATGTGTTCAAGCATTTCGTATAGGCTCTTCACTCTCAACAACCCAATAACATGTGAGGTTTACGTAAAGGTACTATACTAGGTTACACATCAGACAATAAATTTCACACAACCAGCATTAGGCTGCAGCAGATTTAGTGAACAAACTTTCACAGTGTCCTTCTCATCTTGCATCAATATGTACGAACTGCAGTTTTGTCGTCAGACCTAAGACTCCAGCATGTCATCCAGTACGGTAGTTCCCGCGTTACCGATAGGTAATCACTGCGGAGCCTATACAAAATACTTGTGTGTACTGGTGTTCGTTTTCTAACTGTGTTGATCAATTAGTTGAATTTCGTTGTAAAACGTTTCCTTTTCTTTTTCATACTTAACTCGTTTAACTTTTTCAAAAGCTCAAAATGACCCTGTGGTTAGGGCACAAAGCTACTGGACAGAAGGTATCCGACTGTGCTACGCTCTGGCTTCTTCACAGCTACTGTCTGAGCTTGAGTAGCCTAGCACTATATTAGCCGTCGTACTTCCTTCCGGTTGCACAGTAGCTGTGCACCGAAAGAGATTCACAGTTGAGTGTTTAGTATTTTATTTTCTCCAAATAACTCTATATCTAAAATATCAACATTTTCGCTGTGCTTTGCAACTTTGCAGCCAGTCACAATCACATGCGGTAAAAAATAATTTTTCCGGCCTTTAATTTCGATCCCAGAGCTCTGAAACTGTAAACTCAGTTGAACACAAAGAAAAGACATTGAGAAATTAATCAAACAGAAGCTAAGACATTTTCGCGAAAATATTAAGCAACCGTCCGTATCAATGTCCTTTGGCTGGTTGTTTATCGAACTGACTATGTTTCTGCAAATCCGTACGTTTGGCGTAGTAGATCTGTTGTTTTCTTCCGGTTGTATAGTAACTCGTGACCAAATAACTGATAGCAACAAATATTTTCAGCCAAAGGCTGGGTTACTCTCTTCCACTTACCTCATAACACGCCATCTATTGGACCAATCATTTTGAGAATTTTTCTAGTGTGAACCTCTTAACCATTAAGACTAGAAATAAATTTCATGCTTGTCCCCGCTTTCCGATGATACAGCTGTTAGTGAAAATTGGTTTAACTACTTAAATATAGCGAGTAGCATAAAGTCCAGCTCGACAACAACAAAAAAGTTGCACCCTCGTGATGGCCGAAATTCTGTGTTGTGTTGATCCTGCGGACTACGCCGCCTGGAACTCACTTCGCTAGGGTTCGGCCATGCCAGGAAGGCTAAAAGTGAGCAGTCAAAAAAGCATTTGCAAGTCTCCGTACTACGAGAAGTCATATTACGAGGCAATTTGGATGTATGCTGTATGTTCTGTGGCAGGAGTGTGGGGATGGTCAGTTACTTCTCCCGGTGACCTGCACCTACATGTTTATGGAAACAGCAATGCTGTATTCCACCATAGAAAGACAGGTTAGAACAGGTCGGCCCCAAATACCTCACTCCTCGATCGCCCAACGACTGACAGTGATAGCCAGCATATTATCCGCTTCTAAGACTCAAGAGTCCGATGCCACTCTAAAGACGCTGTATGCAGTGGTATTAAGAGTCGGATTCCCATGCCTGACTCCCTGGGCCTTCCACTTCCTTGTGGGGTGGAACTTGAAATCTAAGGCTGGAGATGAAATGCCCGAAAAAAAGTCCTTATTTCCGGGTTCAGCAGTCAAAAAGCTCCACATTCTTGCATATGACGCAGTCTGTCCGGAGAAAATATACACTTCTGCTCAACTTGGAACCTGGAACGTGAGGGGTTTCCTGGATAAGAATGGAGCATAGAGGTCCGAAATTCAGATTGCTCTTATTGCAAAGGAACTCAACTTCTCCACTGGCTGCACTCAGTGAGACCCGACTGGCTGATTAAGAAAAGCTATCAGAATCCGTCTCCAGTTGTCTTGTAATTGGGTGGAACAACGCAAGAAAGCCGACATGACCACCGTGTCGGGCTCATAGTTACAGATCACATGAATTCTGGAATAATTAATAAGCTAAACTGCTTCAACTCAAAAATGATGATCATCCGATTCCGATTGCCTTGGGTAAGGTTTGTCACATTAATCAGTGGCTGTGCCCCCACAGCGTCACAATCAGTTGAGGAAAAGAACAGATTCCACTATCAAATGTCGGCTTGGTCAGACACACACATATAAGCGACTCCCGTTTCCCGTTGAACGATGTCATTACTTGGGTTGATAAGACTTCGGAAACCTGGAAGAGGATACTGGGTCCATTTGGGGTGGAAGCCAACGGCACTGGAACTCCCAGGAACAAACACGTGCTTGAACGTTGAGCCAACACCTCTTGCCACGTTAACATTTCTTAGCAGTGTCTTACCGAGATCTAGTTGCAAAACGACGATGCAGAATGTGAGTGGGTGAGTTCTGCTTGGGACTGAATCCAAAACGGATCGTTCTCTGATGAGTTCGGAGCTAGGAAAACTGCCACGTGGTGTACCAGAGGGAAATTCACTCCAGTTGGACATAATAAATGTGAAGAGCCATTAAATGGCATCGAAGTTTTGCGAGGACGCATGGACTGGTAAATAACCAAGTCCCAACCACACCTAGAAGCTAATAGTCCCGAATACGAACATATATCCACTCAACTGTTGTGATGGCTCATCGATATCGATAAAGGAAAAGGAAGTCAACAGATGATGAACGACTCAAGCGAAATCAGCCTTTTTTGCACTGCCCAGGAGTATGATTCATTGTTGACATTCTCAAGGAGACGTTCCTAGACAGTAGGGTGGATTTCGAAAGGGCCGAAATACAACTGACTTAAGTTTGCTACAGGACAAATCCAAGAGGAATGGCATGAACGGATGCAATCGCTCTATGAACTGCCTATGAACTTCAATAAAGCTTTCAACCGTTGATCGTCCTACGAAAATTTGGCAATTTGGACAGTTTGTCCAGCTCATTAGAGCTTTCAGTGATGACATGGAAGCTGGATTACGGACCCGCGCAGCTATCTCGAGCTCGAAATCGATACATGAGTGGAGCAGGATCGTCCTTTTCCCGCCTCTATTTAACAACCATCTGCGCAGAAGCTTTTCGCGAAGGTAGTCTATCAATTCAACACAGTCTGGATAGTTATTTATCCAGCTTGAAGCGATAACCAGCCAGGACACTATTTCGCGGGTCCAGTGTCCGTATGCTCTTTGCCGACGACTGTACAGTATTCTTACATTTCGAAGCTGACGACGGAATTCGGTACAGAGGTATCTCGCTTTCATCTAAATATAGGTGTTTTTTACATTGTTTATGTTTTATCAATCTACACCGAGGCTTCAACATAAAGCATCAAATATTCAACTGACTGGTTGTAGGATAGCGTACTGCGAGAATTTCTGCTACCTTGGAAGTGCATTATCCGTAGACCCGACCCTTAATAAATTACTCAATGCAAAATCCAGTATGGCGTTTGGTCGCCTTGAAAAACGCATTTGAAACGACCATCACTTGCACATATACCCCAAAATTGCGGCGTATCGATTGTTGTATATCGGGCTACCGCATGTCTTCACTACTGTACGCCAGCAGGACCTGGACGCTATACAGACCACGTGTCCGAGTACTTAACCGATTTCATTCGGACTGTCCGTGCAAGCTTCTTCGGGTCAAATGGAAGGATCGAATATCGGAGTACCTCCAAAAGCAAACACTGTCAGTGTTGAGTGCGGTCTGATAAGAAACCGGCTCCGATAGTTAGGCCTGTTGAAACGAATGGCCGAAATTCGCGTCCCAAAACAGCTTGTCTATGGTCAGCTAAGGACTGGACTACGAAATCAGAGACGCCCATACCTTGCAATTGGGAGAGCCTTCAGGTTCGTTTGCAAGACTGTAACTTCCATTTTAGATCATGGGTGAATCTGGTACTCGACAGGATGGCCTGGAGAAAGGTCGTCCAAGAATTCATGAGAAGTTCCGAGATGTGACACGCTACAATGCTGAAAAACAAGCCAGTCATTCTTAAGGGGTTGAATATCCAGCCCATACCAGCTAGACTTCCGCAACGTGTGAACGCACGTGCCTTAGCAGGCTCAGCCTTGTGGGTCACCAGCGTACTTGCCGGTCCACCTGCTCAAAGTAGCCACCTGAAACAAAGATAAGTTTTTTCCACTTCTTGATAACCGGCATTTTTATCCTAGTGATGACAACTCCATTCACCGTTTGGTTAATGGAATACCGCCAAGCCCATCTTGACGGTGTGATCACTGGCGCCTCCCAGTAACCACTATGATATCACGCTAAAACTTAGGAAAACCGATGGATGACAGCCGTATCTTGGTTATAAACAAGTAACTGATACCGGTGCCTGTTGTTATGTGTTTAGGCCGGTTGATAGCTTTCAGTAGGCCTCAATGTGTTCATCCACCGACATCTCTCACGCCCATGTTGACTCCAAGAGTTTGCGTGCAGCAACACCTTTAGCTCAACGCAATACGTTCGTGGCTCCCTTACTATGACCGGGCGTCCTGTGATTTGACCAATGTTGACAGGCAAATCCGGTTCGGACGACATTTATACAAGTAACTCAACAAATATTCTGGGTCAATCAGAGAAGTCTCTCTGCTGGTCTTGTCGAGTTGCGTGCTCAGTGCGAACAGAATGACTCGTTTCACCATGTATACCACCTAAATGTTTTGATTTTTTGCATCATTAGGCTGTTCCGCCTCACGATAAAACAATCCAGGCATGAACGGAGACACGCTTGATGAATGTGGACGGGGACCGGGTCTTTCAGAATGTGGCTATAGCGTCTAGGTCGATTCATTTTAACTGATCCGACGGGGTTAGCAGACCTGTAGACGGAAAGGGGTGTACAGCTCTGTGTGATAGGCCGTCTTTGATCGATTACTCTATTATAGCCGACGAAAAACAGCTTTAAACGCCCCAGAGGGTAGCTTTGCTTTGCTCAACAGATTATTGCTTTTCATTTTGCGCCAGATTCTGCTTAGTCAGATTTTCTGCGGCTTCTAATGTCCGCTGCTTCTAATGAACCCAATCAAGCAGAATCACTTTGGTGTGGGATGGGATTTTGAGGTTTTAATTGAAATTGATATCACTCGAGAGACCACCCAACATTTCCTCAGGACACCAGTTTATTCTACAACAATGACCAGGATGCAGTCACTCAAATTTCTGTGCCATATACACACAGTACTGAATTTGATTTTTCACAGAGAACTTGCAGGCAACAAAATGTTATTTTCACCCTCGCGGTAATACTTAAGCTGTCCTTCCATAAAGCAACCAGGAAAAAGGACCGACCAAAGATGGTGCAATCCGGGTGGATTCAATGTACTGACCAAAAGTGTGACTTTTGTTATGTTTTCTCACGAGTGTTAGTAACTTCAACTAAACTCCGTGACAAGATGATGGGACCACCCATGTCTCTCAAGATACCTCTTCTTACAGTCAGCTGAATGGCAAAATTCTCCGTCAGTGAATGAGGGACAGGTCAGAAAATGGACCCCGAATTTGATCGTATATAGGCATGATTGCGAAATACGGATACTTAAGGTAAACCGCCTAGTTGATGGTATGTTCACCGAACTTAGAACAACGGAAAACGTTTCGTCCTTAGTGGACGGGATATCATCGGCGCGAGCACTCTCTGTCAAACAGATCAGCAGATCTTCTTTGATCATACACCCCCCTCTTTACAAACCGGTGTACCTTGTGCTTCGAAACACGCATACAAGTCCGTGCCATGTATGTGGATTTGAACAGGGTCCAGGGCAGGTCTTCGGGTGTTAGGTGATTCAGAACGGCGCACTGTGTTTGCATTGGTGGATGTATTGTGTTGGTAGGACAGCGGAAACTCTCTACTTGACAGGACGCCTGTGAACAGCCAACTGTGTGTAGTCAGACTACCCGGGTCCGTCAAAATCCGCAATCAAAGGTCCCAAACCAGAAATTCATTCGTTATCTGTGCATGCATTCCAACGAACTGCGGCAGTAACACTGACAACGGTGCCTTCTACGAAAAGCTTCCGATACTCCTGTGGGTGGAAAAGTATACGGATATTGCCACCTTAATCGGCTACTTGAGCATGCACTTGGCAAGAGTCGAGAAGCATGAGATCCGCCTCCGCTGCAAATCTGGTGAAGATGCTGTCAGAACCGACAACGGTGATTGCTCCGTACACTACGCGCTAATCGTCATCTATTTATCGCAAGCAGAAACCTTTGGAATAAGCGTGAGCACTGCGTTACCTGGCGCCCTCTCAACCGCAGCACTCAGACTGGCCACAAGTATATGGTGCTCTTATGCCCAAAATTGCTGCTCCCTTTGGAACACGTGCATGAACTCAGACCACGTCTTGTTTTGTTCCCGTGTAGCAATTCGTATCTTAGCAACCAAGGGGAAAATCACATAGCAGTATGATATACACGGTCATCTAGACAACTAATGAGTGCGAAACAAACTGATCGGCCGAATTCAGACTAACTCTAAATACGAAGCGTTGTGAATTCGGTGTATGAATGTGCTTCCGAAAACAAAGCCACGGCCTAATTCAAGTTTGATCTCACAGTGACCCTTGTCTGTGATCGAGGTGAGGAATTCGGTCCCGTAGGTGTAACAAATACGATTCAACGAGATCTGTGAAAAGACGCCTAACCTGAGTCTCAAGGCGCTAGCAGAAGTGGTTGCTACGAGAAGTCTGCTAAATGCAAAAGGCGGCAACGACTTGGATTAGTCGAAATTTTTCAACTTCTTTGTAACACTGGCCCACAAAAACCACCGGCCTGTGAAGTCATTAGAGGGAAGAACGTTTCAAAAGTTCGCCTCAATTCCCGCCTTCAGCTTTGGCAGGCGGGTTTTTTTAAACAGTTTTCTGGTCTGAATTGCTTATTATGACACAATAGGACGTGAGCTGTTCGATTCCAACAGAAAATGAAGTCAAACGAAATCAAACTTCTATAGGGAAACAAATCACCCGGCCCCGACTGCTTTTCCTCCACCTTGCTGAGGGATGGAAAGAAAACACTCGTTCACAGTCTGATAGAACTCGCCTAGAGCAGTTTGAGGGCGAATACAGTGACAAATGGTTTCTTTCTGCGTAGGCTTACTAGCAGTCGCAATAAGCGGAAATGGTCCTGAACGTCTTCTACTTCCTGCACGGACTCCATGCCATGGACTTTAAAGAACTGGGTTATGTAGATACAGAGCACACAAAGTGATCTAACTCATGTTCCCATGTGATTTTGTATGTGCTTTGCACCTTAAAAGCACATAATGCTGCTGTAGAACTGAGTGAGTACATTACCACATTCGGTCATGGTATCAGAACCGCTAGAAATATGGAACAGCTTTGCCCATCTGGGTAGTTGGTAGAATTGCTAACGAAGGGAATCTTAGCCTCTCTGAAACCCCTTTCTGCACCCAGTCAACTATGGCACCACTGGTGTGATAAAAACTTGTCAGTGGCAGGCATGTTCTACAATGCAGTAGATCGTCCAGTTTTGCTTTATGGTTGTGAAACTTGGCCAGTGTGCGCTGGAGACAAAAAAGGTTGCTTGTCTTTCACCACCGGTCCCTTTGAAGCAGTGCACGCGTACTGTGGGAACACTGGTTTAGCAACGTTGAAATACGCGAATGTTCGTAACAAATATGCCACCTGTTCATCTGATGATCTGATTCGGCTGCTGGCTCGGTCATGTGCTCTGCATGCCAGGTGGTCGATGGTCTCGCCGTACCCATATTGGTGAAGCAGATTCTAATTGCATGATACCACAGAATCAGCACTGCATGACCTAAAACAGAGCACGAAAAACCTAACGAAGGATCCTAGCTGCCTGTCGTCTGCGAGACTGGGGCATCCAGTATATTGGTGGCTGGAGGTACTCACTGACAAGAGCGTTACGTAACCAGTGTCAGTGTTATGCTTATTCTCTAGTTCTCAACCAGTAGTCTGCCAATGCTTTGTTTTTTATTGTTTTCTGTCCTACATACCCACCTCCCATAAGCTGTGTCTACCTCGACCACCGTGAACACGTACACGGTCCACAGATGTCAAACCAAATTGAACTGGACTGCTCTCAGTTCCGATACGCTAGCAGTCGGATTTCAAGCAGAAAGAAACATTCACCCCTTGTCCTATTTCCAAAGCATTGCCGGGTGTATTTTAGTTAATTTTAGTTAATTTCTCTAAAGGCTACACTTGTTTGTAAGTAAATGATGACTTACGGTATTTCTGGACTGTTACAACCGCATTGAAATCTGGCTCTAATAACTATTTCAAGGAAAACTGGAATCTTTCACTTCTCTGTACCGGACAATCTGAGTGATCGTGTAACTAGATGAGTCAAGGCTTGTGATGACATGGACAAAAATAAAGCTGCTTCATGAGGAAAAAGAACTCGATGGGGGACATATAAAACATTCGATACAACGAATGGATCAATGGTGCAACGAACACATCAGATGGATCGATACAGCACACATATTTAGCTATCAAACTAGTATTCACCATTACATCAAAGGTCGTAGTGACAATCGATTCGGAGATGTGGTATCTCAGATGATTCCACGCACCCTTTCAACCTTTGGACTTGTGAACTGTTGTCTCGCTGAGTGGGCTGAAATAATATGGTATGGTTACTTGTAAAAGACCTGCTAGACCGGAATAGCTCCAAGATTCAGTTGCGACATTGGCAAGCCGAACATTACGTGGGGGGCGCAAAACACCATAAGTACCCGCAATCAGGAAATACCACCTTCATATCCATGTAAAGTTATGCTAAATTCGCGTTTCCAAGCTCGGAAGCATTGCCAAATAGTCAACATCTCTACTGAAGGATTCTCCTTTCAAAACCCACCCGTCTCTGGAGTGACCATCTTTGAGGAGGCATGGTAAGACTTTGAATACATGGGTATGCACATTCATTCAACCATGTGGATTCTCCCAATAGTTACATCCATACTAAACAGATCACTCAGAAAAAACAAGTTTTGGTTGTTCACCTCAGAAGATCTCTCTGAAGGGGGAGCAAGCATGTATAGGCACAAAAATGCGTCAAACTAAACCTCGTTTTGACAGTCTAATTTAATAACATGAGCGAAACAACTATACATTTCTGGAGGATTGAGTTGATCAGACTGTCCGAAATCATCGCCCACTAACGTATAACTAATAACGACAACATGAAATCACGCCTATGGCTCAAATAAAATATCTCGGGATGTTGTTGCCCTCTGTAAGCCTCATCCCAAATCACTAAACAGATAGTGTAGTTGTGAGGCTTAGCACATTCTCCGGAAGCCATATCAACTTCGGTCAGCAAAAGGTCAGTTCACGAACGTGCAGCAGCATCTAGAATTTGATCAACTAAGCCACAAGACCCAACGTAGACGTTAGTCAAAAGTAAATCGCTCAACAAGCAGTTGACCATCCGCCTTACTTCCTATTGCGTTTGCGTACAAACACTTTTGTTGTGGTATGCAGTGCACAAATCTGATTGCATAATTCTTTGACTTGACTTGAGTTCTATTCGCTGAGCTACCAGCACTTTCCTCAATAGAAAAACCACTATGATGAATTTCTGGGCCATGCCAGCAGTTCGAAGGAGGTGGTTGGATGAACTTCCGTTAAACGGGTTCCGAACTAATCATGTTAAAACTGCTGCTTTTTCTGTTCCAGTCGATAATGACCATCCTTGACTGGCACAAAATGCTATTGATCTGACCTGGACGGTTTACTTGCAAGCGTGTTGTCACTAACTGAGGTGAAATGATCAACGCATGGTGAATTAGCATGGTGTCGTTGTTCAGCGGTGATTCAGTGTGTAAACATTAAGTAGCCCTTTGCCTGTGTTTATATACGTCTTACGTAGCGGTGCTGACCTTCGATTATGACTGACCTTTTGAAAGATCCATCTCGCTGGCTTTTCAGTTGGTCTTTTCTCTAACTGGTCGACTAAGCACCTTTGGTAGAGTATAATCGGTTTACACGACGATGGATATGGTGCTGCATGTATTCCATCGGTACCGATCTCGACTCGAGGTGTAAAGGTGATGCACAAACACGCAACGGCACGCTACTGGGAACAAAATATCCTCAGCGCTTGTAGACGCACACAATACAACTAAGCTACATGTCTCCTCACGGATTACAGCAATGGTCGTATTCACGAAAAATCAATGGCTTGGAACATGCTGTGGTCGTTTGAACTACCATTATCTCGGGTAGTAACCCACGTCATCTAGTTTTTGGAAAATCTTTGGATTTATTGCCGAATTTTGAGCAGTGCTGACTAGTTACTTCGAGCAACTAAAGTGTATCGTTTGAATCACAATCGGCACACATCTACCTGTCCAGGAATGCTTAGCTGTTTGTCTCTCATTTTAGCCAAGGTCCGTACTCTGATGTGTTTCAAGTGCCGTTGCTAAGCCATTTGGCGATTGTAACAAAAACTCGTGTAGCATGACATAACATCACAGTGCAACAGTACAAATGCCTGTCATGTTACACGAAAAGCAATTAAAGATGAGAGGAAATCAGGGAGAAATCCTCATACATCGAATTACACATCCATATGAATTTTTTATCGTTGGTGGAAGAAGGTATAACAGTGGTTGCATTTTACGACGCAGAGCTCATGCGTAAACACGTAAAAAATTTCCCGGGTAATACGATTTTACACTGAAGCAGATTCAATGGTGTTTGTCTTGAAGCTCTGTTGAGGACTGAATAGTCTTGTTAAACATTCTCGTTCAACCATATTTAAAGAAAATCGATAATGCAAAACACGTGATATCAGTTTTGGTCGACATAGTCGTTCTAATGAATGCATGTTATAGTGATAGGCCATATAAAAGTTAATGGCTTAAATAAATCCATCTTTGAACCACGTACCACAAATACAGTCTGTCACCGTTCACGAAAGTTAGAAACAGTTTGCGCTCGGAGAAAATCTTATCCTTGAAAAAGTTCACGTCTAGCCGACAGTCAAAATCTCACTCACGCTCGTTTTCAGGATGGATAGATTAAAAATCCGAAAGAACAAATAAATCACTGTGAGTTGAACAAACCACACACTAAGATAAAGCAAAAGCTCTCTTACTTGTACCTGGCTCCTCATAGGAAGGGGTGTAGCACCTCGTTGCCACAGTAACCACGACCGAGTTTGTTGTTGACTTAAGATCAAGCCCCCTTCGTCAAATCACCTGTTCAAACATTGGTTAATTCAGCTCATGACACATGTCTTGGTGAGGGAATTTCTGTCGGTTTACTCATGTTCTCATAAGTTCACAATGACAGTTACTTCTTTCCACATTTAGTGGCTGTTTATCTTTGGCAAAAGTAATTGAATTATCTGAGCTTAAGAGTCTGGTCAGCACTCTGCTTGGTCAGTATATCAGATGACACAGAGTGGGTTGTCGCTGGAATCAAAACGAAACTGATTTAGGGTATCTGAAAAGCTGAAGGAAAATCGTTTTCGTTCCAGTGCCAACCTACCTAGGTCGAAATAAATGACTCCCAGTGGCCCGTCACTCTCCTACAGGCGTATAGCACACCCATTTCCCTCTCTTACAGCTGTTTCCCACATCCTATTGTCTTCAGGGGCAATATTTTACAAGCGATCTATGTACTAAACAAATTCTTTCAGTCTAAGGTCAGGTCTGAAGCTGTGAACTTCGGTCAAAGTCTACTTGGTACCAAAAGTTTACGGGGACCGTGCGTATCAGTAGGAATAACCAGTATTTCGTTATACAAGTGCGCCTTCAAGCCCCATTCTCTAATAAAACCAAGTAACCAAGTACATTCAAGTGTTTTGGCAACAGATTTATTCACCCCGAAACGTTCTGAGCCGAATACCCAGGGCAATGTGAGTTAACCCGGCCTCCGATGTCTTAGGGTTTATGCATATTGAGTGACTGAGCAAGTGGTGATAAGTACGGGCAAATTTTCCTCAGTTTTCCTCGATAAAATCGTTTCCAAAGATGGACTGCTAGGCTTCATGGAGTAGTTAGAGAAGTACCAATGGGCCAACTGTCATAAATACTTGGATAGGGTCATTCTCCTTTCGAGAATCTATACCTCCATAAGTGCCACACCTTTTTTATAGCAAAAACTACTAAATCTAGGTGCAACTGAGAAGTTTTGCATTTTATAGTGAGGAGAATGGTGGTAACTAGGGTAGCATGGATAACCGTGGTTCTGTGCGCTGAGCTACGCACTTTATTTGCCAAGGTTCAACCACCAACCTAAGTGATTTGAGTACGTCGTTTTGTTGCGGGGCGGTGCACTACTGGTTGGCGCACGGATGCAGTGCTACCAGACAAAGCACTAGATTGGAAGGGAGACGTTTGCAAATAATTTGTCCAACTGAGGAGAAAAACCAACGGCCGGATATCCATCATTTAGGGAGAAAAAGTCGGGTACCCCTAAGAGGTATGAAGCTGAAAGAATCAAACCCTCTTATCCTGTCTTGATAGTGTAAGATCCTCGAAAACGTAGGCTTTCAGGTCATAACTGACTTTCACAATCTTATCGGAAGACCTTTTAGAAGCTTACACTCTTCGTGTACCAAGGTAGCCCAAATTTTTATAAGTCAACATTTACTAAATATTTCGTTGTTGCGTTTGGGCCTACGCTTTCATCATTCAATAATATAAGCTAAGCAGCTGGAGTCCCGTCTATAAACTGGCTCCAGTACCCTGCTACTGCAATGTCAATAGCAATTTTCTCGTCTTCCGCACGAAAAACAAGTAGTTGTGCATCATGATAAATCCAAGAAGGGAAGTGTTTCTTCTTCGTCAACCTGAATAAATTATCTCCTGTTCGGTTCCCAGTTCATCCGTATCCATCCCAGGGACAGAGATTTCCAATTACACTAAGTATCCGACGTACCACACGCACACACACACACACACACACTTAGTTTAATCGAGCACGGAGGAAACCCAAATCCTTTAAGGCGTGCCACGTTTAATCACCAAGGTTTCCGGTTTTAGGCTGCTCCTTTGTCCGACTGGGGAAACAGGCCGTCTGAGCCACAGTCACTTGATCCACGTCCTGCCAGTAAACAGTCACCCGTGAAATACAGCTTTCTCCCCTGCCCCTCCCCCTCACGCCCTAGTCCGTCTAGTAACATGACCGCTTTTCAGTTCTACGCACTTAACAGAATTTTCGAGTGGGTTGAGCAGGTCAGTCTCCCCGAAACGAAATCTAAGTGATTTATACTCAACCGGTCGTTGAACAAAACTCGGTTCACGTGCTTAATTCAGATCAAGATGGGGAGGAGCAGACAAGAACCATTAGTCCATATTGTTGCTTGCTGGTACGGCAGATTCAAACAACAAACACTGCCCACTAATTCTTTCATAATTATTTCCTGGCGATTCTGGTTGACCGGATAGTTTGGGGTAAGAAATTCTAGACCGAGAGCTCGTGGGTCTGCGCAGTGAAACATGAATGCCGTGAATTAGGTCGATAGTAATTTTTTAAAGCATCTGGCAGCCCGGTGGCTCTGCTGACAAGCTATTGTGTAAAAAGCCGGTAGCCATAACCTCACCAACTACTTCTTGTATAGACCAAAGTGTTGCCGTCAGGCACTGACACCAGTCAGCTGATTAAACTGTCACTCAACCATATCGGTCCCAACCAGGGAGAAAGCCCTTCCTGAAGAAAAACTAGGGCATTTCAGGAAAGGCATCGGAAACTACCAGCAGAGATAATCCCTTTCAATTCTACAACACGATACTAATCAGCTTAGAAAAAAGTTCCAAATTCTAACTAGAATGAAAAGCAGCAACCACTTCTGTGAGCAGTCAGTGTGTCGAGTAGGATAGATAGTCCAAGATACTTAATTAGACGGTGGTACGTATGGACTCCATTGTCACCAAATTTGATAGGCCATCCACACCCCTCACCTTGTCCTTTAAACCTATTTGCCAAAGATTCATACAGGCCCCTCAACCGCCCACACTTGGTTGTGTAGTTTGTTTGGTCTGTACGCGACGGCGACGCAGCAGATATCACGTGACGGAGTTGTGAATTGGGCAATCGTTGAAGGTGCTGCCTAACTTAAAACTAGTTAAAGGACACTACTCATCTTATGTTCTACCTGAACCCGAAAAATGCGTGAAATTTGCAGGTACACTCGTTTGCATACCAATTTAGCTTTCAAAGGAGACTCGCCTGAATCCCGGCTGAACGCTTCGTAGCACATTTAGCTGAAGAATAGCATAAACAAGAGATTCAGCTGGGTTTCAGTTGAGTCTCCCGTGAAAACCCAATTGACATGCACATAAGTATATTTACCGTATCTACCTACTGGTTTAAAAGATAATGCTATAAGTAATCCCGTGTTCAATTTAAACTCTCGCTAGGTAAAATACGGAATGAAGCGAAGCAGTAGTACATAATTTTCAACAAACTTTTACCATGCATACCATTCGTCGCGCAGGTACAGCGAACCTATGCAGCAAAGACGAGAAGTACTTTGTAACCAAGAAATACACTCATTTGCAAATCAATTTGGTTTTTGCAAGAGTAGTGCATTCCGTAAATTACATGCATCGCGATATCTCGAATATCGTAGCAACTGGAACATGAGGCGGCCTGGTGCAGCACATTCAGTTGCATGGAAACATCACAAACGAGAGATTCAGCTGGGTTCCAGGTGAGTCTCTCGCAAAACCAAATTGATTTGCAAATGAGTGTATTTCTTGAAAA
>SJOL01003380.1:0-93623 GCA_004794785.1 Opisthorchis felineus | reverse complement strand
TTTCCATCGGAGCACACACTCAAACGTTAGCAGAGTTAACACGACATTGCGAACAAAGATGGACAGGCGGCAAAATCTCGACGTTAGCAACCAGAGCATAAGCAAACCTTATACGGGAGCAAAACAACATTATAATAAGCAGATGTAAGTCATGCTACTCATAAGTAGTCGAAACAAACTGGACGAAGAACCGCTGATCGCCGTTGATTCACAGAAGGAATCAACACAGGTGACCTTCTGTTTATCACGCGGAGTGGGATGTAATATTCATATCCCTCAATTGCACAGTTCATTTCAGGTGATCTGTTGTTGACTGGCTGATCAAATAACAGCACTTTACCACCACTATCGCTTGGGACGTTCTTGTGGTTTGATTCAGTTTATCCACTTTAGCAGAACAAGGTAGATCCATCAGACTTCCCTTTGGTACTGACTAGTAGGAAGAGTAAGTTGGACCGGACATCAACTGTTTGTGCAGTTTCCCACAACTATTCAGAAAATGTGATGCGTCACTAGTACTGTCGGGAACATCCAAGCTTGAGACAGTCCACAAGACCAGAAAAATGCCCTCACGCTCGAAGCACTTACAGTGCAACACTGATACCATGATCAACAGAGCTTTCCTGCCAAGTCAGGGAGGAATTATTGTCTCCCTCATGAACAAATCGTCAAGATATGAACATCGGTTAGATACGAGTAGCACAATTGAAAATACATTCTTAAAAGGGTCCATCCAAGTTCCACGGGAAAAATATTCCACAAGTGAGCAGAGACAAGATGGTACAATGGTCCGGCGGCGAAAAAAACGTACTCACATCAAGTCGCGATGCACTCTAGTTGAAATGACTCGTGTCAAAAGCGCGTGCACCTGAAAATCACGAGTGCACGGGTATACAAAGCGTAGAAAGTTGAGTGCAGATTTGAACGCGATTGGATTCCGATGCGAAATCTTTGGAATGCACTACGTCTCTGGATGGGGTACTCTACTGCTAGCTGTGGTCAGAGTTGTTTATTTTAAGCTCCTACATGATCTGAAACAATGAAAACTGTGGGGAGGGAGGTTGTAGACAGAAATGAGGGGACTATGGTAAGCATAACTTAACGCACCCGCCAATGCTCGCTGTTTAAACGACAAGGAAACCATTTCTCGAAATGACAACTTATGGGGTTCCAGTTTGCGACATCAGCCTATTTTGTTGTGGTTCTTGTTGTAACCTTTTGCTGATCCTCAAAACCAAAACTTTTTTTAGACTACGTGATGAGGTTACATTGAAAAATTACAGCTGTCTGGCCACCAATATAAGACTGAGATGTGCGTCTCGGACTCACTCGCCAGAAGTTCAGTCACTTGACTCCCGTCCAGTTCAGTAACTTATTTCCACCAACTGTGTGATGATTGGTCAACCCATGGTAAGCCCGCTGGTCGTCCTTTGTTGTCGCTCAGCTTTACCGTGACCCTACGAAGGGCAGCTGTTTGGTGTATGATCCTACCGTGGAGCTAGACCAGTTTAGAGTGCAACAGTAAGCATCAAGTTAACAGTGAGGAGATCGGGATACAAATTCTTCCATGCCTATCGAAATTCGGTGACGTTTATGCCAACAGTCTCTCGGAGTCGACCAAATGGACGACTTATAACAGAGATCAGTCTTCCTGAGTTGCGTGAACGATCTTCATTTAGACCTTAAAATACTGAGGGTATGGTAACCAAAAGAACGACACACGGTCTGCACAAATTATCTAAAGGATTGTAAGTGTGGTGTTTTCCTGAAAGACTGGGGATGTCAGGCCTTCATATCATGGATCGATCGCTTTTTAGTGAGTTCTTGTCTACCTTCGTGTGGCATCAGCACAATACTGAGATTTTGTTCATTATGACTGTAACTAATATACTGAATTTTTTTACCAATCCATTTTCTGAAAATACCAGTGATAATAGTGTGAAATAAGAAAATACTTGGGGCAATTCTATTCGGTTGGGGACTGGCTACTTAATACATTGTCCTCATGGACAACTAAGGGTTCGCTTTAGAGCTCCGGGGATTGATACTGTCACAAAAATTATGCCTTTTACAGGTAACTTTTCATTAACCCATTAAAAACCTGAGCAATGAACTCATCAAAGGTTCGCATTGCCACATAAAACTCAAATCACAGTGCCAATGTCAGACATGGATTGACAGTAAGTTGAATGGAGTGTGAAAGATAATCACATCAGAGAAAGACCTGATGAGAGAATCTATGCGACTGGAAGAAAGGGCGAGAAAGCCAAACCAATGTTGTTGCCGTAAAATTTCAAGTTAGGAGAGTTTCAAAGATATAGGCTAGGTAGGCTACGAAAGAGCCTGAAAAGCTGACCTGTTAGTCGTTCTTCGAGCTTCGAGAGAAATTAGTTTCAGTTCCCGACATACCGTAACAGAAAACTATAATCCGTGGGTCGTTTATAATGACTGCTTTTTAGGCCGGTTGGTCTGACGGTCAACAGGGATGGCAATCAATGCGAATTAGTAGGTGAAGTCAATGTCATCATGTGGTCAGTCCTGACAGGCGGTCCACTGCATATTTCATCCTCATTGCGACTTATTTGTCGCATGTCGTAGAATCTAGAGTTAACAGTTTCCACCTTTTACCGTCGCGTCACGCGGCCACTAACCAAATTTATTTTCAGGCCAATGAGAATCAACGTAATTTCTTGACTCCGCCCATTCGGCGACAAATGTGATGGAATCTGACTAAATGATAACTGTTTCGATTTTCCTGGAGAGTCTGATGAGATTTTGATTTCATTCAAGCAGTACTGACCACCTCTGTGAATCACTGTGAACCATGAACAGTAAACGATACAACGCATGGATCAATAATACAGCGCAACTACAATGTTATTTTATATGTATTTGCTCTCCTCCCTTTTTGGTTTAAAACGAACATCCAATCTATTCATTCGTCAAGCAATAATGACCGAACGGAAAACAGTTTGAATCTCAAACTCTCCTCAGTACAAAGGAAAGAATGCAAGTGATTCCCCAAGATACCCTATTCGGGAGTCCACCGTAGAGCATTGTAAACCAGATAAAAATTTGCTTCGTTAATCCTACGATGACGGCCGAGTTTTGCTTGGTATATATCTACGTTCACTTCTCCATTTTCTCTAAAACAGTAAAGTAGCAAACAGTGTGGATTTTGTGCAGTACTCATGCAGACATTTTGAAAAAAATTTCTAGTGAAGCGCGGTTTGAAGCAAAGGAGGCTGTTTACGAATTAATAATCATGGGCAAACAAACATTTGTCATTTGAGTGTCATCCAGCTGCTAACCGATGGGATGAAAGGCAGCGACAGGTGATGGATGCGGCAGATAAACGGCCGATCCAAGTCATTTCCGGTGCGTTCAGATCAATTGCACTCTATGCGATAGCCAGTCGAACCAATTACGGGCCGAGTGGACAGTTTGACAGTGAAAACTACCGGCCACATGACTGTGTCCCTTTCGATGACAGGGCTCAATACTGGATTGAACCGCTCTGTTTATATTCGGTGACAGTCAATACAAGGAGCGGGGCTAGAATTTTCCCCTGATACTAATGTCAGTAAACTACGGTACTTTTGAGATAAAGAAACAGAAGGATCAGCATGACAAGAAAAGGACGAGAAAGAAGAGATAAGAATAGGTGGAATAGATTCACAAACATAATTGACTGATTTCGACAAATACGTTCATTTGCGTATCAATACGGTTTTCACGTGAGACTCAGCTGAATCTCTCGTTTGTGATATTCTTCAAGTGAATGGGCTACACAAAGGTCGCCTCATGTTTCAGTTAGTACGGAATTCGAGATATCGCAGAGGAAACTACTCACAAGGTTGTTGAAAACATTTCGGCAACCCACTACCGGCTTCGCCCTTCTTGGGGCTCATCAGGTAGGCACAGTCCCCGAGTTTCGGTCAGCCTTGTGTTCTACTTGAATCCAAATTGCAAGAAATTCGACAAATGCATTCATTTGCCTACTTACAAATAACTCGGCACTTATTAGTAACCAACAAGTGAGTTATTATATATCGCGCTGACACATGGCTTTTTGAGGCCGGTGAGAAGACCAGTCGCTGACTGACACACCATTTCACAAAGATCATGAAAGTTGGCCTTGCCACTTCTGCTAGTGAGTCCGATTACGTCTGTCAGGTTGAAAAAAAGCCTAATGTTTTCTTGGTTAATTCTGATCGGTCAGTTGGATAAACAAAGCTTATTCTAAGAGCGGAGTACACCAATACAGCTGTTGTGCAAGATCCGAAATGGGGGGTGGTCGATATAGGAGTGAGTGATCTATCGAGCCAGTTAATAAGCCGACAGGTCAAAGAAAGCATGACATAAATTTAGTTCAAATGTTTAGGTGTCATTCAGAAATGTTTTTATGGCATTCTAAACGTTTTTAAACTCTCCAAACACATTCATCCTTGACCTTCAACAGTTCAAAAATACTGATAAGACGATGTACTTCTGCTAGTTAGTTTGCAATTCTTCAATGCTGCGGGGAACGGATTCGTAAGCCTTCCTCTTCACTCGACTCTAAGTGAATCTAAGTCCGATAATCACAAGTCCATTTTCACAACCATTATGGGTCCATCAGTTTTTTGGGTGAGGTACGTTATGGATACTCGTTTTCTCTTTGTGGAAGCAGGAGGGGTCCCGTCATATTGAAAACTAATCATTCCAGAGGGAGTTTGTTCGTATAAGACACATGGAAACTAAGAAGTGAATTTATTCAACGTTCGTTCGGTGAGTCACGGGGGTCATCTATACAACTCCGGTGAGCTCTAAACCAGATAGAGATCTTTGGATCAAGCTGGTTCCCAGCTTCGCCCGTCGTATGTGTATTGGATAGGGGAAGCTCACCTTCGAGGAATGACCTCGCTTTCAACCTCCTGCAGGTCCGATTGCAATGCTTCACTAAAACTCCTTTTTCGTGACACAGCAGCAGTGGTCACTGCAAGCATCTTTCAGGGTAAGAACTGCATATTACAAAATTCTAAGTCAAACCATTTAACACGAGGCTACTCCATAAACTGTGTTCAGCCACAAACTGACAATCACGTGTGTGTCTGGACTCGTTTCTACCTGACTGTTACCTGTCGGAGATAAAGCGTTTCCCGTTCAGATAGCATGGAGGACTCATAATACAAACGATTGAATTACAAACATGGTTTTCTTCGAGAAGTCTTTCAGATGTAGGCAGGGCCATACCAGTTAATTTTCTCGTTGGACTGAGTGGTTTGATTACAACCGAATCGCTCATCCAGGTGAAAGTCACCAAAATTATGCAGCCAACGAATTACATGTGGAGAGTATGCGGGGAAAAAACAGCAGTGCGATAACACTATTCATGTGAAGATGAAATGTCAGTGTACCGAATCGATTTGTGAGCTTGGCAGTTTGATCAAAGGCAAAATATAAAAGAAGAAAACATGCATGGATACATTTGGAGTTTGCCAGAACATTTCATCTCTCAGACCAGTGGGTATGAGTGAAGGCAGCTGAATGGGTTTTGAGCATCCTTCATACGAGAAGCCCCCTGCCACGAACTAAATTTATTGATAGCAATCGGCGGACGACGTTTGATAGGTCAAGGACACTAACTTTATAAGTGAAACCATGAATCGACCTTTTGTGTTTCCCGTGCGATGCACTGATAAATCCCTGGTGACCTATCAGTGATTTACACTTGAATTTGTAGCGGCAGAAAATCAGGTCTGCAGCCGACGTATAGAAAGTTGCATTATTTCCGGTTCACCAGGGGTTTTACTAGTTTGACTTTGAGAAGATTCTTTTGCAGCACGAAAAATTTATATCTTCGGTTCCGAATGCATTAGATATCGCTTAGTATCTCTCGTTTCTGCACACTTCACGAATCAAATAAATTGAGGTGAAGTGAAATGAGAGGATAGCTTTCCAAATCAACCTCCATTGAAATGTTTCAGATGGGAAAGGATGTTGGTATACACAGCTGAAAAAAAGGAAAAAGGGTCGAGTTCAGGTTTATCGAGATCTGAGATTTGTGTGCCACACTGTAAAAGGTAAATCAAACTGTCCTTAATGGGCGCATTTCCCACACCAGTAATTACCTTCAGGTGGGTAGACTGGGTTCGAACGTGGCATTGTCATAGGTAAACTATGTGGCCACGTAAAAAGGACATGTTAGTGGGTGTTATCGGAGAAGCAAACACCCAAACTGTGAGATAGGCCAGTAACAAGCTGGAACTATCCTCTCCACTTGCTATGTTGGGTCGGTGTAAAACAGCCCTCCCTAACAAGCACTTTTTGAGGGAAACAATTTTAGTAAGCCAAAACGTTTACACGATAGGATATACCCAACTAGAAAAATGGGATCTTTTCCAGATAAGCCCCGCCAAAAAATTAGCCCCCGCCACCCAAAAAAGATTAGAAAAAAGAGGATATGAAATTTGTACTTTTAGTTTTTATTGAAGAGGGTGAAATTGGGAGATGTCATTAATAATTTGCATGAAAAGGTCCGTTTTTCGGTACCTTTGCCTCCAAACGAACTCACACAAGTAGCTGTCCACTAAAGATCGGTGTGTGCCGCATTGGCGTTTATTCTGCATCTTGTAGACGTGCCAAAGAGATTCGATGGTTTGTGTGTGAGCTCCAGTCGTTGGATCCACAAAGTTTTCGGTATGATTAACCGTTTCATGAGTATAATTCATGTCAATCATCGTTTCAATTCCTTGGTATGATGCCCACATATCGGAGATGATGATTGAGCCGGGAGCGATGCAGGCCTGGATTGTGTCCATCAAAGTGGCCGCAGTTCGATCTGGCACTGCATACATGAACACCTCTTTAGTTTCCCGGCAGATCCCTCCGAAAATCCACTGCTGGGGAAGGACTCGCCCTGCGTGGTTTTTACGGCGAGATATTAGCGTTTCATCGATCTCGACGTGTAGACCTGGGCCGCCGATAACTGTTGGAGTCTGCAAAAGCCGCCAGGCGCAAACTTCGCGAAGAAAGTTCTTCCAGTCAACAGCGGTCGTGTGGCTTATAGATAATTCCTCTGAGCAGAATTTGATTTTTGCCAAATTTTTGGACCAGCAATAAATGAATAGAATTACTGTCCTAAACTCCATCCTAGACCGCTCCAGCCAAGTTCCCTTTCGAAGACCGATTTCTTGCCGACACTGTCGGGCATTACACCTCCACCTGTTAGAAACAGTTGAAAGTGTCATTTGGTGGCCATTGTTGCATAAACGTTGCTGATGGATCACTCCGTGGCTTTGCAAAAAACGTATTGCCGTCTCCTTGTCATGAACGAGAGTTGAAAGCGTCAGAAAGTTCATTTAAGGTTTTACGTCCGAACGGAGAAAATTGTTGCACAAAATGAGCCTAGATGTGGATAAGGAATTGTTTTCATCAAAAGTAGGTCAAGGTTGTGTGCGTACATTAAATTGGAGCTGGCAAAAAGTGGCGGGGCTTAACTTTTCGCGCGTGCACTTTTTGCATTAGTGGCGGGGCTTATCTGGAAAAGATCCGAAAAATGTCCCCGGAATGTGAACAGAAGCATTCCACGATGGACATTCAGCCTTTTCCCAACAAGAAAAGTTGTGTCTAATGAACTCAGCCAGAGAGAGATCACTGCAACTTAGCCAGAACCGTCCTAGCAAAAAAACGCAATGGAACCGGTAGAACAAATTGGAAGCACAGTACTTGTGGAGATGACACACTGGACGAATCCGCATATATTTGCCCAGCGGGACAAGCTAAAATGTACCGTTTTGCTTTCAGTCATAGATTCAGTCAGTATTGCGCGAACCACAGAAGACTGTTCAGTCTGACCAGTAAAAATCACCGAAACCTGTCTGTTAAGAAGTGGTTCGTTTTACTCATATTATTTCCAACTATTTTATTTCTTCTATTACGCAAGCCTTCAAATATTGATGATATTTCGATAGCCGAAGCAATGTGTGTTTAGCTTGTCTTGTTTCGTCTGCCCGCGTCTTCAGTGAATATGATGTTTTTATGAACAATGATGTATAATACCACCAGCAGTTACTCGCTCATATATCGTACATCAAAATGAACTCCGGGAGATGAGACCAAGAGAATCTTTGTGAAGTTTTGCGGCGTTTTTATGAGAAACTATCAATCTCTGTATAAAGTGCACTTGGATAGATAGAACTAGTAACGTTTTTTCCTGCAAATCAAACTGATGCAGATGTGTGTGGTTCCGATGTTGTGGGTGGAGGGTGTGCATCGACCTGAGTGCACTCGCTGTTGCTTCAGTTAAAATTCTTCCTGTCGTTTCTCTCCTGCCCCATCTCAGGACGCGCGTCAGCGGGCGAACAGAGTTGGAGTGAAGTCAACAGGGCTACAATATGCAACAGTTCATGTCTCAACCCCCCTCCCCTTCACAGGACAACCTCATTCCCGAATCAGCACACGCGCGAACCGGTGCAAGCCACGCGCCTTTCTGCGAGCGCCAGCAGACAATCAGCTGCCTATTGGTTCATCTGCATCTGATGTTTCAGCCACACCCATTGACCAATGGGCAATATGTGCACACAGTCCCACCATTGATTATAAAGAAAAAGTCTAGCAGATCACTGTGCCCGCATATTTTCTCGGTTTGCGGATGGAGGTGGTGCATCGACAACCGATTCGGTGTCTTTTTGGAAAAATGAATTTGGACTGTGTGACTCCGAACCGTTACTTGCAGCAAGTGGATAGCTTGTGTAGAGCGAGCACCGAACGTTTTCGTCAGCGATACAAGTTTGATTTGAACACGATGAAGCCGGTGAGGTCAAAGCAATGTGCAGAGTCCAAAGGCAATTGCCTAAGTGGGACTATATTACTTGGCGTGCCGGCTGAACAAAATGAATGGACGTGGGAAGAATTGGATCCACGTATTTGTTATATCCCATCGTTCTATAAACAAGATCAATTTGCATCAGGAAGATTACCCACACCCAGTCCAATACAACCACAAACAGACATTTTAGCCCAGATGTCCAAAAAAATTCTGTCGACTTCTCCTACAAATGCCCTTCTCCTAAGAACTCCAACATTGTTTTCAATCTGGCAGCCAAGAATAAGAAGAACGAGTCTGCCGGATCCAGAACCGTCGGATGCGAAATCTGTAACCCAAAAGACTCGAGGTCGAACTCAGAGCCAGCACAGTACAAGATCTGCTTCCAATCCCCGAATAACCTACAGAACGACGTCAAATAATATAGCTACTGAGAGAATAGCACCGGTTATGAGAGAACAGGGAACCAACTCGAAGAATGCTTCCGCCGAAATGAGGGCGTCAAACAAGGATGAACTGAAACAAATGGTGTCACTGATGAATTCGCAGATTCATCAAAGACGTCAAACAAAGTCAAGCTCTGATTCGCTGGCGGTAAGTGAAGTGATCCTGCTTGACTGATTTTTTATGACAGCGTTCATAAACCCTACGCCTTTTAGAACTTTCTTAAGTTGACGAGTATTGATATCTGTCACTCTAGATAAAATAATAGGGCGCCATCTGGAAAAACTACCAATAATAAGTGCTCACGTTATTACAGCTGACAGACCTGAAGGTGGATCCTAATGAATGACTTTTCTAGTGCGCAACCAAACTGCTGTTCCAATAAGTTTGCTTTTTTCGGACATGCAACTCCCTTTCTACTTCAAAGGAAAGATTTTGCGTCCCCTTAGATGCTTTTCACAAAACCGAGAAAACCTCTTCTCTAAGGACCATGAATCCTGTTGTAACCCTGCATGGGTATGACCAGAACGAGGAGAAGACCACGTGATTTTTCAAACGGCTTTTACTACTTACAAGTTCGAACTGATAACGTGACTCTACTTATCGCGGAAGCACCAGTCAGCCGAGAAGGTATTAGAATAAGCAATACAGCATACAGATCAGTAGCGTAACGAACAACAGGGATGATCTGAAGACACGCACGCATCTAATTGTCATAGGGCTGTATCGATAGTAAACATTACAACAAAACTCAGATTATGAGTTACATATGGAGTATGTTCGCTGGGTGTAGTACTAAGCTACCTTCACTGATGGGCTGTTCCTTTCTATCTTCTGAAGTTCCACCCGAATGAGAAAAATTGTATTCTCAAGAGGCCTATCAGAAGTCAGAGAAAAATGTTGAAAATACCTGGCAGGTATGACTAACACGGCTAAACACACAAGGTAACCGAATCAGTCATTGGGAATGCATGCTGGTGTGCAAGGGTTTTAGGGGACATGATAATTAGTCACAACTGTGCAGAAGATTGGAATAGCTTGTCGCTGCCAGAGTTAAATCAGTTTGTTAGTGTTGAAAACGTTTCGAACTTTCACTTTTAGACAGCCCTGCAAGTTAAATCAATGCGTGCTGAAATGTAGTGAGGCAGTGCACAACTGTTCTGTCGTTTTGCATAACGTCCACGACTCGCTATCGTGTGACGAGCCAATCAAAACGAGATCACGTGAAATGAATCTTTGACGTTGGAGAATGAGTATCGCGATGCGATAAGTACAGTTTAGCCAAGCTGTTAGCCTGGTTGTCTGCGGTTCAATTCTGTGTCCAGGTTTTTAACTTCATTTTTGCCATCTTGTTAGCGGAACACTGGTTATCCGCCTTTTGTATACTGGTTTGCTTGCTAATAAAGCACTCAGCGCGGTCCATATATTGTCTGGGTAGCATTTTACCTATTCATAATACTGCTTTCCTCTACCTGGAGATACTCGGCACTGCGCTTGCTGGATTTAAAGCATGATCCACCGCGTGCCGTTCAAATTCTATCCAGGATCTCTGTTGTGCATCTGGTAGTTGCACAAGTTCCGTATAAGTATTATCGAATCTCAAAACAATCATTTTGTTTTATTCCACCTATCCGTTCCCTTTCCATGAAACTTAGCTAACATAACGCCACCGAGCATTCATGCCTTCGACCTGAAAGAGTGGCGCCAATTTTGGCCGGTCCTTAAGTAGACAACACTACACGGCAAAAAATGGATTTCACTTTTTCTGACAACGGATGTTGATAAGTATTCATTTACTCTAACCTAACCGAACAAAATAAACCCGTTGCATTCAGTACCAAATCGGCGATAAATCTTCACCAACTTCTAGCTAACTTGTACGTGGTGGATTTACACTGTCTGCATTCTGAACTCTTTCACTGACCGTTATGGACTTGTTTTTCACACTTCGCTCTCAATCTGTGTGCTTTAGGCCGTTATCCCTGAAAAGTCCACGAGCCGAAGCAGATCCCTTTCGACTCACCTACGATGAAATTTTTCACACATCGTGAATTGCTCAAATGTGATTTCTTCTGGAAATTTACCCCTTCAGTAAGTGCACTCGCTCTAATTTGGCAGTAGATTTTTTATTGGCGCTTCTTCGATGCTATGATTATTTGGACCCTAAAAGTTCACATGATAGCTTTTTTCAACTTTTTTCTAACTTGTCTTTGGAGGGCTTTTTCGCATTAGTATGTTCGCCAGGTGGCTGTCCATCAATATGGTTTGCTTGTGGTAATACCGGATTCTTAGCTAAAGGCCCCTATTGTTTCGTGGACTTTTCCCTCTGGGTATGTTACTTGTGATTTGCAAGTAGCATGACTTACGATTTAGCCTTTCGTGCATGGTATGATCCGCTCTTGACTATGGCAACGAAAGTTGCATAGCAGAAAGTGCTATTTTGGTCACTGGTTTATTCGGTTAGAATTATAAATTTTTGGCAAACAATTGATCATCAACCAAATCAATATCATCACCACGCGGACAATCTAACCACGGCACCAATGTAAACTTCCACTAAATGATGTTCAACCCCATTATCCATGTAGGAAAATAGGGAGTGTCTAAGTTATGTTAATTCAAGGGTAGTGTCCGTCAAAAATTATGATAAACTGAACGGCAGTTGAGAACTTAGTGCTTCCTGGTTCACGAGTCTCAGGTGGAATTCACTTCTGGTCAAATATTTGCTTCATAAATTAGTCTTCATTAAGGGATCAAGAATGACATGCCGAGGTTTACCTTGACTCACTCATGGTTTGTACGTAACGTCAACTGGTAAGCACTTATGAATGAATCCAATGATATATGTGCGGATTCAACTGCCTTCACCATTTGCAGCAACATCAAAACGTTCTGCTCTCCTACCTCATAAAGGGGTTTGAATCGTGTTTTTCTCGGCAGTCCTGAGCTGCGACCTACGGTGCCTGAACAGAGGTGAACACTGAATCAGTGAGCTCTCAACTGCTGAGTCACAAGTCGATTAGCCAAGTGGTAGACAGTTTCCCCTGTGCCAGAGATTGTGAATTGGTTTTTACGCAGGGCTCAGTTTCCTCTGCTGACTATGACAACAAAGAGGGTTCAAGGCGAAACGAGGTGATTTGGTCATTGTCAATGGTGATTTCTTCCAGTTAGTGAAATCGATCTAGGCTGAATTGTCGAGAGACACTACATCTTGTTTTATGCCTGTTGGGAATCATCAGCACTGCACATCTCACAAAATTCAGAGAGTTTCGTACCCGCGACCTTCCGGTCAGTGCTTGAACACTTAAACTTTTTGGTCACAAACAGCTGATCAGTAGTGTGATTAGGTCCCACAGAAGGAGAGAGAAGAAGAGGGAGACGGCGAAGATAGAGATTAAGGGTTCAGCTTCAACACAGATTCTCAACAGAGTTCATTTCTGTTTTACTGGATTCAGTGTACTCTAATAAACTAGCAGTAGAAAACATGTGACTCTATACCGCAATTGGGCTAAACTTCATCATATTGCTGCCCTGCCACCCGTAACTGAATCGTGGCTTTCATTGCGAAGGTTTGCTTAAGTCGTGAGGTGCGCACCGCTGCTGTTCCCCATACTTCAGTGTGTCGGGAAGCGTCCAGACACAAAAAGTACATGTGCAGAGAACTGCGCGTTCCCAAGGTCACAATCGGTACCACACGTTCCGGATGGCAGGTGCGTTGGCTGAGCTTACCAAACACGCCTGAGCAGCCTTAGCAGCGGAGTGGGTGTGATGTTGCTTTTTCTGTCTAGGACACCTTAATGGAATATTCCTCTTGGGGTCGTTCACAGATTTTGTTCGCCTGTATTCGTCGAGGGGTGCTGGGACAGTTGGTTTGGGGATGGGGGTGGTTAATTTGATCTTACTCTAGTTGGATTCTGTACTTTTAGACCCAGACCATTTTGCTGATAACTACACACCGCCTCGTGTCATCTCGGTTGATCTAAAACCGCTCTCCACACGCTTGCAAGTTCTACGCCCTCTATTCTATTCACGCTGGGACGCTTGGCGATTTCCACCGCCTCGGCCATCAGTCGCTGTGGTGTGAATCTTAAATCCCGTCTCAGAATGTCTTCATTTCCCAAATCTATTCTGTGCCTAGCGTCTAGTGCATGCCCTGCTATTGCCAAATCTTTGACTATCGCCTGATATTCATCTACGTTTCTCGGTGGTCTGTTAATGGATCGCTTATGCTCATCGATTCTGGTGTGCAATTCCCTGGTTGTCTGACCTATATAAACCTACGACAGTCGTTATATTATATTTTATATGCACAGTTCCTAGTCCTATCAACCGGAAGGCGATCCTTCAAATTCACCAACACCGAGCGTAAAGTAGTTCCCTTCTGGAATGCTACTCTAATGTTAGCCGTATTCAATACCCTTCTAATGACTTCAGATGTCCCTGTTTTGTATGGAATGACTGCTGCTCCGATCCACTCCTTGTTGGGCCTTGGTGTTGGCACCAATACCCGTCTTAGTTACCGCTTAATTAAACCCCAAACCAGTTGTCCCGGCACCCCTCGACGAACACAGGTGAACAAAATCTGTGAACGACCTTAAGAGGAATATTCCATTAAGGTGTCCTAGACAGAAAAAGCAAGGCCGCAAAATCCGGGTTCAACATGAAGACAATTCCCCCCAACCAATCTATCGTAAATGTTGGTCATCCCCACTAACCAACAAACAGGACCATCAAACTAACACCCAGCACTGATCATGTCGGCTAGTCATAAGAAGTCTCACGGCTTGGTTCCCTGACTGCCTTAAAACCCAATCAACCTATTTACTTACTCACTTGGCCTGACGAAGCTTTTGTGTCAAAAGCGAATCGTTGCCCAGCAATAAATCCACCGATTGATTACCAAACCTTCCTGAAATGATGACTACCCAATCGGTCCCAAACATTTTCCAATTGATTGAGCTATCCTATATATTTACGCAAAAGCTCTGTATGTTTGTCCTGACAATACAGCCGTGTCCCGGGTTCTCTGTCTTCTCCTTATCGCGTAGTCTGGCAGGCTCAGTTCTGGCGTAACCTATGCACGACCACCCACGATACAACACAGTGACAGCTGGCGTAGTCTCACGTGACAAATTGGATCAAGTGCAATTGTTTGCCACTGTAAACTTGTACAATAAGTGCCTGACCCTGTTTGGTCTAATACAATACATTCATTTAATTCGCCACCAACCACTTATACCCCTTTTCGTATTCGCACACTTTTCTGATTCCAGTTGCAAATTCCCATGTGGTTAACCTTCATTTTCTTGCTTATATCCGACAGAATCCAAGAAGTTTTGAATAAGCAGAACATCTGACAACGTTCATGTCCACACAGATTCTGCTTCAATTCCGTTTGTTTCTTGTTTCTTTTATTCATTAATATTCAGCCCATATGTAAAGATTTGATTTGTGTTGTTACCAGATTAAGATGAATAAAACCTGATTCACCACTTTGCTTTACTTACTCGTCTATCAACTATCCGGGTTTCTTGTGTCTAAGACGTTAACCTTCCAAGAGAATACTCAAGATGGAAAAAGTACTTCTTCCCTAAGAGTTAGTGTTCTTCAGGGGGGATTTGGAAGCAGTCATTTCCCTCCAGCAGTTGGCCGCTTTGTCGAGACCGAATCAATACTCCTGCTTTATATCCACTATGTAGAAAACCTTTCCGCTTCCAGCACCAACCATAGAAAGGACTACAAACGGTGACTAGTGCATCCTACTAACCAAGGAGAGCACTTCAAAGCTTTCAAGAGTTACCATCATCCTCAGCACTTTTGTTTTCATCCCATTCTTTTTTACCTGAGCAAATTTGGAACTTGGGTGATATATGCTGCCCTTCATCATCCCAAAGACGGCCCTCAAGATGGTGAGCTAGTGTGGAGTTCAAGGAAGGACTTTATCAAGGAGATTCCATGTGACGGGATGACATAATATATGGGTAAGACTGCTTCATTCTCATGGGCACTCCGTTAAGAAAACTACTCTCACCCCAGTGTCCTGACACTTTACACCAACTGAAGCTCTTTCTCTGAGGGATACAAGATAATTTCCAGGCTAGGCATGTACCTATATATTAGGAACGCAACTCTTAACCAGTCTGCAATGACGATGCTCCATACTAACCAGCCACGCTTTTTTTCTGTGGTCCAGAGTCAGTTATGTATTCCCACGATGTACCCATTATGGCCTTGAAGTTCAAGCACCTGTTATGCCTTAGTTCGTTTGGGGAGTGCTAACCTAACCAGCGCGATGTTGCTTAACGGTCCGAATAGTGAAACGCTTCACAAACATGTCTTGTTCAAGATCTTTGTGTAACTTTCTATAATTTATTTCACCTGCCTCTGGAATGCCAAGGTTAGTGAACGCTGCCTACATCAGTGACAATCCAGTAGGAATGATCTGTTCAGTAACGTGTATTCAGATTAGCTACTCAACTGTTGCTTGGAAATTAGTAAAGGATTATTACTAAGGGGTGTGTCATGAATCGCTACCGATCTTGTTATTTGAATTACTGACTTTACAAAGTCCTGAAAACATGCAGTTTGCATGTCTTCTCCTCAGGGGATAAATGCGTACCAATGCACTTCATTGTGCTGTGTGACATTATGGTAAATGAATTTTCGCAGTAAGTCCGAACGTTCCAGCAACTCATAGAAATGCAAATAGCAAACACTTAATTAGATTGTAGCAGAAATAGTTAAGTTTGTCCCCAATTAGAACCGAAACTGAGCGAATTTAGTTTTCATACACTTGGAGATACAGACAGTGAAGAAACAGTGGTGAGATTTCCAAGAATCTCTCAATTATACAAACGCTATTGAACCCATAATTACATAATTGTATCTAACTAGATACAAAAGGCATCTCGATAGAAAGATGCGAACTAAATAAGTCGTTGGATGAATTACTGTAACTCACATTGTTCAAAAAGTCGAAAAAGTGAGAACGGTATCCTGAAGGATGAGTTACCTAATCGCAACTTATTTTACCACTTGTATTAACCCTTGAAGTTTTGACGATCATGGACAGACCGAATTTGTCTCACAGAATAGCATATCAGACCAGTTTGGTCCCTTCAAAGAGCGGCCTGTATATAGTGATTGCACGGTGACGAGTCTGACTGTAAATGTATAGCGTTGGTGAACACTACCCGCTATCTTCTATGCGTCTCTGAGTTGCCACATTTTAACTAGTGCTCTCTCAAAAAAAAACTTACCATTTACGTTGGATGAGAGCTAAAACGGAAGATATCATTATCACTGTTCGTAAAAACGTGGCTGTTCAAACAGTTCTTTAGACTACGAATGATAGCGAAATTATGAATATTGCCATAAACTGAATGTGTCATAACTGATAAAGAGGTTCCAGCAATTCTGTCAGTAGTGTGGATGCGTCACAACCTTGATGGAAGTAACCCAGTAAGACTGGCTGGTTGACATTAGATGATCAGGACCTCTATCAAGGTCATATGCGGCCTTAGAATATCAAGCTTGCCGTAATTTACTGGAAGCATAATCCACGAAATGTGATTTTGGCGATGAGAACTTCCACAGATAACTGTTGGGTATGGCAAAGTTTATACGGACGGTTGTAATTTAGAAAAATTGCCTGAATCTTCAGGCCTAGAACATTCCCGGACCACTTTATGCAACACCTGGTCTTCCGCCACTTATCAGTAATCAGTAAGGTCAATCGCTGGCCTAACATTTCGAAACCGTGAAATCAGGTAATTTTATGTAGCCTCCCAGTCAAAAAGCCAGCATCGTGTGTGTTATAAGCCGGATTGTGTGAAGTAGGGAAAAGAACGAATGTCGGAGAATCGACTGTATGTTCACCTGACCAGACCCTACGATCGACCAGTTTGCAAGGCTAAGTGGGTAAAACAATTAAGGAGCAAACGTAGGGACACTTCTGATTGGTGGATATTCTAGCTGGTCAATAGGTACAGGCAGAGTCAACGAAACTCATCATTTGGTGGTGTGACTGAGCGAATATGCTAAACTCTGCCGCCACAATGTGACCACATAAGTACGAAGAAGCTATTTTCATGAATGCCGATGACTACAGTCACCTGGGCTGATGGCGGAAGTTGTTCATTAGTCAGGGTTTTGGTCTGAATCTAAAACGTCCCGGGTTTTTCTAGAACCTCGTTGATGACTGTCCCTATTCTGTGTTGATAAAAAACTCGACAGGCATTCGCGATACAAAACGATAACACAGATGTTAATAACGATAATGAAGGCCGTGCTCAGTTGGTAGGCGCAATCGCTCTAGTGATCCATTAACGTGAGCAGAACGGATTAGATTCATCACTCAAAAGAACGTATAGGTGATTCAAAAAAACGCTGGCGCTGTGGAGGTGAGCACGTATTTTTTCCGTTTATACTACTATTTAAGTATATATATTGTTCCCTGTCACCTTCTAAGTAGGATGGAGGGACCAGATAAGGTCCGCCTCCAAACGGACGCTTCAGGAAACCGAAGTGTTTCCCATCCTGCGTGGTCGTTTTTGTGTGTTCTGGGGCTAGCTGGAGATTCCAGCTTATGAGCGGATAACTTTCTAAATTACATTTTGAGCAAATAAGCATACTGCGCTCAGATCTTGTAGAATTCTAACTGGGAAAATCGAGTTCTTTTACAGTTTAGCTTTATATAGTCACTGGAATTTCAGTAAGCCGAGTAAGTATTCATTATGTACCAGGCTTAATAACCCCTTGATTGCACTTCTAAAATGTCACCGCTCTTCACTAAGTTGGACGAAATGTAGGCCAATGTATGGGTGAAATTCAATGCTCCATAACTCACATTTTGCACCAGAATAACAATGCCACGTTACCAGCGTCTTAGGCGCCAACACCCGAATAACCCTCATACCTCTGTATTCGCAGAATGATATTCGTAACAGCTCAGCACCTCAATTTATGATGGCTTGTTATGACCACTTACATTTCGAGCAAGCGATGATCGCTCTACACATCAGCAACGGCGCCATGATGCACAAATTTGTCCATAATTACGGTCTCACCAAACCGGTTGACACAGCTGCTTTCCTCACATCAGACTTGCACACCCAGCCACGCACACACACACGTGGCGTTGTCTAACTGTCCCATCGAGTCCCACAAAGGGCTATCACGAGAAACAGAACCCCATTGTATCGGTCAAGCACGAGAAGAGTGTTTCCGACGTGGGAGAGGGAAGGATACCATCGGGTGTTTGAGAGAAGACGGCTGTCAGCTGTGATCTGACAAGACAATGTCCCCAGATAACAGCAACAAGTGATAACTAAAGCCTTCCGTAGGAAATGTCGGTTCTACGCGAATGCGTCCACACAACCACTCGCTTTCGCACCTGTGGAGATAGCTGTGTTGATAGAAATCTTTGATAGAAATCACTGATGGTAAGAACCTTCAGCTTCCCACCTGCCATAGAAAGAAACGCTACTTTCGTATTGCTCTTCTTTTTCGTTACATTAGATCGGCCGTAGAGGTGAGATACTGAAGCATATAAGAAATGAAGGCTACGTTTTCCTCCCACTCTTGGAATAACGAGGGGAAACACAAAAACGTATTCAGCAGACAGCTGCCCGTATTTTTCCCATTAGCATCAAGTTGCTCATATAATGCAAAAGGGGCAGCTAAACACACTGTGTTACTTATTCTGTTTCAAAGCCCAGTAGAGTGTGATAAACCACGTTTTAGCGGAGGAATTTTGTCGCTGGTTGACCAGAGACTTCATTCTTGTGTATTAATCTATCGCGAAGGGAACTTGTTAGTTTACCACCAAACATTACAGTTGTATATTACACATACTTAGTTTACCTACCGGACGGGCAATGTGGCACATTATCGACGGCTCGGGTGCGTGTACTGGTAGCTGATCAGGTAGTTGTTGATCAGCCCAACAAAAGAAGACCTTGACATGAGCAGTTAACTTGCCTAGGCAGGGGGAATCGGTCTGTATATTGATTGACCGCGTTCATCGTTTTATTCCCATCTACACTGTAAAAGCTTGATGGTATGTATTTGTGGCCAACGGAATGCTAATATTCTGCACTCTCAGTCTTCTTGCTGTGTTATGCATCCTTGAGCACTTTTCACCAAGTCATTGACTAATGCTTCTGTTTAAAAAAATTTGAGTGGCTTTGTCCGTATCGAACATATTACGAGGCGAACTATCTGGTTAACTTGGTTGGAGTAATTCCTCTCCACTATCTACCCCATCGCCTCACCGCACAACGGTTGACAGAAGATTCTATAACAGCACTTGAGTCTTACAAGTCAGCCATCAATGATTGCTATATCGCTTGCCATTTGGCACTTCTTTCGCCTTCGCCTCTAAGTGTTCCGGAAGCTGCAGTGTTTCCGACATGATCTTTAATTCTCCGTATTTACGTTTTAGCATTCAGTCATGTGTATCGTAGCTTTGTATCCTAGTTGCACGTTACGGATCTGAGCTTTGATGACGGTGTGATGGAGTGCCCTGCATTGACTTGCTTGCTTGTCTTTGCTTGCTTCTTGGACAGACTGGGACAGTAAGTTCTACTTTTAAAATGCTTTCAAACCGGATAATCGCCTTTTTGGCAAGTACACGAATAAGTTTTTTCATTCATTTTGTTTGGTGAATTAAAAGATAAGAAAAATTTTTGCGCTGTGAGTTAAAACCAAATAAAACGCTTACTGAATTAATGAAATTCATTTTTGAGGCTTTATCCAAACCACTTTTAAACTGTCAGACTGAATGTGCTCACGCGGAGGTGACTGATAGTTTGGTAGCCAGGGCTACATTGACGAAACTCGTCTCGGTCGCTAAAATGTGTCAACAATTTAATTGTGAGAAACACATCAGTTCCACAACCGGTGACACACTTCGGTTATCCAATTTCACCCATGCAGCTGACGGTTCTCATTGAACCCTTCTGAACAAAATGTCCCGTGGAGAAATATATCCGGGTATTCGACCGGTCCTTGTCGCACGGTTGTCTGACTCCGCATGGGAAGTTGACTGAACACGTGCTTATCGTTTGTGATTGCGCCTCCGGGCAAGAGACTTTTACAACTGATCTAGCCGCTTTCAAATTGTGATGATCGATGTTTGAGAGAGAAACAGGTTACCTCCTCACATTCTGTTTCCTGAAAGCTTTCATCTCAATGCTATACTAAAAGCCAATAAACAGCGCGATGTTGACACAAAAACATTGGATAATGAAATCCGGAGGGAAATTAAGATATATCTGTGCCAAACAAAGATTAAGCTAAACTGGACTGAGATAGAGTATCCTCCGTTGTAAGCGTTCATCACCGAGGGGATTTCTCCATCCAAGTTTAATAATGCCGTTAACAATTCACACTTTCGGGCGACTTGATTTCAATACAAGTGAAAAGCAAAAAGACTTAATTTTATTCAATTAAAATGTTTTGGTAAGTACAACTACCGGGTAGCGCCCAAGTAGAAGAAGAGATTGTTATGTTAACACTAGAGTTCCGGAGTCAAATTTCTCTTGAAATTTGAACTCCAAACACAGGTAATGTTTCGAATTCGCCAGTTACTGGTACTGAACTGGGTGACTTTCTCTAGTAAGAGGGTTCCTGTAGGCTGTCTGAATGTTGTGAGTAGCCACTGACTAGTTGGCGCGCAACAGCACGTTACTCGGTGGTGACGATAGCAAGAGTGATATGTTAAAATTACCAAACGGCCTGTTCATGTGTATACATCAAAATATTTTTTCTGGCCTTATATAATAAATACATATATATATATACAATATTACATAAAAACAACCTGATGATCTACAGCAAAGTAGACAAAACACAGTAGGCCTTCGCCTGTACGACCTCTCTTGACCTCTCTCTTGGTTGCTTGCAAACTAGACCTGGTGGGGATAATCTCAAGGCCACCTTCTAGATTCTATATCAGCAGATGCGAGGCTACAGTAATTCATTATTCGCTCGTTTCTCGTGCCATCCATATCTACGCGAAATGCCACTTAACGTAACTGCTGATTTATTAGTTGCCTACCTTGCCGTAATGAGGTCAGCATCACGAGCACTCATTATGCTGAAGGCAAGCACCTCGCACTGGAGAACTTTGTCAAGTAAGCTTTTATCATAGCTTAAGCTTCTACGGGTCCGCAGGACGCATCACTCGAATAAAAGTGATGTTACAAGATGGATGCTCGAGTACTTCCCTGGTCAAGAGTGTTTTGTTCTCATGCAATTCGAGAATTCCAGCGAGGAAAAGGAACATATTACGCTCGTCAACATAGTTTACCGGCTTCTAAGTTCGAACAGAAGTCCGGGGATGCACTTTCGAAATCTACTGGTTACGCGTCTCTGGTGCACAATAACACATAGCAAGATTGCACTGGAACGCCAGCAAGCTGCGACTACAGACTTGCCCCCAAAGACAAGTTGACTAAACGGAATATTGCTCGCAACATCTCATCAGACATTTGTGAGACAGTTGTTCATCTCGGTTCGTCTGATTTTGATGACTGCTATCGTTTCTTGCGAGTGTTTCCCAATCAGGTTTGCGAGGCAATATGCCAAGATGTGTGCTATCGGCTGCTTCACTGATCGAATTGCGGAATTGGGTGTCTGCACCTTAGGCTGGGTGTGATCAGCGAATATTCTCGCTGGCCGTTGAAGTGTGTGTGAGGTGCGACAACCAGCCATGTCTCCAACACGACCTCTTGTAAGGCACGCTCAAAAGAGTCCTCTTCCGGTAGGTGAGGACAAGATGACGGGGTTAAATGAGACGCCCGATGTGCAGGTTGATATTTACTACCTCCAGTGCATAAAAGTGCGCGATCAGAAGGTGCGAACCGTAGCGAATTCGTTGATTCGTTCGATCTGCTGCGCAATTTGATTGCAAACGTTTCATCATCAACCGAGTTGACATCATCAGTGCGTTGTTAGGGGGCGTAGCGATGGTTCGGTAATTGTGTAGTACCTTGGCATTACACCATAAGGAGCGGTCGGTGGTGCAACAGAATGGCTCTGACGTCTGTGGTGCATGCAATTCTTCCGAGAGCCACTGTGAGGGATCAACAATGGACTGGGTAGAATGTGACAACTGACACCTGTGGCTGTATTGCTGTATATATATATATATATATATATAGGCCTGCTGGGCGTGTGGGTTGTGGATAAGCTTTTTGTGCTGTAAAATCCTTTCTATCCTCAAAGTGACGCTGTAGTGGAAACCACCATGAGTCATTCGAGCTAGCTGAGCGAGCACGCCCCTGGTTACTTGGTTTCTTTTGTAGACCTTTACCAGCTCTGTTCAATTTTTTAGTGTCCTCAGGTACGGTGCGAATATGATGTGTCCGTATTTGATTTGCAAGTGTCAATAACAAAGCTACCTTTTCCGAAACTTTGGCTTTACTCACCTCGATTACACAAGCTTCATGTCGATTAAAGCATCCAGGCTTTGGCAAATACACTCATTTGCGAAGCAATTTGGTTTTCACGGGGGACTCAACTGATTCTCTCGTTTACGATATTCTTCAACCGAATGTGCTGCACACAGGCTGTCTCATGTTTCATTTGGCACGATATTCGAGATACCGCAGTATATTTTCATAAAGAAAACTACTCACAAGGTTGTTGGAAACTTCAAGAGACGACGAACGGTTTCGCCCTTCTTGGGGCTCATCAGGTAGGCGCAGTCCCCGAGTTTCCGTCAACCTTATGAGGTGCCTGTGTGCAGTACATTCAGTTGAAGAATATCATAAATGAGAGATTCAACTGAGTCTCGTGAAAACCAGGTTGATTTGCAAATGAGTGTATTTGTCGAAATCAGTTCAATTTGGGTTCAAGTAGAACATAAGGTTGACAGAAACTCGGGGACTGCGCCTGCCTGATGAGCCCCAAAAAGGGCGAAACCGGTCGTGGGCTGTCGAAGAGTTTTCAGCATCCAGCCTTTGCTTTGCTTAGGATACACACGGGTTGTACAGTAGACTAGGCTCTGAATCGACGAATGAAAGCCTTCTAGATGAGCTTCAGACATACACTGGTTTGAATGTCCGATCAGTGACAATAACTAGGTGATTGATTCTTTCTTCTACCTCCATTGACCCGAGCCTCAGGATTTCCTCCACACACCCGAGAAGCATAATACTCGCACTTTAAAGTGTATACCAGAAGTCCCAGGCCTCAGACGATCTCTCAAAATTGGGAAGAGCCCTATCGAGTTGTCCAGTCGCTCACTGAAACTATCCTCGTCACGTCTTCTGTATGCATCTCACAAGCGTTTTTTAATCCAACCGTGAGATCCCTGATGTTCCCAAAGAAGAACAAGCGATCTAGTACTCGAAACTGCAGCATACCATTGGTTACTACTGTTTTCTCTACAATACTGACCGCTTCACAATGCGCTCCTTCATTTTGCACGACATGATATTGAGGCTACTAGGCATGCAACAACTGAAAGGAAAGCGGCAACCAGTTCTGTAGGTTGGCGTGGTAACCGCATCCTTCCAGGTTGAAGAGGGAGTAGCCTACTTCGACCACTTTACGAAGCATAAAGTTACCTAATAGGCGAGATACACTCATTTGCAAACAAATTTGGTTTTACGAGAGACTCACCAGGAACCCAGCCTGGAAACATCACAAACGAGAGATTCAGTTGGGTTCCAGGTGAGTCTCCCGCAAAACCAAATTTGTTTGCAAATGAGTGTAGTTCGCTAATTCCGTGCAATTTGGTTTGAAGTAGAACATAAGGTTGACGGAAACTCTGGGACTGCACCTACCTAATGAGCCCCAACAAAGGCGAAACCGGCTGTGGGCTGTCGAAGAATTTTCAGCAACCTTATGAGTAGTGCATTACGGAAGTCTCAGGTCCCGTATCTAATAAAGTGATTAACACGTTGAGAGACCTTGCCTCGGTGTATTTTAAGTAGTCGAACAACTTATCACTATCCGCCGGGCAAATTTCCTCCGACAAACGGAGGAAAGTACGATTAATCGGACAGGACTGATATCAGTCAGATCAGGGTCAATGACCGTAGTTATTATGGCCGTAACTGAACTAGAAAAGTAGTTCTTCATGTGATTGTTTCTTAGATGTCATTCTAAAGTAAGTCATTTTGCGTTGTAGCGGGTAAATCGAAAACTGATAATGAGCTTGGCCTGCTTTTGAATGTTCCCGCCATTGAGCTTTAAACCAATCAGAATGAGGAAGACAACGCAAGATATACGATTGTGCCATGGACGGGCTAGAGTAGTCATCAACCTATCAGTGTCATACTGCCTTCGCCTTTGTCGGACGTCATACACTGGCCACTCAAACTGGGGCCACGGCACTGCTGGGCCAGGCTCGGTGTTGGCGTTGTTGTTCCCACACTGGCTTGTGAAATTAGCTTACCAACTCGAGAGTTACCACACTTGTGGAAGAGGCTCTGCGATGGATCAATCAGTCGCATGGGAACGGCAGTCGGTCAAGGGCCAGTACCTAAGCTGGAATCGCAGCATCTTGAATCGACTATGCATCCACTGTACAGTCCAGCTTGGCAGTAATAACTTGATGGGGAACATCCACCCATTGATGTCACTTCTACAAGGCATAATGTAGTAAATATTTTAAAGTCGGCAGCACTAAAAATGCAGCTCTACCTCCAAAACACAGCCATTATTACACTTGTCTGCTTGAACCACGAAGGGTCTCCTCCAGATCAATTTTCCAAGCTTTCCTCCATCACCAGAGACGAGATGTTAACAAAACACGAAGCATGCTATCACTGGTCCCAACAATCTAGGCAGCGCATTTCTTGATGCATCTAATGATTGACTTCCCACAGCGTGGTGTAATTAGGCTGTTCAAGGGTCTGTCTTGGTTTACTCAAAAACTGTGATACCATGAGAGTACTTTGGTTGCTATAACTGCATTCATTACGAGCTGGAAGAGGTACTGTGTTTTGATCTCTCCCTTTTTGCATAACCCCTTACCCACAGCGTCCTTCCGCCTCAGTATTCCGATGGGCTACATATGTAAGGACTTATGGACATGTGGAACTTCGTCTAAAAGTTACATCGATTTTCCTTAGGTTCCTTTGTTTGAGCGGTGTTCAAAAGTCAGCGCAGCAAGATTCATGTGCTTTAATATTTCGGGGTTTTGTCATGATAATTACCCTTTTTGGTGACAAACCAGAAAGTCAGCCACCTCTTTACTGTCGAACACTCTTGGCCAAAATTACCTCCAAGCTACAAACGGATGATTAGGCTTTACTCTAGAATTTGCAATGAGGTTTCCAGAAACAAATGTACTGGAAGTGGAAGAAACATTCTGCCCTCCACCAATTTAGTGTAGAAAAATTTATACTTCCTTCCAATGTCTAAAAAATCGGTTCGGAAACAAAATTTGTCTGTTTTCCGAAGAAATCCCCCATTTTTAACCTTCAGTTTGTCACAAAACCGTTTTTGTTTGAAATTCAAATTGTGGTGTCGTTTGGTAAATGAAAGTCCATCGGACAGATTAGTTCGGCAAGGAGCGCGTTTACATTTCTGAGCTTCTAATATGATGTACCCTACTGGCTGCAAAAATACCATCGGATGGCTGGTTGTTACCATGACGATGAGCGCTGGGCTTTGTGCATAGAACGACTGATTGATCAAAGTGAATGGGCGAATTTACTGGTGCTTTGATCGATTATTACTTAGAGGGCTCGGATGCAAACCACAGTGCTCTTCAAACGAGATCATCCCTTTGGGATAATTAGTAAGCTGGTTTCGGCTCCTTAGGATCATTATTGGACCGGTTCCTGTTTAAAGTTATTCTTATCAGAACGACCATCCCCTCGAATTTCTCTCATCCGAAACGGATCTCGAATAGAAAAGGCCTGTCAAGTTCACGAAATACACTCGTTTGACTTTAACAGGGAACTCAACTTAATTCAAGCTGAGTCTCTCGTTTACAAGGCTCTTAAAATGAATGTGCGACACAAAGGCCGCCTAATGTTTTACTTGGTACTATATTTGAGATATCGCAGTATATTTTCCTGAAGCAAACTTCCAATCTTCTAAAGAGATATTCAGCTGGAATTCGGTGGAGTTTTCCGTTAAAAACTAACTGATGCGCAGATGAGTGTGTTTCGTGAATTTCCTACGGTTTTGGTTTCAAGTAGAACGTAATGCTGACGGAAACACGGAAACTGCCTGACGAGCCTCAAGAAGGGCAAAACCGGTCATGGGCTGTTGAAGAGTTTTCAACAAACTTGTGAATAGTTTTCTTCGAGAAGCCTAGTTAGTTTTACATAACTCCGCAGTAATTTTACACCCCATAAACGTTGTTGCATTTTGAGAGCAAGTTTTCGTTCTACGTCGAGCTAGCTAGAAACTAGCATTTGGTTCAGTAGCTTCAAGCGGTTTTGGATTCACGAGAATTGAGGAGGAATTCAGTTGTGTGCTGTAACAACAAAGTCGAAGCAAGCCTAGTGTTGACATTGCGTCTTATGATGCGTCATACAATCTTTTGGTTTGGTTTAATCTCAGACATTCGTCCCATCTATCCGCTCTAGTCTGTAAGTCATTGAGGATTTGAAGGCGTTAGTTCCGCCGGATACGGACAGAAGCAACCACGGGACCTATACGCTGACTAAGGACAAATGGGTGCAAAGACACTGCAAGCTGCGTCACTTTTAGGCAATAAACCGTGCGGTGAAGAACGGACTCAGAAGCCGTTTCGGAAGTTATGGAGGATCACTTTAAAGATAAGATTGTCGTCTAGGGAGTGACTTCTTTTTCGAGCCTGATATTGGTGACTAAGTATAGAGTGGAGAAAGTTGTTCTCATTATGACCTGCAGATGCCCATAAAACAATAATCCAAACTTGAAATCAGTTTTACTTTCTTGGAGCCCCAGGTTACACTATCGCGTTCTAAGCCAAGAAATAGGACGCAACCGTACTCAACAGGAAGAGTTTAGCACTGTCAACTACATGGAACAAGCAACAGCTGGTTTATCCAAGCAATCGCTTGCACTGTCCATCTTCCGTACCCGCATCTGGGTGAATGCACGGTTAAACAAACGCAACCGGGTGAGCATAATCGCTCGTATCCTCATAGTGACATGTACGGTTGCCTCTTGATGATGGGCTGCTTGTTACCATCCTGTTTCTGGTTGCTAAGTCCTTCAATTAGCACCGAAGCGGAATATGAAACGAACTATTGTATATTATCAAGAACAGTAGTCATTGTGTGATCACAGGGACCGTTGTTATCTAACGAGGTTCCCAGCAGATGAGGGTGATGAAATTCTGTGTTCTGGCGCTGACGTTTCCTGTCCTGACTCTTCAAATCAGCCAACTGAACATAACTGATCGCTTCAGTGAGAGGGGTGGCAGGATGTGCACGTGCTCAACAGGGGTGGCAACTAAAACAAATTGTACACACGGCTGCTGGTTTTTCAAATGTGCAATGTTTAACCAGGTAGTAGAGTTGTTGTTGGCGTAGACAGAAATATCCAGGCAAGAACAAGATACCTGGAAATAGTGTGCGAAATGTGCCTCAGGAAACGGAAGACTAGAATCGAATTTGGCCTAGTTTTGTTGCAAACGGCTAAAAATAATTACAGAACTGCTCACTGACGTGAGTTGTTCCAGTGACTTGAAATTACGTCGTTCAAGAATGAAATGACCTTGAGGTCATCTTTGACCGTATGCTGTATTTCAATACTGATATATATATATATATCAGTATTGAAATATATATATAATCTAAAATACTATGAAAATTTTTATCCTAAAATGTCTTCAACGTGCACAAAATTTCATTCTTATGCACTGTAGTCTGCAGAAGCAAGAGTGTACCGAAAAAATAGTACCAGTATGGCTGGTAACGGTCACCTCTGACTTTAGGATATTTTAACATCCGAACTGGATAGAAAGTTTCAAGCCCATCTGAAATATCTGATCACATTTTAAAGCTAAAAATCTTGGTTCAACGCAGTAAATTCTTGACCGTTTGGACCAAGATCTAACAAATGTTCTTTTTCCCCGAATTATACGACTGTCTTTATACCGAGAAATACCAGGTAGCATTAAATGCGAGTACTCCAACAGTACATAAATGTGAGCCATTTATGTCTGCAACTATCTTGCAGCTGGTTTTGCACCTGGATCTTGTACCACCAACAAGGCCGAAAGATCAGCCCTTGTAATCGATTGGCTGTAATCATTCTGGTTGCGAATTTATGCACTTTCAGGGCACTCAAGTTGTGCCCCAGCCGTAAAAAATCGTGGGTTGTGCCCTGTTCCCGAGGTGCCTGCAACACACGTAGCCAGTAGGCGGAACAAAAGTACTACCATGCGGTCCCAAGTATGCCCTGGTCTAACTTACAAAAAAGATTAGGTATGCTGCGTGCGCTTCCAATTAACGTAACGCTGTTCAGATGTAACGGAAACTAGGAAATTGCGGCTACCTGATGAGCCCCAACAAAGCTGAATCAAGTGGTGGGCTGTCGAAGCACTCTCAGCAAAATATTGTCTAAACATAGCACACTACTCACAAAGTTGCTCAAAGCTCTTCGACAGCCCACGACCGGTTTCATTCTTCTTGGGGCTCTTCAGGCAGGTGTAATTCCCAACCTTATGTTTCACTCAAACCCAAACTGGACGAAATTCGCCAAATATTGTCATTTGCTTCCGAATTTGGTTTCGATGGGAGACAGCTGAATCTGGCCGAATCTCTGGTTTATGATGGTCTTCCTTAACGGAATGTGCCGCATAAAGGCCACCTTATGATTCAATTGGTTCGATAATCGAGATAAAGCAACATATTGGGAGACTGTGACATATAGCTCATTAGGAAATAAGCGACCAGAAATAAAATCGATTCGGTCGCTGATTTTATGAACAATCCTGGTGAGTTCATTCGTTCATCGTTGTACTAGTAATGTTGGTTTAGAGCTACGGACTTAGTATGAGCTTAGCTGTTGCCTTATGGCTCAGTTGCAAAGACTATTCATCCAGAGACAGCCGTGAATAAATTTCTGCCTACAACACAAGCGCAAAGGTATTGTTTTCGTTAACTGATTAACAGAACGTTATGCTAGGGACTGCATTCTTAACAGATTATCACATGCCAGGCTCATGTCATAATCTTTGAAAAAACCGACCAGTGGTCACTTAAAGGTTACCTTTATTTCCATCAAGAATGTTCGCATAAACCGAGGTCACAATACCGGAGTAAGAACAGTTATTCCTCCACCTGCTATTACACAACAGAATACATGCACGAAGTGATACGCACGAGATAAAGCATCGTCATAACTCGGTATGGATGGCATATCATCACAGAAGCATTGGTCGATAATGGTTGACATTTTCCTTCAGGATTACCTAAGGAACCAAGATCTCTTGTATCCAAGTATGCGGTCATTTCGGTAGGAGTGCCAGTACTCACACGTCAGTCGCAGTCTATGCACGAAAAAACGCGTGCATGCGAGTTCATATTCACAAGATGTTTAGACGGCCTGCTAAAATTGTTGTCTGCTGTTAGGAAACTGCAAGTTTACCTTTAAACTATCATCACCTGATGAGACAATCGTACTTCCGAATGCTAAACATCATGGACAGTCCGTCGCGACGTCGTTTACTCATAGGTATCCTTTGAGCGAATGGTTGGTAATCAACCCATGAAACACTACCAAATCGCCCTTGCCTGAATATCGTTAATGAGGTTAGAGTATTATGTATGTGACTACCACGGGTTCACCATACTGGCGATACAACCTTTGGCAGAGACATCCTTAGCGGTAGGTCCAACAAACGAGAACTCAAAGCTGAACTGGTGTTAGCGAAATACACTCATTTGCAAACAAATTTGGTTTTGCGAGAGAGATTCAGCTGGGTTCCAGGTGAGTCTCTCGCAAAAATGAGTGCATTTCGCTAATTTCGTGCAATTTGGGTTCAAGTAGAACAAAACGTTGATGGAAACTCGGGGACTGCGCCTACCTGATGAGCCCCAACAAGGGCGAAAGCGGTCGTGGGCTATCGAAGAATTTTCAGCAACCTTATGAGTAGTGTATCACGTCTGAACTAGTGTTCATCTGTTCTACCTGGTTTATTTGGAAACAAATTGTAAAGAGTTCAGCTGTTAGTTTAAATCCCCTAAAAATGCGAAAAGAGGATCGTTGAGAAGGGGCATCTAACCTACAACCTCTCACTCACAACAGACCGTTTATGTCAAGCCGGGGCAGTGACCAACAGGCTACCCGAGCCACATCTTTGGTTAGCAGACCGGCTACCGCAGACTGTGACGTGAATTACACAATGGAATAGATGCTATTGTCTTCACGACAAGCAGAGAGCATTGGATCAAAGTTATGCAAAAAAATAACATGAGCTGAGATACGGTCGTATGTGTACCATATTCAAACGGTTATATTTGATATTCCATAACTTCTGGACGTATTCAGTACTTAGCCCACTTCATTCAGTCAAGACTTGTCATGACTTTACGTTTATTACGCTCGCAAACGCATATTACCAGTCATAACTGCGTAGCTCTACTTAGTCTGGACGTTCTATGCAACTGGGTTTTTTTCTTCAGTTGTTCTTTAATTCACGTGAAAAAAACTGATAAAACCACATGTCTGTCGAACGTGTTTTGCATGAAAAGGGTACAAACTCGTGCAGCTTTGGGATTGTTTCACCCATTATATGACCTACTGATCGACAGTAATAAACTGTACGTTGTACAAGCTACCAATATTAACGTTCAAAGTGCGTATTTTGAAAAGTCGGAAGGTGAGCTCCATAAGGGAGTTCCCGCATGAAATGTCTTGAAATACCAAGGTAGAACGTCTTCTGTCCAAGGTAAAGATTTTTCGAACGGGTGTTTGATCCTCATTTTTTGGACGTATTAAAAGACACATTCACTTACAATCCATAAATGCCTAGTAAGTTCACAGCTGTGCACAATTTTCCGAACGTTACAGAAAGTATACCACCGATACATGAACTGAATTCCCACACGCTACCTTTTGTATTGTGCACGGGAAGAAATGAGATAAATGTTTGTCGACAATAAGAAAATTCGACTTAAAATGTGGATGATAAAATTCTAAGCTATGGGATTTGACCTTCCCCGCAGTGATTGATATCTGCTTGTATGAGTCGCCACTTTTCACCTGAAGGCATTTCACCTGGTGTCCGTCTTTTAGTAAGACTGACACTAAGGTGTGTTATAAAGCGGTCAAGCCAATCGGTACAAATACCTTGATACGAGTGCCAGAATCCATTGGTCACCGTTATATCTGACTGCTGTTCCCAATCCAGTACCTGGTTCCAGAAAAGAACTCACCGACAAGGAACACAACAGCTTTGTTGCAACAAGCGAGTGCGTGCGAGTGCAAAAGTTACAACGGCCCAGCGATATTTAAAGGAGACTTTCTGACATTGATCCAAGCTGTCTGATAGGCGTTAGTGAACACCCATCAACATCGGTCGTGCTTCTGTGGCGTGCCTGAAAATTCATCGGCTTTTGCTAAATTGACTGATTGACTGACTGGCCTGGATGCTTGCCGGCTTTCCTATTGAGATTTTGGTGGAGTTTTAGGGTCTCAGTATGTTCCGGGCATTCTGTGGTTACCTTCAGGAAAATGATCTCCCTGATAGTCACCTGATAGGACCTGATTGGGAACTGGGTCTGAATCAGTTGCTTTCAGTCTACTGAACAGTTGGAGTCTAAGTAGAGTAATCCCTCTCTATGGAAACTGAGTGTAATTGTAAGGATCGTGGAAGTGTTTGCTATTCATTTTTTGGAAATATAGCGCCCTCTCCCTTTTTAAGAAGGAATTCATCGTTTAAACTGTAGTCTTAGGAGAAAACCCGACGTTAAATTGAGAAAAAGGGAGTTAGAAGGGTGATTATTTATTCAAGAGATTCCCTGGTTTGATTCCCATTCGTGATGCACGCAAGTGGTTGATGGTGTCGCAACCAACAGAAAAACTGCTGACCGGAACGACGTATGACTGATTCTGCCACATCTAAGTAACGGGTCCCAATCAGGGTAAAAAGCACAATGGATTGTTTTTTAGAGTTGAACAAATTCTGTCTTACTAGTCCTTTAAATTACGCCTCAGTTGGTAGGGTTTTGTCCATTACATTCCAGTCACACTTGTAGTCTCCAACATTTGACTGATTTTCGGTGGCTTATCTCAGCAGATAACTACTGGCACAACCAAAGTCACAACCTACGTTGCTAAAACACAAACGTATGGCAAACTAAGTGCATGGACGCATCTTTTAGATCGTCTTGCATACCGCCCCGAAGAATTTCCTCCCATGCCCCGAATGAATGGGCTTTATAACTCGTCTCAGAATTAGACTATTCTCCTCAAGTTATTTTCGTATCTTCGAAGGGTTATAAAAGGCGTCTTTGAATGCGGAAAATCCGGTATCCCAATTAATGGGAAGAAACACGAAACTGGCCAGGGTCGCGTCACGGTTACGTTTTGGGAGAATAACTAATGTTTCACTATTGTCTTTCATATCATTCTTGTTCAGAGGGTAATTAAGACCAATTTGTCGGAGTTTCGGAATTTTAGAAGATAAAGGGTGTGAAAAAGGCTTGAAATTGATGACAGCCAGATGAAACTGATCAACGTATTACAGATGGACGCCCACGACATCAGCACTATCAACAGCAAAGAGTCAGTATTGAATACCGGCATTTAACTAGCAATCATCCGTGGGGAAGGAACACCTCAGTACAGAATGGAATGAAATGGGAAGCGCCGCAATCTCCCTCAAAAATGCTCCATATACTTATTCAATACGATCAAGAACAAGGTACCCAGACAGCCTCGCTCTTCCTGGGACTTATCAGGTAAGCATAATCCCCGAAGTATCATCAATGATGTTTTCTTTTTGAGCACTAGATTGTGCACAAACGGAGATATACACACACTTGAAATACTAACGGGAGACCCAACTGAATCCCTCGCTTATGATATTTCAACTGATTGTGCTTTACAAAGGCCGTCTTATGTTTAAGTTTGTACAATACTCGAGATTATTTCCGTGACACAACACACTACTCATAAGTTGCTGAAAGCCAGTCGTGGGCGGTCGGTAAATTTGTAGCAAGTTTATGAGTAGTATATTATACTACGAATACAGACTCCGATATCTCGAATGCCGTGCCAACTGAAACATGAGCCGGCCTTTGTACAGTACACAGTTTGGACACTCATAAACGAGAGATTCATTTCAATCTCCTGTTGACACTAAGTTAGTCTGCAAATGGGTCCTTCGCAAAGGCACCTATCTTCGAATTCGGGTAAAATAAACACATCTGAGTATCGCATTTGATCAGGGCACCATCAGTAGGACCAGCACAGCGTCACTTACTAACCTCTTCCAGAAACAGCCCAATACATAGATACACTCGCTGCACATCTCACTGATGAATCGTCCACGATAAAATCTCCAAACTCAGTGAACATTTCGACCACCAGTTATGACATAAGTATTGTTAATAATAACTGGGAGCAGATATCACATTCCAGTGATTATATATAAATGAGAAGTACTTTTATTCAGAACTGGCAATTCGTTCGAATCCAGAACTGTCGCTAATATCCCTAGAGCGGCCACTATTTATGGTTCTCGAGTAGTAGATATCCGCTTCAAACCAGCCACCTCAGTTCCTGAAACTTCCACATTCAATTTTAGGAACTTGGAAGACAGAATTCCAACGTTCGGCCTTCAACATTTCAGTAAACCTTCAGGATATACCTACCATCTTCCATTCATAAAAGCGCAACTTCAGCAACGGAGTCGATCAGTATGTGACGACAACACGACACCCTTTCAGACATTATCCAGGATGGTATCACGCTACTACCACGTAGCACCCACTGGAAAACCACATAAATTGGTGTGCTGTACAAAGCAGAGATCAAGGAAAACATCACTGCAGACGACGAAAAGTAACGTATGCAACACTTTACTGCCACAGGATAACGCATTCGGTCTGCTCGCAGTGGAGAGGATTTTTGTGTCCATAGATGTACGCCCATCCTGTCCTATTTATGGTCAATACATAGCTGACAACATCCGGTTCATTTTAAGGTAAACGATGTACTTGAAGTTTAGAGCAACGGATGATAGTAACTCTCCCCATGCAAACCCATTTTAGGACGAAAAGCTCTTTCGTCCTCTCGGCTGTTCCCATATTTACGAGACACTAAGCTTCAGTTTACAGAAACACAACTGCGTCTTTCCTTGAACGTCAGTCATGTTTGTCTGACAAGCAAGTGGTCTTGAAGTGGCCGATTAAATCTCAGGATACCGCAGGTGCAGGGACAAGATCAGCATCAACCAATCTACAGCAGACACTCAGTCTGTAGTTCAGAGATGGGCGAAAATGCACTTCAAGATGTGTGCAGGAAACGAATAATTGTGGTTTTTAGAAAGGAGTCTATTAAACTTGTGTCCGAAATATATTCAAGTTGGATTCACTCACCCTCCTCTCATTCCTTCAGTTTTTGACCGGTGCCTACATTTTATTTATCAGCACTCAAGTATCCGTTTTTAGACCACAGGTAACATTCAGTTTTGGAAGTTCTCCGTTGTTTATTGTCCGTCTGCTTACGAGGGACGTTACTGTGGCATCTAGTGAACTCTTAGGATGCCCTTAAGCGTTGTTTTGTCTGTTATACGGCACACCAGGCCACCCGCTTTGTTACTCGATAAAATCTGATACCTTCAGCGATAGATTAACGTTATATAATAATTTTTCTTTCGGATTTAGGAAAACTTGTCACTTTTCATCAATTATTTGGCGGGTAAACATTCGAAAGTTATTCTACAAGGCAATTTACCCTTTGATTGCTATTGAAGCAATTGTCCAGTCGCAACATCCCTTCCACTAAGCCCAAAACCAATGTGTGGCACGTAAAAAAGCATGTATCAATGGGGAACGCCTCGCATAACTAGAGGGCTACACTATAACCATTTCATCCCTTTCACAAGATAAATCTGTCGATCCCTTAGTGAAACCGTTATCGATGCGGCACCGTCAAATTATACCGTACATTCCTCATAAGACTGCGGAAAACTCTTCGACAGCCCAGGACCGATTTTTCCATTCTTGGAGCTCGTCAGGTAGGCGCAGTCTCTGAGTTTCCGTCAACCATATGTTCTACTTGCAAGAAATTCGGTTTATACACTCACACACGATAAACAATAGATTCAGCTGGTTTCCAGGTGAGTCTCCCGTCAAAACCAAATTGGTATGCAGATGAGTGTATACCTCGTACATTCACCACCAGCCTGTGGTTACACGGTTGGTTGCCACATATTGGTCCATAGCTTATCACATAAAAATTACAGGGTTCTCTCATTCATGACGTTCTGTCAACGAATAAACCGTTGACAAAAAAGTTGGAGGATGGTATGCATAACTTTGTGATTAACTAACCGACCACTTCGGTTGAGTCACTGAGTTTTTTTCCGAAAACAGCTAAATAACCTTCTTTTCTGGACATTTACGTTCACCTTCGACGGCTTCCACGCAGCTATGGGCATATAGGCTAGGGCCGGTGACAGTTTACGCGAATATAACGTACGACTGCTGGCTGAATTTCTTCAGAAGATCAAGGGCGGTGGGCGAGTCGTCTTGTTGTCAACATTCTGAAGCTAACGACCCAAGAGCCAAATCCTGGATAAAAGGCCGTGGCCGGAGGAGCATATCGGGACCTGATCACACGTTTACTTTGTTGAACAAAATTTTCATGATTGAACAAAGCGGTTTGCTGACGGTTAGTTTTTCACGTTGGGATAAACAGTGGATGATTATAAGTTTGTCTACCATTGAAAGCACAGTCGCAAAGCAAACGTTTTTCTCGCATGAGGGCGGTTCATCGTGCGGTACGACCAGGTAGTCGGTATGGGATGATATTCAAAATTCTGGTGCATATATAAAATACTGAAGTTACCAGTTATGGCCAATCATTACCACTGGTAGGTAAGAGGTTAAGATGGTGGAAGACAACATAAAAGTTCACAGCCCTTACCTCGTCGAAAGCTGCTTTCTTTCCCTTTGCATGAAGATATAAGACTGACCAGCTTGATGGCCAATTGATCGGTTATTTATTCGGGCAATCAGTGCAAGTGGAGCAAAACAGTTTATGCCAGTTTCGAGGTGAATTGGCCCAGTAGTCTGCCCTGACAATTCTTCAAGAGCGGATCCGTGGGATGGTTACTGAACTTTGTTTCACCCACTTTCTCTTTCTGGTATTTATGTGTCATTCAGTTCGGGGAACATTCTTAAATATTTCAGTTTTATCGCTTGGTTAACCGGTCACATGAGCGTGAGAACTTGTAAAAATCGTGTCTGAGTACAAAGTTCACGCTGTATTCAGAAGCTATTTGTACAGGCCCCAGTGCTCATGTGGCTGACTAGTCAAGTGATAGGATCACTTGGCCCCCATATTTCATGTTAGTTTGCAACTATCCACTGACAGTTTGTAACCACCAAATATTACCTTACATCTTATCGACTTCATATATATATATATATATATATATATATATATATATATATATAGAGAGAGAGAGAGAGAGAAAGAGAGAGAGAGAGAGAACGGCAAAGAAATGGCGGAAACGCACCCTTCATTCAATTTTTGTTGTTCTAACTTATGCTGTGAGAATTTCTCAAACAATTCCAGTTTTGGTCCATGTCTTATCCATCCAAAAATTGTCCCAAACTGTTCATTAGTAGCAGAGTTGTGAAAATCATTGGGTTCCAAAATGTTGTTGTGAAGTGCGTATGCAAATCTCCCATTCCAGTTGTCCTGGGATAGTCTATAAAAGACAAATTCAGCCGTGATCGCTGACCTTTTCCAGTCACTTCGGCGTCCACACTGTTTAACAACACCGGTAGCATTTGTCGTTGCCCCAATAGCGCTTCTGAATTGAAACCGCCAACGTCTGGTGTTAGTGACAGTCCTTCAGAAAATAGGTTGAACGAATGTTCCTCGATCAGATGGTCAAAATCAAGAGTGACTTAGCGCTGCAACTCAAAACTGCGACAAGGACCATTAGTGCACTTTTCAGTCCAATTTTCAGCAGAATCCGGGAGAACCGTCTACAAAATTGATAGCCGGACGTCATGTCCTCACATGATTAGCAAATCATTTATTATGGCTAGCTTTGCTATCAAGCTACTTATTTGTTTCGTTCATAACTAAGTAAAAACCTTAGTCAAAATTGTAACTGTACCAGTTAGACGCTTCGAAAGGAAGCTAACGAACTTTCAGAAAATATTTCCCACGTGTCCCACATGGAAATTGCACGCGTGGCTGAACAATCGATTACCCCCTAACCCGTGGCAGCTGAACAATACTTTAAGTGCTCTTCAGGTGGTCGTTGTGTAAGCCTGGGGGATAAAAGCAAACTGCGCAATAAGGCGTAAACAATTTGTGTTAATGGTGAACAAGGTCACACGGAGAAAGCAACATCAGGTAGGCAAGCCGGAAAGCAAGCACCAGGTGGCCATGGTCGCACAAGTGAGTATAGCTGAAGTTGCGTTGTCATGATAGCAAGAGGCTTAATAGCTGTTGATATTAAGGACGCATAAAAGTTATCGGGCCGACGAACAGAAAAGACGGTGGTGAGCATGACATGACAGTCAGATTGCAAGAAGCGGGACAGTTTTGGTTTATCAGGTGAACTACCCAAGCAAACTTAGGAGTTGTTCGAATCAACAGGCGTTAAACTGTCTTACCGTGTTTACACTAACATACCTAGTGTATTGTTTCAATATATGAAACTATTCCACTGTTGCATAGTTTCAACGCTTAGCTCCATTAGACCTGAAGAAGAGACGAAGACTGAGATTATGCCAGACTGCTCAAGTCAGCAGATAAAGACCTGAGAGGCCAAGGGTTGATTTTCAGCACGCTGGTTGCCTGGACATGAGTAGATTTTATTACTTGGCCTACTGGTCGGGTCGGCTGACTCCACATGTTGCGTGGACCTTCGATAAAAGGATCACGTGACATCAAATGCTTGACTACAGGGTGGGTGATGTCATATCCTGTCCAAGGATACCACCTATCCAAGCCTTGGTAATCATCTCAACCAGCAGTGCGCTCTCAACTGATCACGCTGGTGGGTTGGTCATGTGCCTTGGTTTGATGGTGGTTTTGACTGGTCAAGTGAGATGATTCATCCTTAGTATTCAGACCATTCAAATTCACAGTAGGAGAGTGATTCTCCAACGAACGAGTGGTAGACGAATAAACAATACTTGGGGAAACGGTATGTGAGCAAACGGTTCAAGAGCGGGTGGATGATAATGCAAAGTCGACTGCTAGGCACAAACGGTCGACTGGCACTTTTGGACGTTTGAAACATCCTTAATGGGTAAGCTGTGTCAACTAGTCCGGCAAAAACTGCTGGAGGCATGGTCTATTACGAATTGCTGGGTTTGCTGGATTTCAGGCAGTGAATTGAAAACAACTCCACTGTTAGACAAAGTTTATTGTCTTCCGCACTCAACCAGTCAGAGCCATTTGGCGCTAGGAGCATTCCAGTGCCACTGAACAAGAAATACTCTATCCTGCAACTAAAGTATGCTTTAAGTAGTGAAGTAGTGGTTATTGACGTGCTCTCGACTTAGAAGACTGTGGCACTAAGGGTGTTCATGAAATTAGCTTATAGCTTTGGAAAACTGGATACCGTAGAGTGGAAAATCACTCTATGGAGACCTGGGTTTCATTCCCCTGCCTGTTTTATGATGTCATTCTACATCTCACTTTCTTTCCATGTATTACCTCACAACGTAAACTGTTTGGTTCTTGTCGATACCAAGGTGATTTGAACGCTCTCTAGATGCATTTATATCTCGTGTCCAGACCCGGGAGATGTCAAAAGATTCCGGTGAATGTGGAACCTAATGGCCGAATGGTCCTATTACCCTCAGGTTCTGTTTGACTGTTCGGTGCAAAATTGGCACTATTTATCTCTTCTCTGGTTGGCATCCTATCAAACAGTGATTACACGAAACTGGCTCAGACACCGGCTAGGAGGAAACCGTGTGATGGGTAGATAATGATCTATAACAGTTTTCATTGTATTCTACTCGTCCATGGCTGAAATTGGACTATTCTGACATGGTATCGAAATTCGTAAACCTAAGAACTTCTGCAAACCTTATCGCTGAATTGACGAAAGTGATGTGAACACCGCAGTGAACTGCATCAGCAGCTCCGGACACACTAGAAACAAACGAGTTTGTTTAAGGAACCACTCGTATTTCTAACTGCGAAGCCGCTTTCCCTAGAACCAACGTTGTTTGCTATCATTCGTCCCCCACTACGCATGCACCCCTCAAATAAGTTGACGCCTGTCATTTTCTCATTGGCCTTCTGGGCTTCGGATATCAACCGCTCACTTTTTGGCTTTCCCTTTTTTATCGAACTACCCCAGCAAACCGCTAGGGTAATCACACGCGTACACTTTGAGCGCTGCGGTCCCACGTGACCACGCGCACACCTTGTGGGCTCGATGACTGTCCAGTGAAGGTATTGGTTCATGCACATTAGTAATTGGACGGTTGGCTCTTTCACTGATCGATTTCTACCCGATCTGTCTGCACACCGCCAGGCGTCACCTTACTTGTGTTCATTTCGCGCAGTTAGCTCAGTGACGCGCACGTGTGAAGCATCCTGATCTTCACCCCTTTTGAGGTTCAACAATCACAGTTACAAGACAAGCCATCGGCTGGCGTGCGAGGCGGTCAGCGTTTCCGACACTGTCGATCACACAGTCAATATGAGGCGGCAGCATGACTTGTTTTAGGCCAGAACTTGGTGCGGTTTTGCGTCGCTACCCCGTGCTCCTCACCGTTAAGCCCCACGATTTGATAGCAAACTTCATCCAAAGGTTACCAAGACAATTCCCCCTGCCTAAACAGTCAGAAGTAATGTATTTTCAACTGTGACGTAGATAACGTATTCGGTGTGTTGTGTGGGAGGGGACGGGTGATAAGTATACACACACTTTTTTAGGCTCCCAACGAGGTTGGGGACGCTGCGACACCCAGTCCCGCTTTGGTGTCGGTTGTCAGGACTTCACAAATGACTAATTTTTATTCGTTTCACAGAACCTGCGAAACAGTTTTCTGGTTTTGGACTTATTAGAAGGAACGTCATTGTGGTAAAAATGAATTACATATTCAAAGAGTTTTGGAACTGTTCCCTTCAGATTTGTTATGGAAACCCCTCAAATCCGATTGCTACTTCGTGGTCAACGTGGTGGTTATTTTTTGTGCGCCTAGGCAGCATCAGTTAAAAGGTCAAGGACCGCCCTGAAAGTAGACATTTTTGAAGGTGATTAATTCATCAGGTTTTCAAACACCAACCCCTTGGAACACCGCAATTCTCGTTTGAAAATGATATGTTTATGGAGGGACAGAGGTTACTCCTAAAGGCCAGCTTAAAATTTCGGCAATATTTCGCTATAATATATGCACTTCATCTGACTTTCACTGGATGCATATCGCACTTTTCACTGGGGACGCTTAAAATCCGTCCCACAGAAAGCGCAGTCTGTTTATGAGAAGCGCACTTTTCTAGAACAGTGAAGTCCTACCTAAGAATCCGGGTTCAAAAATGAGTGTCGTAAACTCTTTGATCTACCAACAGACCCCAACGAAAGGTAACGCAAGTCATGGTAGTAGTCTTTCCCACAGGTCGAAATGAGACTAGCTAAGTGATGTGGTTGATGGATTTTTCTAGCGCACAGTCGAACCCTTTGGCAATACTACCTTAGTAAATTTCAATCATAAAAGCAGTTCGGAAATGGTTAAAATACGCGGTTTTACGTAACTCCAATATCTGAAATACACTATCACGGTACTGTTCCAACTCCAACCCGAAAAGAACTGCCAGCTACAACCCCCTAGGACCACTAGTCATTGTCTTGATGTCGCCTGGTGTGTGACCTTTTACCAAACAGATATCCATCAGTGAAGGAATTAGTTTATGCCCCCTTCAGCTTTTAATTAGATACACCACCGCTTGATAAGTACATCTGGGAAGTGAAAACCTCTGGGTGAAAAATAGCCGATCGTCGATGGCCTTTTTGGGTGAACTATATTCACTGGCGAAATGTAACCCTATGTGTCATTGGAACGGCACATAAATAACCAGGCACACGCATGAACAGAACAGCTCAAATAGAACCGTTTATATCATCAATAAACATAGTTTAGTTCGATCCCTTAGGGTCGAACTGGAACAAGAGGATATCGAAATTCGCATACCTTGGTAAAGGTGTGTGTGGGTGGTCGAGGACGCATCTCCCACCGGACGGACTGACGGCGTTATCTGGCTAAAACTACCCCGCATGGGGCCTTTCTTGCACCATCTCCGCCTCATCCACTTCCGTTGCAGCCAATCTCTGTGGTCTTAGCTGTCCTGGCCTTGGGAATTCCGACAGGCTGTTACAGACAGTCATGAAAAAGTACGTACGATGGATGTATCGTACGATGGATGCCAGCATCGAAACCGATCACACATTCGACAATTTTTGAACAGATTTCACATTACCACCCTTAAATGTCTACAGACAAGTCATGCCATTAGTTGGGACTGAGTGAATGTCGATCTTATCCATATTTCATGGTAGAGTCGATGTGTTCACTCCATACGTTAATGAAGAACGAAAAGCTTCACCGTTAAACCTTTCGGGAGCTGGTCTTCCTTGTGAACATAATTCAAGAGAGTTCAAGGCCTGGTCGTGTGACTCGAAGAGCCTGCCTCCTGACCGCTTAGTCGATTGGTTGTTCTCACATGCAGTCACGTGCCTGGTGTGCGTGCGCATACTGAAGAAACGTAATCAGGAAATAGAGCTCTTTGAAAGCTCCCCCCCCTAACATCATCGCTGTGGGGAATGATGTGCGCTTTGCTCCGAAAATAAGTTTGAAATCCCTACTACCTCCCCTGTCACGCACAATGAAGCTTTCTCAATTAAGCAAATCTTCATTTTCAACAGCCTTTTGTCCACATTGATCTCACCCGAAAACAATAGGCCCAAGTGGACACGTATAACACAAACTGAGGGAAAGGATTATACGACACAAAAGGCCTTTGTTGTTACTACGGTGACCAACGAACGTGGTAGCCATGGCTTATATTAGTTGTCTCCTTTGGGATTGATTAAATTACGTTCATTTCCATTTGTAAGACAAGCGACTGCCCGTGTGCCATCCCAGCTCAGTTAGTCATGGGAGCTGTCTGAGTTATTTCGATGACAAAATATCCCTCGCCACAAAATGCATTCATGAACAACATGTTGATCCGTTGATTCCGCCAGTTTGGCGGATTATTTTACCGCAAACTACGCAGTCAGAATTATCCAGAAAACGTTGCTTCAGTTTAGGATCCTCACTGCAGTCAGTATTTGGAAGATTTAGTCACGAACCATTTCTTATATCCTGTTGAAGAGACCCCCAAGAATTTCTTCAGAAAGAATTCCCACGATAACTTCAGTTCAAGTATAATTATCAAACCAATAAGGTTACCCATGCTTTCAGTTGTACCAGCAATCTACTTCATTCCAACCAGCATCCACGCTCCTCCATATTTTCAAACACTGGTCCACTAAGCAGCAGTGAACACGAACACAGGGAGTACGGCCTGTCATTTGTGCTATCTTTCGAATTCATAGGCTACTGTTGCTCAGGGGATTCTCTGGCGGGGATATACATGTCCATATGTGGCCACTTCATTTACTCCTGAGATACCAATGAAGAATAAACTCCTTCGTAATTTCGCCATGTTTTAAACAAAACAATCGGGATACAGACATTATATTTAAGTCCTTCTGACAGGGCAGCTGGGTAGAGCCTACAGCACCCTAACGTTTGAATAGGCTGTCCAGCTTTGAACAATACGGCCACGGTTTTTGAGGTTTATACTTTATTCCTGGGGGCTTTCAGAGTGGAGCTCAAGGGTTGCAGGAGTTTACCTGGACGGCATGTGTCAGTATGTAACAATGAGGTGTCAGATTAACGCAGGCTACAAGAAAGGCTAGCGCTAAAATGTAATACGCATGCTGCTAGCGTCGAACCTTTGTAGAACGCCAACAACTCTCGAAACAACTTCATGAATGTCACCAGAGTGGAGGATTCTGGCGTACAGTTTGGGGGATCTAAACTTGTCTAAATGCGCGTCAAACGTTGCAGTTGACGGATACCGTCTCCCCCTAGTGTTGAAAACACGCTACAACAGGAGAGACTAATAGGGACATGGGATAAATATAAGGCTACGTTGATTAGCATATCGGCAAACCGAATCGCAGGACGGTCAGTGTGATATGTTCCGTTCACTACTTTTTGACAGGGAAATACAGCACTTCGATGCACCATTCATTAGGATTTCGACATGTCAGCCTTTCTTCAACGAGGGGGAGTTCGAGATCCCGACAACTGAATGGATTTCCACTTTTGATGTCACACTCCATTCGTAAAAATTTCTATTCTTTTACATAATGATTGAATGTCTTTCAGCACGGTTTTTGAATGCTTGTTTACTTAACTACTCATTAACTAAGTTCAGCGCTTGAAAGCTCGAGGAGAAGCCATGTGTCGGGTGTAGGACACTGTAACCCGACTTTTCCTCCATTCTAGTCTTACGTGGAGGAAACCTCCGACTTAGGTTATAGGACACGCTGCTCGTAAGTTTGCTGAAAGATCTTCGACAGCCCATGATCGTTTTCGCCATTCTTCGGGCTCATCATCTGGGTGCAGTCCCTGAGTTTCAGGCCAACCTTATGTTCTACTTGACCACCAAATGTACGTACTTTGCAAATGAGCGTATTTCGCCAAACCATGTCTCCGAATCGGTCAATTTCTTCTTATCACAATGACAACGACACAATCACAAGTCCACAGTCACCCAAAAACTGGGTAATATCATTAGCATTGCCCCATTGTGATTTGTCTATGAGTTTCAGTGCTTCTGTCAGAATATCACGGTGTGGTTATAAATAAGGTGTATTGGTGGTGATAGTCTGGTTACAAAGAGCAAGCTTTCTCACGGAATGACACATTCAAAATGAATACCGAAGAAAGAACGCATCAAGGAACTGAATTAATGACCATACCTGGATCCCATAGAACTTAACCGGAAATAGGACAAGTGGATGCGTGAGTTTGTGGTTGCGTGCTTGACATAGATCTGGGATAGAGTAGTGCCTGTGTGTCATCATGCCATACTAGAGGAATTTGTTTATGTTTGTTTGTTTGTCTGTATGTATGTGAATGTGTGCCCGGTCAATTGTCTGTGGTCGCCCCCAATCTGCGTACTATGTGGGACGTTAACTCCAACCTCATCATGGTTGACTAAAACTGTCTGCATTGGTTTCGGACGTGGATTATTGTATTTTGAAATGTATTCTCTCTAGTGCTGTGATACCAAAGCTAATTGGTTGCAGCTAACGAGGTCTAGTTTCTGTCCATAAAAACCAACGTAGTTGAGGTGCGACACGGAAGCAATACCTAAGAGATGAACGGGTCACCATATCTGAATGCAAAATGTGGCTTCTGGTCTTTGTGTAGATCATACCAGTAGAGTCCCCGAAATTATGGGCACCCCTGATAATATTTTTTCTCACCGTCATCACTGGGCCTAGATTTTCTTACCAGTCTAGCTCCGCGTAAACCAATGGTAATTAGAGAAATACACTCATTTGCAAACAAATTTGGTTTTGCGAGAGACTCACCTGGAACCCAGCTGAATCTCTCGTTTATGATGATTTTAAGCAAATAAATGTGCTGCACAAGGCCGCCTCATGTTTCAGTTGGAACGACATTCGAGATATCGCGATACATGTATAGACGTAATACACTACTCATAAAGTTGCTGAAAGCATTGGGGACTGCGCCTACCTGATGAACTCCAAGAAGGGTGAAACCGGTCGCAGGCTGTCGGAGAATTTTGAGCAACCTGATGAGTAGTGTATTGCGTCTATATATGTATCGTGCTATCTCGACTATCGTTCCAACTGAAACATGAGACGGCCTTGTGCTGCACATTCAGTTGCTTGAAAACATCACAAACGAGAGATTCAGTTGGGTTCCAGGTGAGTCTCCCGCAAAACCAAATTTGTCTGCAAATGAGTGTAGTTCGCTAATTCCGTGCAATTTGGTTTCAAGTAGAACATAAGGTCGATGGAAAATCGGGGACTGCACCTACCTGTTGAGCCCCAAGAAGGGCGAAACCGGTTGTGCGCTGTCGAAGAATTTTCAGCAACCTTACGAGTAGTGTATTACGTCTAGCCAAGGATAATTGTTCACAAACTTTTTAAAACTGTTAATACGTTGGACTGTAGCTTGATTCATGGATCTTGCTTGCCAGAAACTACTATCGACTTTTCTGTAGCTCGGACAGGCGTCATCTTTTCGCCATGACGGAAATCTCAATATAAGTTGTTCGAAGCAGTTTACTGTTTCGATGTCTAGTTACTAACTACTATCCACTGTTTCATGTTGTAAACCAGTCATAATGAACACGACCTTATTTTGGCAGTGTGCTGAGTTTCTGGACTCTTTTTGGAGAGTTTGTCGTGTAAGTATAACTAATCTATGCTGAAAAGCCGGGAAACACCGCATAGCTATTTCATTCTTCTTGGTAATCATCAGCAGTGAGAGCCTCACGAAAAGCCAGAGAGACGCGGGTTCGAGATTCCCTGGAGTTTCATGAGATAAGCACTGCTGGTGACTCACAATAAGGATGAAACAGTTATACAGTGCTGCTCAGCTTTTCAGCATAAAATGGCTTCACTTAAAGGACGAAATCTCCAAAATAATTTTATGCTCACACTCATTTGCAAGATACCGAAATCCATGAATGGTTGATTTAAAGGCGCGGTTCAAAGAAACGAGCTTTGGCTACCTCAGCTATTTCCTAACCAGTGTTCTCCCTTTTCACTGCAGCAATTTGCTCATTTTTATCGCACTTGCATTCTCAGTCGGCCGCCTTCTAATGCGACAGGTTGTGGCTTTACCATCATTTTCTACCTACTGACCAGATAATAAGTACTAGATTGTAAACCTTCCTACCATCAGCCACGTAGCAGCTAGGATGCACAGGTACGGCTTCATAGCGAATTTCACTACGTAAAAAAATCCAGAGTAGTCAAAAGATTCAACTAACTCCGATGCTTTTTCGTTTTTTTTGGATGCAAATATCTCATTAATTTGCATTTGCAATTCGATGCATTTGCATCGATCCAGACGACCTTTAAGCCCAGGATAACGTTATAAATTTTGAAAATGCGTCAACCAGTGATACTGAGCTTCATACTCTTTCGCTTTAGTTTGTGTTCCCACGAGTTCCTCATCCCCAAGACTCTAAGCAGATCTTTTTGTGACAAAGTACTTCTTATGATTTACAGCCGTAGTCATGGAGACCCCTTTTGTGTACGCAGTCATTGTAGGGAATTGTAGTTCGAATTATCAAGGATGGACATTATTGACTACAGCAGCATCTTATCGACCCCAAACTCATATAGTTTGACGAAGCGACGGACAACATCCCCTGAAGCATATGACTATGTCTGGTATCTCCTGATCCAAAATTCGGTTGTTTTCCGTTTCACTGAGAGTAAAATCGCAGCAGGATTCCAGTTCTGTTCATCGTCATATATAGTGAGTGTCCGATCTCAGGTTTTCGTCCTATGGGAGAAGTATTTCTACACGTTCCTCTTTCGGTATAGACGTTGACAGATGTCATATGCTTGTATTAATAAAATCTCTGAACCGAATGTAACTAGACCGAAGTTTCAGTTTTCCCAAAGATGGACGGAGAACGGTTCCCTCTCTAGCCGTAGGGAAAATGTGGGAACTGCACTAGTGAAGAGAATAACGTTACTCCTGACTTCGATCATTAGCAAAGTGCTTGAAACTTTTTCAGTGGCGACATAGGACAGCAGGTGGAAAGTCTGTGCTCACGAACACCTCAACAGCACGGTTTCCAAAAATTCGGTTTCTGTAGTGTCAATCTTCTCCCTATGAAAAATTGAATGTCTTTTCCAACGTCTGTAGCCAACTAGATGCGGTGCATCTTGACGTCAACAGGCCTTTGATAAAGTTCGTCATGCGTATCTATTGGACTGTGGGCTGAAGGTAGATGTCATACGTTCCATCCGCTATTCTTTAAGTAACAAAACTTTTTGTGTGCGTATCAGCTGTACTCGCCACTGTTTACAGTGGCGAGTATATTCCGGTTGGGTATATTTCGGGGTTGGTTGTTTATTTATTTATTTATTTAGTTAGTTAGTTAGCTATTTCTCTTCTACTTCCCTCCTTGGAGTAAGGATTATATACCCCTTATCCCTAATCCACTTGAAGACCGCCCGCAGCACCTAAGTCTCCCTGGATGGGAACACTTCTTGTCAGATTACAAAGCTTAGTTAGGGGAAGAAATGTGGCAGTAAATGAGCAGCTCTGACGGGGTCATCATAGATCATGGAAGGAAGCTATTTGAAATGAGACAAAAAATGTTTGGAAATGATGCAACGCTGTAGACCAAGGTGGTCAGCCTACGAAACTCCATCCCGAATGCGGAGTCACCGGCTCACCCAGAAGAAGGATTCAAGAAGCTGGTGCAAGTCTTAGTTTAATTGAGGGTTGGAAAACGTTGCACTTAATGTTACCATAGGGGGTAATATCCGCTTCAGCGAGACTTTCGGATACCAGCGAGTTTATGTGAAGTGCCTTACACGGGTTTCACTCCTTTTACCTTCTGCCGTGCAATCACATCAATGAACCTGAAAGTTAAGACGTGCAACGCTTCATGGGCTTCTCAGTTTGGTCCATTCGAGTTCTTCAGTTTCCAGTGCTGTATGATGCACAACATCGTTACATCACAGACACACACACACACACAGCTGATCAGCTGATCGTGCGCCCGGTCAGTGATTGATTAGTGAGGCTCAGTCAAACTCTGTGGGCAATTTCAAACTATCATCCGCCTAACAGTTTGGGGATGGGGCGATTTCTGCAATAATTGATGCAACAGGTACCGACGTAAAAACATTACACAATCATGAGCTACGAAACGCACAGAGCATTTCTATATATTGTGTGTAAACACTTGGGCATGAGCGACCCAACGGATGCGATAGATGACTTTTTTTCACGGGATCCGAACAACAAAAAACTGATAACAGATCTACTGAGCGAAACTAGCTTAGCCGGATACGAATCATATGCACAATGTTTTGGAGTTGGATTTTACAAAGTAACTGTGAATGACCGCCGCGTGTTCCGTATACCAGTCAGTTTTGGAACTACAGTGCTTCGGAAGCCACAAAATCTGCTGCAGTCATCAAAAGGGTCCCAAAAATCACACATAGACAGTACTAATTATACGGTGCTGGGTGTGGTGGATCATGGGGCAACACACCGCACTTCAGCTCCGGCGGACACCGAGCGAGTAAACGCGTCAAAAATACTTTCGGTGCGAGAGTCGTTGGTTAGTTCCCATGGTATGACTTTAACCACCGCGAGTTGTGAAACGGAAGCTGGGCCCGGCTACTATCAACAAATGCACTATATGGTAAGTTGTCCTTGTGTGCTGGCTTTATGAGTATGTACAACTAAAGTGGTGGAAGCAACGCCTCTCCAAATCTTTTTACTATATTTCTACTAACAATAAATCGTAGTAAGGGTCAAGTCTACATCACCGACTCTGAGAACGGTTGGAGACCTCAGTCAAGCTTTTCTGTCTTTGATGCACAGTGGTCTCTCACACTGAAATGCTGTTCACTGCTAATAACCATATGGGTGCGTGAGCTCGAGCACTGTAATGACGCACTATCACACACACACACACACACACACCTCGTGTGATTGCGCTTGGACTCGTGTGAGGAAATAGGCATTCTCCCTCCCTATGAACACCACAGTCAATGCTCGTGTGTTACACGATTCAGCGACTGCTTACTGCTGCTCCTGAGGCCAAAGAAGATGGATCTCAACTCCATTTCATAAACTGGTCAGTTTGTCTACTTGAGCTTCTCGGCTAAATTAAAATGTAATCGTTCGCTACGGACTGACCAAAACAGAACCAGACATACCCGTTTGATAGCACCGATTCTCGACCAACCCTTGACCTGGCAAAGGGGTATAAAGTCTGGGTGCTGTCGGTGCTACTCGCCTTCCAGGATGGGGACCGCGTGATCCACATTTCGCCTGGTTGGAGAAGCATGCAAGATATGGCGCCCAATCGATGTCAGTGGCGTTCTTATTGTCAGTTTCTATCCGGATTGCCTGAATGAGTGTCTGGAGGTGTAGATACCTCGGAATGATTGTGATAAGCTAGCACCAAGTCCCTTTCCCGTCCACCTTTATTCTTTTCTTCACAGTGAGGCTTTCAAATAAATGATGGCTGTATGGCAGTGAAGCACCAGTGTTGAACACTGATGTCGTGCTGCCGATGATGATGATGATTCTCGACGCTCAAAAAGCCCAGTCATCCTGAAGCAGGATACTACCGAACTAGTTAGTCTGTGAATAGAATAGGTTCTCATCGCTCGTAAATGGTATATTAGAAATGCCATGTTGGCATGTTTAGGCAGACAGCAAATGAGTCCTTAGTTCAATGTTTGTGACTTTTCTTCTGATTGGATGAAAATGGTCTCAAGCAACGGCAGTGAAATTCTACTTTCCAAAGTGTCGTTTCGAATTTGTTATTCTTCCATAAAAGTAAGGGTCACCCGTACAGCCGGTTAAATCAGTAAACGTTTCGTGTCTCCCTGCTCCTTTCACATTCCACAAAATAACCGGTAACTCCAGGTTTGGGTTGAAAACAGTATGTGGAATCTCCTGGCGCACGAGAAGCAATAAAGTGAATTTGAGATGTCCAAGGTTCACGTACTACTGACTGCTTATTCAGTCCCCAATGTATCCCACACTTCCGATTTGCCAATCACTAGGTGTATCTAACACAGTGCTTGAACCTCAAGGGAATGCCGTTTATTTCTTTTTTAGGTAAGTTCATATGGGTGAATCGTCGCCCATTGTCCTAAGATGGTATCGTTAAGAAACAAATGAACACAGAGAGCGGGACATGCAGTAGCTTCATCCTGTAAGAAACGAGTGAAGTTGTTTTTCTTTACAAGTTTTTGGAGCTTCCGCGTTGAGCAAACTGTTTATAAGTTGTTCCCAAAAGCTGACCTAAAGGAAGAAGGTAATTAAACAAACCATGATAATCCAAAAGAGAAGGGACCAGTAGTTGTTGGATGAGGTTATGAACCGGCCGGGGGGAAGCCATGTTTTATTGAGGACTTCAGAAACTCCAAGGTGCAAAAACGATGACCAGCCAGAGTACGGTTTACTTACAGCTTGCTCCTGCTCTAGATCAGAAAGACAATAAACTTGATTGTTGGTTGGTCTGTTCACCGAGCTTGACAGTTGGACTGCAAAAGTTTCATCACCAATCGAGGTGACATTGTCAGTCCGGGGTCGAGTGGGTCACACTCACCCGAGCTACTTGTATTTCGCAACAGACAAGAGACTAGCTCTACCGGACTGAATCTGATCCCCTCTGTAAACTGCCATCTCCTCAATACTCTTATCAAGCTTTTTCACCGAAAAGTCACTTTTTATCGTCACTTGTGATGCGGTAACTCATGACGATAAAGTACTCAGTGTGAGATAAGAATGATTCCGAGGCCGAATCACAGTTTTTAATTTGGTGTTTTTTGGAATTGTCCCATATTTGTGCGTCCTCTGGATTCAGTAGGTAGACATGTTGACATCAGATCATGTTCAATTAAGTCATTCTTCCGTAAGTTGAAAATATGATCACTACGTGTGAACCAGATATCGAGCTTATTCTTTGAAGATGTGGTCATCTGTAATAATGTGATTGAAAAACAACTGCTCACTAGGGAATCACAACAGAAAATCGTTGTGTCTGATGATGTGGAATCAACCTGAAATTTTCACATATTTCAGATTTCATGTTTTCCATCAAGTATTCACTGCCGTGTAGAGCCTTCATATCAGCGCATATCATTGAAAAGCGGGGATTACTAAGAGTATCGACATGTTCCAGTCAAATACAGCAGCCCTCCGTAGTCTAAGGACTGCCGACGTGTATGCTGCACAGTCACATTGGTTGTTATCGTTGTTTTTGTGCTGTTGTTGTCGTTGTTACGTTATTATCATTGTGGTTGTTGTTGGTGGTGGTGGTAGTGTTTTCGGTGGCGGTGTTGTTATCGTTGTTGTTGGTAGTGGCGATAGTGGCGGTGTTGTTGGTGGTGATGGTCGTGGTGGTTGTGTTGTCGTTGTTGTTGGTGGTGGTGGTGGCGGCGGTGGTGGCGGTGTTGTTGTTCTTGTTGTTGGTGGCGGTGGCGGTGCTGTTGTCATTGTTGTTGGTGGTGGTGTTGCTGTTGTTGTTGTTGTTGTCGTCGTCGTCGTCGTCGGTATTGTTTTTCTTGTTGGTGGTGGCGGTGGTGGTGTTGGTGGCAAAGCGGACACAACACACTACTGGCTAGCCCTTCCAAAACTTCACTGGAATCTCATTTGCTCACCAAATGAAACAAAAATGAAGCACATATTCCTATTGAGCTGCAGGTGAACAATCTGTGCTGCGGTTTCTAAACACATCAAACGCCGAAAAACATCGACTTATTAGTTTTCAAATCTCTTTTGAAAGTCCACTTAAATTTCGATACCAAGCAATTATAACTAGAGTCCGTTATCATCTCCAGTTATTTCTTAGGTGCATTTTCGATACGCCTAGTCTGAAGTCATTCACGGCATTACTATTTTAACCATTCATCAGTTACAGATAGTATTCTTTCTATCAATATTGCCTTGACTCACTGATGAAGCAACTCTGTGAGACAATTATATCCCTTCAGTAATTTAAACAACCAATTTAGGAGACGGAAATCAAGAGATGCATCTATTTGGTAGCACCAAATTGCCGATAGTATTGTAAAGACCTTTTAGTCTCTACTCTGTGAAACAGACTACTAGATGGGTCATGCTTATGGGTAGTGGCCGAAACTTAGAACCGAAAACCACATACTGCATTCAAAGTATTCCCACACCTATACACACCGACGGATATACTTTTCAGTCTTTTATACTAGGAATGGATATTTGTCCTCCGAGGTGAAAACTTTTTTCCGAGAGTCAGACATCCACTTTGTTGTGGGCTGTCCTTCTCAAAATTTCAGTACTGAATTTCTGCCATTGGGTGCCCATTAACTAGTGCTCCCAGACTTCATCATTTTCCCGAAGATATGTATGTATGAACAGGTCCCAAGGAGATCCAGGTTATTCTGTTTCCAGTGATATTACACATTTCACCCTTGATGAGGCCACTCAGAATGACCATAAATGATTACCACAGAGCTTCATCAGAGATCCCGGTAACGCGTTACATCTGGGTCCCAACGCTTGGTGTTCTGCAGGTCATATGCTGATGAACATCACACTATAAATTTGCTCCGGACGTTGGTTGACCCTAATAACTCAGGGAGTTCTATCCATATCGCCTTCTTCGGAATCGTCTTCTTTGTTCTGTGGCATGACTTTTCCAAGCCGGTCCATGACTAGTCCACATCGAAAAGCCGAGCATTGAACTCGAATTTAACGCTTTTTAGAACTAATCAGCAATGCTTATCGTGACCCGTGCCAAGATATGAGCTCCGGACCTCTTACCTACGTGAAAAGCATGTCACGATTAGCCCATGCGCGCAAGCTGAGCCCAGCTGAATTACGTCGGTTGTGGAGGCAGGCATGCTCGCATTCTGAGTGAGGTGAGTGATTTGCACAACGTCTTCAGAGACGAACGAGCTGCTATCCTGATGTGACCGAAACAGAATAATCGTGTCGGGACAGAACGAAGACTTCAGACGTTACTCGTTTGCTCTTGCCAAAAGTAAAGCACGGACGAGTATTGGAAACTGAGTTAACTTTCGCAAAATGAAAGTATCATTTCGGCAACTCGCTGTCGAGGACATAAAACATTTGTGACATATTTCTTCTGGTACTGAAAAAGAATTTACCTCTCACGCTTTCCCTCCTTCTAGGCACATCAACCAATAATTTTCCCACTTGTTCCCAATAGGTTGTTTCAAGAATGTATCCAAGGGAGTGTTTGTTCGCCATTCCACTCAATTTGCTATGTAAAAGCAACGATTTGGATGAGAACAGAGCCTACTTCTATGCCATTCGATCAAATACTGGTGCAAGCGCACCGAGAATCAAATACCAGAACGACCCTATGCAGCTTTTTCCCGTGAACGTTTCGGTTGGCTATCTACAAGGTTCTTTGCTGGAATGCGCTCACCGTTTGTTCTCTATGGTAAGCTGTTTAGCGTCAGTAGGATTTCATCCTCTATACTATACAGAATTATAGGATGACCTCGACTATACGCTATGCAGTACCTGTTTGTATCTATGACGATAGTACTGTACGTATGAAGTGAAAATCACATCTTACTTTTGATAAGAAAGTGAAGCGAAAATACGATTGCTGGAATAAGTTTATGAGTGGCTTGATCTGTGTTACCCATATGCATTCCACACTGTGATTGGGAGCTTGCAACGTGGCTCTACAAATGTAGATAAAAACCAGCTGGGATTTTACACTGAGACCATTGCAATAACCAGGTATGATGTGAATCGGCCTTAATCTGGTGAGCAGTTTGCGAATCCCTAAGTGGCACAAGTCTCTTGGAAGATATAGCCTTCGCATAAGCCACATATGAAGAACGTGCACTTCTTAAAGCTCCTGTTCTACAGAGACTGAGTGGTTTTATTGATAGAACACACTGCTCTTGAGGTTGCCGAAAAGTACTCGGTGATATACATTTATTTAGAAAGTTCATCGGTGCTAACGAGGGATATGATATTCATGGTACTGTTTCCGATATATTTCTTCTGTATTCTTGGACTGAATCTTCTGCACAAAGGCCGCCTTGTGTTTCACTTTACATGATTAGTTGCAAATGAGTTTATTTCAACAAGTCAATAGGATCGCTTGTTCAAGTAGAACATAGAGTTGATGGAAGTGCCTACTTGATGAGTCTCAAGAACTTCGAAACCGATAGTGTGTTGTTGAAGTGTTCAGCACCTAATGAGTAATGTCTTATGTGAAAAAAATGCTTCGGTACCTCAAATATCGTGCTAACTAAAATATGAGGTGGCCTTTGTGGGGTCCAATCAGCTGGGGCGAGAGATTGAGTTGAGCCTCTCGTTAACACTTTACAAATGAGCATATTTCACCGACCGGTTTCATTGTCGCCCATCGTCCCAATGGTAACCGAATTACCGTTGTGTTTTCTTCCAGGTGTTTATGCGTCTGCTGGCTTACTTCAATCAAAGGAAGGATCTTTTTACTCGACCAGACGGTGAAGTAAGCGGAAAAGCTGCGATGACAGGAAAGGTCAGCTGGGCTAGTGGAGGAGGTGCTCAAATGAGTCCCCAACAGAATGCGCTCGGTCACATGACAAGGGATGAGAGTGGTCAGAGCACCGACGATACTACCACACATCGCTCCAAAGCAGCACACCCAGGGCGTGCTGCTGCCTACGGTGGAGGCAGTACAGAAGAGTCACAGCGCTTGCGAGATGAATTCAGTGTGACCTTATTCAAATTTGGGTCAGTACTCGAAGAAACAATTCTCGCACTTCAAGGGGTGTTCAATCTGAAGGAACCCGATTTTATGCCTGATGAGGATTACGTCATTGACCCATCACGGGATTACCTCATGTTGCCACACGTGACCAAGTTACTCAGGGTCTGGGGTGAGTATTTAGTTAAATCCATCATTCCAATTAATTTTGTACAAAATATACCTTGAAGGTGTGCGCTCCCTCTTATCAGAAAATTTCCTGATCAGTAATATTTGTGAGTAATCACTCACAACAGCTTAACTCATTACCATTTTTGAAAGCATTTAGAGGAACTGCAGATCGGAAGTTCAGCATGCCTTAGGAACACGTTCCAGCCTCCGTATTATTTGCATTACGGAAAGCCTGGGTGCTTTCGATGCTACTCGCCCTCCAGGATGGGAACCGCGTGATCCACATTTCGCCTGGTTGGAGAAGCATGCAAGATATGGCGCCCAATCGATGTCAGTGGCGTTCTTATTGTCAGTTTCTATCCGGATTGCCTGAATGAGTGTCTGGAGGTGTAGATACCTCGGAATGATTGTGATAAGCTAGCACCAAGTCCCTTTCCCGTCCACCTTTATTCTTTTCTTCACAGTGAGGCTTTCAAATAAATGATGGTTGTACGGCAGTGAAGAATCAGTGTTGAACACTGATGTCTTCTTGTCGATGGTGATGTTGATGATGAGATGATGATTATGATGATCCTGATGATGATGACAATGGATAACTTAGTATTTCCACAATAATAGTCGTAAAACTAAAACTCTCAAACTGTTCCCGAGGGAGTGATATTTCAGTCAACCAGCAAATTATTTCTGGCTGAAGTTGGGTACTTCAACTGCAACCACTCTGTGCAAAGTCTAGTGTCATGCACCCAATCCAGGTCTTATTCCAACCCCTTGCACATTTTGCCCATCGCGTGAATTAGCACCGTCGCTGTACCATGCTGTTCCTCACCGGGACGTGCGGAGAGCCTACGAAAGTCACCAAACGAGCGTAAAGTTGATTGGTCGGTTCGCCAGACGCTGACTGTGGCCGCAGTCTGTCCTTCGCACAATCAGCCTCGTCCTACGTTCCCCATTGAGATACGACCGGCCAATAGAGTGGCCCCGTTGTCTGTCTCTGCGGCCTACCGCAGGCCTACCGGCCTACACCAGCGTAAAGTGCGGTAAAGTGCGGCGCCTGCACCTGAGGTGAAGTTGTCCGGTATCGCACACCCTGGGCTATATGGCCTCGGTGGTTCGAGGTGCACGCTGACGCGCCACCAACTGATGAGGAAGTCTGACAAAACACAATCATCTAGGCAAATTCAAGGCTGAAGGTGATCCAGTCGGAGACCAATCGGATACCCGATGTGAACGCTTCTGATGTTCTGTGTTTTGAAGAGGGTATACGCCAGTGGAGGACTCAATCGTTTGGCTTACTCAAACGGCACATCGATTACGGCATTGTATACACTGTCGCATTGTTTCTAGTGATGGTTTGCAAATATCAGCAGATGAACTGATGGCTACATTATACACATGGGCTTTACAAGTGTAATACATTTGGATATGTCGTCAACCAGCAAACGGCAGTGACATTAGTCGCAAACAGTTTATGATGCACCTTATCGAACAATTTGTTGATACTTGCACACATGGTCTAACTTAGGTCCTTGAGGAAGATATAATCGACCAGATTGTTGCAGAAGAAACGGGAGAAGTGTTTGAAAAAGTTGCAACAATGCGATGGGCATGACTTGCTATTCAGGCAAATCCTCAATCCGCAAAACCTGCTGCTTGAAGGAACTCCCTGAAATTCTCTGTCTGTATGTTCATGGTTCTATTAAGTTTGACAGTACATTCAGTAGCCTGATATATCCACTTCTATTCCAATTTTCATAACGCTCAACGTCCAGTTCGTTTGGTTTCATTAGAGTAATCAAATGGGCTGTCTTTAATTACCGTCTTGTAGTCTATTGCCACACTTTTACCAGCATATTTATGTCTGCCTTTAGTACCTCAAAGCAGCTCTGACATTTGTAGCTGGGCGGACGTAAATGGTTATTGTACTGTTTATCCACGGTTTCATTGTGATGAGCTTGATCAAGTCAGAATGCCCACATAGAATAGCGCCAAGTTAGAGATATTTCCATTCCTGACACTTTTTGATAGCATACGTAACCGATGGTGATGTTACCATATGGTATGCTTCTGACGTTTTGCTCTCAACACTTTGCACGCACGGTAGGATCAAAAAACCTCGTTTTGTGTTTAGGCGACTGAGTTCGAGTCTGATTTTTTTGATAGTTTCACTAGGCTGGCAAAAGTATGCACATAAACTTCCCAACGGCCCACATGCTTCAAGTTACTTTGCTGTGTTTAGGAGGTCTGCTCAGGTTGGCCAATTTGATCGGATAGGAATAACGGTTTGCTTTACCGGAAATCTGGTGTCACCGACTGCACACCAAGTATTTTCCACGGTCCCGTAACTCCGGAGCACCTACCTCATACCACTTTGTTCCCCCAACAGTCATTTGCTTTGAATTGCTGGCTTGCTTTCTTTTACTCAAATGCCATTCTTCGTCTTAAAACGTCCAATTTTCTTCAGTCGCCTCAGTTTAGCCAGACTGCATGTAAGGCGGAACGCACAGCATCGCAGACAGCGTGGATGTCCGATAGTTGAATAGTGGGAAAGTATGTTAAGAAGGTACTAAATGACGTAGTTGACTGGGAAGCATAAAAAAGAAACAATTTCGGACCAACTATGAAGGGAAACTCTCCAAGTCCGTTGCTTATTGTCAACGCTATCATGAATTTCTTTCCTAGGGAAAACGCTCATGAAACGCTATCCGTAATGTTCATCAGAAGGCCCAAACATTGTCGTCAAAACACACCAACGTTTTGTACTTGAAAAGGGTCATCTTCCAGCTAACTGATTTTTACTAGACTTTCTAGTATTTCACTGAATCACAGTAGTCTAAAGTACTACGTAGTGTCTGCGTGGTCACACTCGTGATCTGTTTAAATTTGTTTATACGTGACGGACAAACTGTAGAGTACCTGAAAAGGTTTCCCATCGTATATCTCAGTTTTTCTTTTACTTTCTATAAGACTTTTCACTTCCTTCGGCGAACGGTGGTTTCATTTTAATGAATTCTCTATTTTCCAAGATCTGTTGGGTTTTTAATAACTTCCTCCTAACTATAGTGTTAAATTGGCTGCATTAGGAGACTCCTTGGTGTCACATATCGTGTCGTAAAATCACATGACAGTCTGCTCGGCGATCTGGTATATTGCACCTTATATCGCGCTGTAACCAAAAACTGATCAAAAGGTATGCCTCATGCTTTATTCAGATCAACAGATCGATACCGTAATGAATCTGTTGAACCCTTACCGGCCGACAGACTGTGGACCACTTGATGAAGTTGACTACTGGAGACAACGATGTAAACTACTTACAGCAATTGCAGAGGCGTTGCGAAGTAAAAAATCCCAGTGGGTCATCAACGCCTGGGCAGTACTCAATCCAGAGGCTCCACCTTATAACCGAGGGGCTGAGATCAAAGCACAAATGCTTGAGGCTAAAGACAATTCCAGGTAAGCTCATATATCCGAATTTGTACCCTCACTGTTTTATCTGAAATCAGGAATTTTGCAATACTAGTTTTGGTTATAACAATAACAATAATAACACCACTTCTAAGGTACTTTCTGAGAAGCGCCGTCTAGTGCAGAGCTCGCCATTGTCACACCACGTGTTGTAAAAACAACACATAACCATAAACCGCAGCAGCAGCCTCGGGAACAACAAAATTGGTGTTAGGGATCGCACCTAGTGATGGCACCACTGCGTCCTTAACTGGGTACTATTTTCTCATGCAGCCCTTGATAAAAATTGCCAGTGAAAATAGTATCCGTTTGTTTCGGCCATATGGTATAAGGCTATACGATGGTGGGAGCTCATTCGATAAGTATGGGCCACGTATTGAATTTTCCATTTGTTTTGTTTGGGTGACTTCTTTCACGTATCAGTGGGGAGTCACCGAAGTGAGCTACGGGATAAGCAATAAAAAAACAGCAGACATTTTTAAACCGAGTTTTTCTTCTGAATGGAGATCATTTGCTAACGTTGAAAACCCTTGTTAGTGCATTTCAAATTTTGTCAACACTTCTTACTTATTAGTACTTTGTGTTTCCAGTGGCCAAGTTATCCCTTTGTCCGGTAAAGTACATTTTTGGTTAGCTTTTTAACATACATATTTATCTATTCCATCTCTTGTGGAGATGAAATGGTTTATTTCTGGTATCCCAACTGTAATGAATACATTTACGAAGATTAGTCCCAAAACATCAGTTTTTCCTTACCTCCTCTCGGTGCAGAGGCTTTGAAAACCACCTCACTGAAAACGTAGTAAGATACCACATTGTAGGGGTAAACTCCGAACAACAACGTAGAGATCAGCCGTCTGGAGCTCCTCATTTCACATGCAGTCTGAATCTGACCTGTTTTAGCCATAGTCACACTACAAAGGTGTATGAATTGAGTCCTAGCAACATTAATTCGATCAAACTGGTCAGGCCACGGTTGTGCATATCACAGAACCATTGCCCCGCAGAATCTTCTTAACCCGATGGGTTACCGAATGGAACCAATCCACAACCTGATAGCAAATCGCCAGCGTTTGACTAGCACATTCATTCAAGTTGGTAGCAGCCCTCTCCTTCGTTGAGGATCACAGGTAAATAGCTTGAAACACTGGAAGATGCTGGGTAGATTTTATCCGGCCAGCTGTCTGGTCAATTTCACTGCGCGCATATTCCGTCCCGTGGTTGGAGAGGAATCACAGCCTTTTAGTGTGACGCGTTTACACCATATCTATGGTTTTAAGTATGGAGCCAGATGAATACGGGCTATATTCAACCTCATCCAAACTTCTTCATCAGTGTCTAGCGTATTGGTTCAAGCTGTAGCCTTCAAATTGTCTTTGTCCATACAGTTTAGCACACTATAGAGACTTAAGTAAGTGTAAGGATGCTAGTATATTTTATGGCTGATAAACAGACTGATTCGCATGGACGAAAATCCATTTTCTTTGAAGTAATCACATTATATATATATATATATATATATATAGTACTCTCCCCTAGCCACCGGTCCGCTGAACATTTTTAGTCTGATGAAAACCTAAAAATGTTCAACTTTGAAAGGTTCGGATTTAATTTGATCAAATTCTTCTGCTTGAAGGTTCTTACTTCTCGTGGAAAGGCACTTCAAGAATGTCCAGTTCGGTTCAACGTTTGAAGTAGTTACGGAGACCATCCCAGCTATGGTGCAGTCTCTACGTTTGATTTGGACAATTTCACGTGGTTACAACAAAGACGAACGCATGGGACCCCTGCTACAGCGCATTGCCTGGGCATTGTGTGATCGAGTTATTTGTGTGCTGGAAGTCAGCCATTTGTTCAGGTGAGTAGTTGGCTAAACACAAACGCCAAAGCTGGGCAACTCCTGTTGGTCAGCAGTTTGACATCATCCAAATGGGTGTGGTCAATGCCTCTTGTATTGATCGATCTTACCGACACGAAACAATTTGAATTGCGTTACGCTATTACGGTTCACTTTCTAGAAGAGTGTAGACAAACTAGGGTTCCAGTATAACAAATCGAACCTGTCATAGGTCTTCCTCCCAAACTCTCAGTTAACGGCAGACAGATACTGCACTAGTAAACCGGTGAAAAGCCAGTTTTTGAGTATTACGACATTAAAACTAGGTAGTTATCACAGAATTGCAACTCTAGCTTCCAAAGTACTTAATGATTTAACGTGTTGACTTTTGGCTCTTCACATCAATATTGTCACACAGTTCATTCTTGCACATCCAACAGCATGTGAATTTGAATGTTGAAGTTCCAGCCATCTCCCTTCGTTCAACTCACTCGGTGAGAGGTAGAATGAACTTCAGATGCAAAATACACTAAATTTCACGGGTATCGGTGGGATCATGTCACTTTGCGGGACTCAATTGGATATGTCTTGCACACTTGAATAAAAGTCTGGTGAGGCCGGAAAATGCACAGTATCGAATCTCTGAAAAACTCCCTCCAGAGCCAGCTTATTCTCTGATGGACCGCAACTGCAGTAAAGTGGCAATTTCACACTGAGTTTGGCTGTCACTAACCGATATTCACTTTAATGATGGCCTCTTCAACCGAACTGTCTCATAATATCTGTTCATTACAACAAGGTTAACGAACGCCTCATGCGTCATTATGCCGGTCAAAGTTGACCATTGTTTCCCTCATGCGAATGTCTCCAAATACGTTTCCAAATTTTATGTACATAACACTGGGTCGGAACGATGATGCCAAAGCCTAATTAGTTTGCCAAGCCACCTTCAACAGTTCGACCGAAAGACCCTAGTTGCATTGTTGCATTACCTCTGAAGTCTAAGGTACTGAGTATTTTTACTCAAAACAGCTCACCCATTTAGGTTCTCTTTTTCAAGAAAAATATCAATGAATATATTTTCAAAAGTGAATTTTTTTTCTTACATTGTCGATTCATTCTCAACTAATTGTCGTGAACGGCTGTTGTTCAAAATAATAAAATCAATGGTGCGTGTCACCATAGCAGCAGATTTTTGTCTGACAATGTCCACCTTCTCAAACATTTTATGCCAGTAATAATCTTTCAGGGCTCGAAACATCGATTCCTCAATGGGCAACACCTCCAGAAGAACGATGCGCAGAACGTCTCGTTCAGTTGGACGGAACTTCAACTTCATCAGACTTATTTTTTTTACCTACCCGATAGTGCTTAGGTTCGTACGAAACCCGGCACACTTGCCATGCATGGGCATTACTCACGTTTCATGTGCTTCATTGTCAGACCACTAAAACAGTTTTGTTGCTTCACTTTCCTGTAGTCAACCGATTCGTAGCATTCTTCGTGAGGTACGAGCTGCCATTCGAATGTTGACAACATTTGAAAACACGTATTTGCTCGAGCGTCAGCGCGTCGAGGCCACCTCACAGGACAATCGTTGGGAGTTTGACCGGAAAGCGTTATTTGGCGATATACACTACATGAAGCGGATTCTCACAGATATATACGACATGGCCAAGGTAGGTGAATCATATTGGTTCAGATCAACAGTCTTCCAATAACTTAACTTTCGCTCAAGGACGCACTAAGAGGGAGTAAGAAAAATAAGCTTTCCGCTGCAACTTATCGGGGCATCGAAACACCTGGAGCATAAACTCTCTACACCGATCGAGTACACCTATCAGCTATTTACGGTCAGCCTGCGACATATTCCGCAGAGAAGTATCCTGACCTATCCCACCTAAATTGGCGTATTTAGGCTGCACACACGTACGGATGATCTGGTTACAATAAGCGCAAAGTGATATGACTTTAGATCTCTTTAGCCAAACTTCTACATGACCTTTAAGGTCCATGCTTCACTCCAGCACTGGACTTAGTCCTGGGTTTTCCTAAGTTCCACTCAAATAGTTTTTCCATGTGATTTCATCCGACTATGAAATGGTCCTCATAAAGTTGACTAAAACAGAAAGGACAGATTATCAAGCCATAATTTTACGTCATAAAGCTTCACGTCTACACCCATCCCATAATCTACCCATCAGGCTGAACTACAGCCTGCTAGGTGGTGAGTCCGCTGGTGGAGTGAGCATTAAGGAAGCTAATGACAAGATAGGAGGTGTGAACCAAGGCGTCGTCCTACCCGAATAGTAAAATTACCCGGCAGGCGGACTGAAACAACACCAATCGGAAATGTTTCACTAACTGGTAATCTAAGTTTGGCCTCTGGTTTTCATCTACTCTTGTCAATTTGGACAGTTCGCGTTTTGCGAAATCTCGCTATTTGTGCGATTTTATTTTATCGGAAGACGGAGAACCCGGCTGCTCTAAACGACGTATAAATAAGGCAAAGGCAACTAGTCGGACGGGACAAACTCGCCAAGTTGAGGATATCATCGGGAAGATGATTGCCTTATAGACATTGTCTGACTCTCTGAGCATGATACACTATCCCTTAGTCACGGACGCGAGCAGTGTTTCATCCAAAAACACATAAATATCACTTTTATGCACGTGATTCAGCCGCCATTGGTCTAATGCACATCATCCGTGTACAGCTGTCCTCCTCTGTAGATAAGACCGTCTTATACCTACAGTTGTAGTGGTCATGCATAAAGTATTACACTATAGACAGAGAGTCGCCATATTAGTAGGTGGAAGTTGAGAACCTACCGGTAGCGCGGCACAGAAGTTTGGATGCAAATCAAAAGCCGGCAAAATGCAACATGCTGCTGGAAAATACTCAGCTTTTCGGAGAGACGGGGCTGTCTTGGATGGTAAACATCACCGAACAGCAACCAATAAAGCGTGATTTTCATTGATGTATCAAAAACGAACTTGTAGAAACTAGCACGCAAAGTTATGTCGAAAGGCCTTGTGCATCGAGTTTTTTAAAAAGAGGAACACATGCCATTTGAAGAATGGCTCTTCAGCATTTGACGCTTGACGATACCATATTACGTGAAACATTAAGCTTCGCATTCATCGACAAGCGTGAAATTTGGTGCAACGTACATACTGATGAGGTTATACTCCACCTGCTTGGTTAAACCTTTGAAGCCTCGCCTTACTGAACTATCAAATTCATTATGATTACCTGGCCATGAAAAAAATGTGAATTGCATATTTGCGGGAAAGTCTTCCCGGTGCATCTCGTCATGAGACTAATGTTTTTAAAAGTAATTGCCCCTAACAGTCGGAAATACGTTGGTGTGATTGTTTTAGGTATCTGGATGGGACAGGCACTTCTGACTGCAGAAAAATCCAGTACGATCGGGTTCTTAAGTTGTCTACGTTTCAGGCTCCATCCGGCATTCAAGACTTTCCGCCGCAGGGGATGGAATTGTGCTTGTCTGTCCTGGGTGAATACGCAACTTCACCTAATTGAACCGTCCGAAAACAGCTGTAGGTTTGGTGGTGAGACGATTGCTCAATCTTGAGTCACACCCGTGTCTGGCCGTTTCCAGACTCCACATGAAGCATAGCTATTCATTTTCTATCTCCAAGATTCCGAGCCACACTGTAGAATTAGCGTTCCTGTAAACAGTTTCTGTGGAGGCATTCGAGTGATTGTGATAGCCAGATCGTTAGGATGAGAGCAAGCCTCTTGTCTTGCTTTGAAGAGATCTCCATCTTTCTGCGTCGTTTTTAACGCCATAAGGTGTTTCTTCTCCAAGTAGCACGTAGTAGCATCCCTCCTGTGGAAGAGGCAATCTCCCGACTTTGAAATATCGCTTTTATATCTGGTGAAATCAGGCTGTACGAGGTTACTCAGAAGCGATGTGCAACTTTTCACCTTTGTTGGCCATACGCGTCTCTTCACTCAAGAGATAGGCGCAGTGAAATGACGTAGTGGAGTTCACTTTGCAGCGCGATCAAGGTATGATAAAGACCACAGACAACCACCGTCCACAAACTGTCAACTTTTCTGACCGAAGTGGCATGTATTCTATTGGTATGCCGTTCAGACAGGCCACTCATGGTGCATGGTACACTGAGGTGGCCCTTCCTGAAATATAGGCCGAGATCTCGAAAAGCGGTGCTCCTTTAACGCAACTATACTTTACAAATGGAAGGTGGTTTAGCATGTTTATTTTTTCGTTTAGACGTTGTATTCAACTAATCACCACCCCTATTTGTTTCAACAATTACCCACTCATCGCACACAACTTCTCATCTACTTTCCTATTGGCCACTGCATTGGTTGTCTGAGGCTCGTTTTGGAAAAACATGTCATTTTAGGATAATAACTCAATTTTACATCAGGGAAAGTAGTTGTTGATTTGATCTGGACTGCAAAAAACAAGTGGCCCAACGCAAATCACTTAGCTGAGAGCCATTCGGCCAATGAAAGTGACGATCATCAGTTGTTCATAAACCCAAACCATAGAAAGACATTATGAATTCGCATTGAACAGGACAAAACTTCAGTAGAAATGAAGCAGTGAAATAACTCATTCACTTGATAGCTGACGCTCTATATGCAGGGCGCTGATTTTAGCGATCTGCTTTTAGCTTTTTACTACCAAGTCTCATACAGGGTAGATAGCGCTGATGGTGCTGGAGAGAACGCTGTTGCCCATTTATTAAGCGTGACCATTATGGGGCAATATTTATTTGCGTCGATGCGTTCCAAGCCGCTCTGTAAAACAAGGCGGCATTTAAGGGCTTTGTAAGATCCAGGTGGCTGAGGATATTACACGACGGTGGGAGTTATCGGACTATATGCAGTTCGTATTCAGTGGGCAGTAGGATGAACACAGTAGATGCCGTATTAGCAACTGGTTCTATCAACAAATGAGTTAATAAACATCATGAATTAGGATGAACGTACAATCAACAATAGCACGGTCAGTAAGAGCAAAAAAAGGGACAGTGAGGCAGCCAGGGCTTTCTGGAAGTAATAACGAGGAAGTACGAAATGATTTGCAACCGTACGGATACGGGCAGTCAGACAGTATAAACAGGCAGTATGCAGAGTTAATGGTGCAGAAGACAGTCAGTGCGTTCTGGATGGACAGGCAACAAAATATCGACATTTGTAACTAGAACTAAGCAAAGCTTAAGCAGGGAGCAAAGAAATTGTGGAACGGGAGGCAGGGAAGCAGAGTGGCGTTGATAAACAGTCAAAAGTCACACTACTCATGAGTAGTCAAACGAATCCGTAAAATTACCGCGGGATCAACGGGCTCGAAAGGCTTGATTTCAACGTTAAACTATCCAATATTTGTAGATGCGACTTATGAGATTCTAGCCACAACAGTAATCAGCGGGGTGTTTTCCGCCAAAAAAGTGACTACATACGGGGAACTGCGACATATGCACACTGTGTTATTTCAAGATAAGATTTCTACTGAAAATCGTAGATGCGGGTCGGGTCAAGCAAAGCTCCACCACATGTAAGAATCTGCGACTTTTCAAAGTGCAAACGATAACAGACTCCATTGTATTCAGGCTAAAGAGACCCAGTCGCGATTGTCCTAGCAACGGAAAACAAACACTCGGATTGCGCTGAACTCGCGACAAAAACACCACCTGCTTAGCACGCCACAATGAGCAAACAGGGGGTCGTATTACGAGCACTCATACAGAAATATTGAATAACCGAAACATGTCCCCCAATTGTTCAGTTCCGTTCTATGCCTCTGTACACGCACCTGTGGTGCTATGGCATACAATTGGGCGTTTGTCCTAACAGATTTTGAGCGTTTGTCCTAACAGATTTTGAGCGAACGAACAGTAAAACAATTCATTTCAGTCCTTGCGCGTCCAGTCCAAAGTGGCTAGAATGCTTTTAGTTTACTTCACTAGGTGCGCTAAGGGTCCATTCAAACGGATTTTGTCGACAGCTGAGTCCATTGCAATTGGAGTTCCGAGCCGTGCAATTCACCAATTCGACCACTCCTGTTCCTTTGGCATTAGTAAGGACAGATAATAGTTATCCTGCCACTCTTTGTCTCCATCTGAATGCTCGCGCCGTGATCTTTTGTTTGACCTTTTTGACGCGTTTAACAGTTGATGTTTTATCGTGACTTTGGTTCAAACTGATCGAATGATCATGCCATTTTCGACTGAGCTTCCACAACTAACTTGAGTGTGTATTTGCCCTGACGCGTTTTCTCGAAAAAGAATTCCTCCGTATTCTCTTTTTTCTTTGGTTCATTTCGCATCTTTCGTAAGGTTTGTCCATTTGTTTGCTGAGTGCCTTCACGCGCGCGCATAATATATGTGTATGATTCCGTCTCACTGAAGCCATCATATGAAAATCTGAATGTGATTCAATCGTACTTCGATTTCGACCACATCTCAATGTACGGTTTCAACACCCATTCTTTTCTGTAACTACAGTGTGCCAACGAATTTTATCATATGTTTGGGCCAGAACTGAAAAATATCACCGGAGACAACAAAACTCTGAGCGAAATTCTCCGACTGGTCGATCAGCTTTTCACAGCCATGAAGAGCCAGGTAGGTCAGTTGCATCTGGATTTGAGATCTTCCACTCACAATCAAATGATGGAAAGCTTTGAACACCCAGACCAACAATAGAACGGGACCGATAGGTGTATACTAATAACCCATCTATGGTACGGTTGCCTAGTTAGTCTTAACGCTTTCGCAGCAAATATTTCTGAGAATACAGGATAAATTAAGCTGAAATGTTCATAGCACTACTCTAAAAGCTCCCTTTAAAATCACCTAAAGATCAAAACTCACAAATAGGAGAGCTTCTTCATTCCCCCAAACAATCATTGCCTTTTAGGAATTGCCCTGTCCATTCCTGCAAAAAAATGAAAAGATTTGGCTCAAGGTCAAGGCAGAGTTTGAAGATAACGCGTCCATGATTGATGCCAAGGCGAAGAACTTCATCAATGACTACTTCGCCCATATTCATGGGCCCACATCAGCTTTCGACCTACTTGAAAAGTTCAAATCGGTGAAGGCAAGGGCAGCTATCACGTGTTTACTCAAGGATAAGTACAGAGACGTCCTGCGAAGCTTTGGAAATGAAGTAAGTTATTCGCGTATTTGGCAGCCAATTAGAATTTTCAAACTGCACATACTTCAGATCTGAATTGAACAGCTGGAGTTAAATTTACAAAAAGGACACATTGTTTTCTAAAATAGTATGAGGAACTACATGAAGATAGTTTCTTGCCGATCCAGTGGCTTTCAGCCAATGGGTAATACTCGGTTCCTGTCTGTGGTATCTAGTTTGAGAAGACTGATCAGGACTCATAGGCAGCCTACTACTGGCTCTACCTTGGGTTTACCAGGTGGGTATAGTCAGAACTTTAAAAAAAGTTTGTGGTAAAGGTAATTTACTTAACCGTTTCTCAGATAGGCTACTGAGCCAACCTGTTGAACGCCAAAGGCCAATAATGAGTAAATCCGGTCAATATTTTTAGGTTAACAGAAACGATTAACCAAGCAATAAATCGATTAGAGCCTCGACAGGATCTCAGACCTGCGCGTCTTGCTCAGGAAGAATAACTTGATGAGTGATTTGGAGGAGTCGTTTCTGCCTTCAGCTCGCAGATTAGGCACTTGTTATCTTTTTACCAGAAATGAAATATGACTTCACTTTCGAGATGAGAAATAATCGTTACTGGGTCATCATGTTACCATTCGACTCACAGCTCGTCAAAGTCGAGTCGAAATTCAAGGAATCACGTGATGCACCTGTAGTCGCCCACTACCTACCTCCAACCGCAGGCTCCATATCATGGTCTCGGCTCATCCTCCTAACTGTGAAGGCAAGCATACTCCGTTTTATTCAGTCACAACCAGACATTCTTGAAGAAGACGAAGGAAAGGCTGTAAGTTCTTATTCGTCTGCTTTTCTGATTGGTGCTAATTTGTCTTTGAGCATTCTGCACTACTGGAAGAAGTTTGGAACCAATTAAGAGGTTATTGTTTCCAGCTATAAATTCACCGATTGTTTACCAAATCCTTCTGCGATTACGCACTATATTAGCTACGCATTTGTGACAAACTGCTTGTCGACATCCATATCGGTTTGGTTTTCCCCAGGCACGTAGTTTGTGAGTTGTGGTATCTAGTGGTCATATATACCCATTCTCATCAAAAGGGTAAACTCTACTCCAGCAGTTTCCTCACTTCCAAAGAGTAGATCGTGTGCATTTTACTCTACTGGGTACAACAATCACCGAGGAAGTTCGCCAAGCGCACTACCCGTGTGAACAGTTTGTGATTTTGTGTTCGCCTTTGTTGATATCTGCTGGGTGCCCCACAGTGGCCGTCAAAGAATGACCTTATGTAATAGATAATACGTTTTGTTCAGACACCTTTCTAACGTAACCTCAACTGTGTCCAGCACACAACCTTACCTGTTCTATAAACAATGTCCTCTATCGAAACAAGCTTTGAACCTACCCTTTTTCCCAACCCCGTTTTACAGGTGAAAGCTCGCTACATCAGCCTAGCTGAGGAGCTGCGCAAATATGAAAGAGCACGCCATCGCTCTTGGGAAGCTGAAGTAAACGCAACCGTCAGTCTGCGCCTCAGTCAGCCAGTCCTCTTTAAACACACGAACCAAATCCCCTATGACCAGGTATGGCTGTTCACGCTTACTCCAGATACGTCTTTTTTGAATAGTGCAGTTAGACCCTTCTACAGTCTCCTCCTCTATAGGGGCCATCCCCTCTAACGTCTGCTACTGATCACCCGTCAAGTTTCCGTTTAGCCCCTCATGCAGTCAGGTCCCATCATTTCTGCAGAGATACGGATAACAAATAGTTGTTTGTATCAGCCTTATATTAACCAGCTAGGGTAGTGTTCGTCTAAAGTTAAATAGTGACCGAAAACTCCTGCAAACGAGCTGACTGAAAAGGACCAGTTTTCACTACAACAGAGCTCAAACTGATCGTAAAGCACTTTAACTAGTGAGTGCACATCAGTCAACCAAATAGCGCACGACGCATGGGTCAATAATGCAACACAAACAAACGAATCACCAGTAGGTATGTGCGCATTTATCTGTCTAGGCTGAAATGAGCCTAACGGATCTTCATCGCTAGCACATGGTTCGATAGATCTAAGATTGTCAATCGCAGTCTAAAAAGCAATCTTTCACATCTAGCCGATGAAAGTAAGGTCAACATGACGAACCACCCTTTAGGACGATCAATACGCCCAGTTCTGCAGCTTATGAAGACTGCAAGTCGTGGAAAAGACGACACCGGAAGTCCAGGGCCGCTCTGAGTGGCTGAGTTGAGGTCTGACATTGACAGGATGAGCCCGTCACCCGTGCGCGCGATAGTGACTAGCGTCACCTGTATCTCAGACCATAGTCAGGTCACACCGATGAGGCTGCTTCGTGCAGCTCGTGAAAAAAGCCGATGAGGACGAAATCTAGCGTACACTTTAGAGTACAGTTTGGCATTTGGTTATAGGAACCCCGAAGAGAAGAAACTAGATATGGTCAGCGCCAGAACAATCACGTCACTTTTGGCTGAAATCGATCATCATCAGTGTCAGCTGTAAGAACCGCGTACTTGTCGTATAGTGGTTGTAGCTGTCACAGTTTCCAAAGTCGTTGAATGTGTCTACAGAAAATTTCACGGATTCTTTCCTTGAACTGACAAAATCTTGTATGCATATGCCCCAGCGTCTAGCCTTGGTGCTGGTTTGCGAAACAACACAACCTGCGACGCCCTATCGTAGTCAAATTTGACCAAACCTACAAGTAACCATATTCCTGCGCTGAAATAAACAATGTCAACTGAATCATATGTGCCATGCACAGACCTTCAGAGAGGAAGCCAATGTGAGAACTTCATTCTAGCCATTGGGCAACACGAGGTATCAGAGTAATCTAACAATAAACGAATCTGTGAAGTTTCGTCAAAGATGCCCAGAGAGGTTGGAGCCAGAAGCCGTCGACACACTAGTCCAACAATATCAGCATTTCGTACAAGCAGTGATGATCATAAGACGGCTGATGGGATAGTCCCGACAAATTCATCATAATCATTTCGACCCACTTAGTGAACGTTCAGGTCAGGTTATGTGCTAAAAGTTTCAGCATTTTTTAACATTGTGTTGGTATGACTCAATCGATGAAAATGTACTATCTGTCTGTTGAAGAACTGTCATTTCTAGGACCCAGTATAACCATTGGACATCTGGTCTTGGACAACACTAAAACTCTGTAGCATTACGAAACCTGAATGGCATGCGTAAAAATTCAACGAACCCAATGGGTGTAGTGATTGCGTTTTTGTGAATATCTTGGGGATGTGTAGAAATATGATGATAAGATCGAAGAATATCAATGTGGGGAAATATAATACAGCCATTCAGAGAAGATGAAAAATCATAAAGGTGTGGGATGGGGTAACAGTCCGGTATTATGGCCTTGTTGAGTACCCAATTATCACCGCAAGGACGCTCGTCGGAAGACGTTTCCTTGGACACCATATGGAGGTATGAAGTTCACATACTCTGAGGAGGTCTGATGATTCCCAAATGAAGCATGTGTTGAAATTCGTCTCTGGCTATCTTTAACTTTTCTGGAGCAGAACCACGCAGACGTGTAAAACAGGAGGGCCACTAGTGTGAATGTGGTGAAGTCCAGAATGTTTTGGGTTCGGTTGGTGAAAATTGGGTTTAACTCAGGGAACTGAAGTAGTGATTGGTGATAAGGCGAGTCGTCACACTTAGAAAACGTTATCGGGTAGATTGATGATGAACTCGTAGGTTGCCCTCTAACCGATAGGGGGGTATGAGCATCAACAAGATGTTGCTGTCTCAGGTTGATAGGGTGGTGAACGTCGGCGATGATGAAAACTCATGGGAACTCGTTACGTAACCCAAAATTTAGGCACAAAGCACGCTGACCGTAATTCTCAATAGCAGAAACGTTAGCGGCGGCTAGCGTAAAAGCAGATGGGGTGTGTTTAGAGTGAGTGGTAGAGAGCCGAATAATGACAACGTTAGCTCAGGTGTTTTTTTCAACGACTGTTTGGCAACGAGTGATGTGATTAGGGCCTGTGTAGTTCGGCCGGAGGGTTTTTCCAAAGATGATTGAAGAGATGAATGGTTACAGTGGAAACAGCGTGACTGGGGGATTTGCGTGCGCGGCGTCCGAACTTGCTATGATACTAGTAATGGCTATTTCCCCTGGAGGGTGAATGCAACCGAGAATGTGAAAGCGAACGCAAAGGTGGGTGGCGATTTGGATAGGGTCGAGACAAGCGCATAGCTGCGACCTGGTTAACTAAATTGTCGAGACTGTCATGAAGTGCACATACAAAATCTGGTGTCTCTACTTAGGAAATGCCAATGGAGCTAGGCTAGATTTCAAGTATTTTATCCGCAATGCTAGCAAGTGCGGCTAGAGGGACGCTATCGGAGTTGGACGCTGGAATGATTTGTACATGGGCAGGTAAACGTTTAAGAACGAGCTACTTGAACAAAACTTGGTCAAGTTTTCGACCCCTCATGATGATATAAAGGCGGCATAATAGTTGAGATGGGCTAGAGTGGTTGAGGGATTTTCCGCTAAGTAGCTGTTCAAGGCGTTTATGCTCTGATAAACTAAAGCGTTTAATGATGGTATTGCGTGACTGTGTGTAAAGTCTCTGTCGTCGGAAGCTGTTTACTATCGTACAAGTCAGTCGCTATTTCTGAGGGAAGCACAGCCAGGACATGATAGTACATAGTATGTTTTCGGGTGATGCCACGAATAACGAAATGATCTTGCACCTGTATGAACCAGACACTTGGATCGTGGTACCAAAGTGGTGGAGAATGGGCAGACGCGGCGTGGATGTTTGTTGCTGCTGCCATGGAAGTTGGGAGATCTTCTGATGTTGAAGCAAATCGCGTGGTGAAACTTGTGTCTAACCAAAATGGTCACGAAGTACAAATGAATCGTCGGGTTCGTCAATTACTAGGCGGGCTCGCCAGTTATTAGTGTTCTACTTAGTAAACGTTGAGCTCAAATATCAGAAAGAGAAACTAATAAAGTTCGATTTTTGCAATTATGTAGATTACAGGGCTGGATGCACCTTATGAATATAAATACAGCGCAAAAATGAAATATACAAAAGTGGGACTTATCGGTTTGTTCGGTTTTTGATGAGGTAGACGGAAAAAAGGCCGAATGCAGGAAGTGTTCTCTTGGCAGTATTATCGCCACACTTGTATCATGTTATCCGTAGCCCGTGTATGCTGCCACCAGATCCGAGAGCCGATGAGGCGTGCAGTTGAGGCGGGCTGTGCTGCTGATGTTATGTTCCGTGTGTGTAGACGTATGTATTTATTATCTACCTTGTGATGGAGTATGAATTCACGTACGACCGTTCCAGTTTGACAGTGGTGTGAAATAAGACACTTTGTCTGGCTTTTGTCCAGGTCATAAGCATGGCGCATGATGCAGGTGGTAGCAGAGTCAACAAACTAAGCGAAATGGTCGAAAAGCTAATTAAGCGAAGTGGAGGCGCTACAACTCTGCCAATTAGCTAAGTCTCAAGTCCTTTCTGTCATCTATACACATCCATCGTTATCCATGATTTTAAAGCTTACTTTTTACATGGCAGTACAATGTATGCAATCCGTTAACTATCTGTCATTTAGACAGCACAAGCAATCTATCCCCCACCTACCTGGTGGGCTGGTGCAAAAGGCGAGACTGGAACTGTGCTTACTGCTCCCCCACCACCACAAGCTCAACTGATCAAGCAACCACCAATCGAACAGACTCCAGTGGCAGGAAGCACTAAGCGAAATTCGTCCGTCTTTTTGCAGCGCCACCACGGTTCGGGAATGTCCTGGCCTAGCCAAGGCGAACGAACATCACTAGGTACCGGTCCACAAATCCAAGAAGGTAGGCCACCACTGAATGTTGATCACACAAACAAATGCATCGGAGTGTCACTAGAGTGGCCACAATCTGAACTATCCTCAATAGCCACATAATTATTTGCATTGCGTTTTTTATTTGGAGATCTTATTCGCCATCGTACTATCTCAGATTTTCTATCCATCAAAAACTACTTTCGAAATGAAAATGCACATCAGAAAAGTTCAATATTCTCGCACCTGTAAGTCGTAGAAGACGACCCATGTTGCAACAGGTAAGATTTTGAGACCAGAACAAAATGTGAGAAATTTCGGATTTTCCATGGTATCTTTTCCGTCACGAAGTGACGGTTTGTGTGCCTCCGCGGCCCATGGTGCTATGCTGCAGGGGCGTCCGTTCGACACTCGCAGAGTCTCTCATACCAGGTTCATCAACACAGTCTCCTAACCCTCCAGGTTGGGGATCAGAATATTTGTGGCGACTTGTTCTATAAAAATGGTAATGGTACCTGCCAAACACCGCTGCCTTGCGGTCAGGCTTTTGTGCCAAATACCCTAATTGTCTTCTTGTCGACTGGCAGGATACCCTGACAGTATCCCAGCACATGGACAACCATGAATTATCACGGCAGCGACGCAGCCGTGTTGAACACTAATGTTATGCTGTCGATGACGATGATGATGCTGACGATGATGATGATGATGATGATGATGATGATGATGACAATGATGATGATGATGATGATGATGATGACAATGATGATGATGATGATGATGATGATGACAATGATGATGATGATGATGATGATGATGATGATGATGACGATGATGATGATGATGATGATGATGATGATGATGATGATGATGATGATGATGATGACGACGATGATGATGATGATGATGATGATGATGATGATGATGATGATGATGATGATGACGACGATGATGATGATGGTATCTTATAGTGTATGAAATGCAGCACAGAGTCTCGGTAGGAATAAAATACGTCAATAATATTTTTAATTAAGGCAATCCACGGTAAGCAAGTATGGGATCGGTGTTTCGCGTAGAGCTCCAAGAGTTTCTTCCTTTACCCTATGTGTATTTACACCTCAAGATCAAAGCAGTTTGGCTGGCAATATAGTTATACTTCACTCAGCCTCTACAGTGTGCATTTTCTTCACTGACCTCGAGTAGCATGAACCAGTCATTATACTTTGGACCTGTTATTGGACCTGCGCATTCGGAACCGTTTTCGCTCCTCACCTGAATCAAAGCGGAAGAGCCGTTTGAGGTGACGAGTGCAATTTCACCTGACTTTTAACATCATAGTTGTACGATCCTGTGCTAAGGCCGTGATCTCAAGGCAAAGAACTGGTAACTTAGTCTAAATGCACGATCTAGTAGTTCTATCTGACAGGTAACGTGTAGTCTAATTCAACGTAGGACGGTCAGGAATAATTGCGGCGAAACTGAATGCTACGAAATTCACCTGTGTTTGTTCGGTAGTCGCAACTGGGCAGCAAACAGTGTATTGAATTAGATGTGGGCAGACAGTACAGACAGGTAAACCGTGTTTCTATAGGAAATTAACAGTAAGTAGTGAGCAGAAATAAAGGAAAGCTTACGGCTAGATTGAACCTTGGGCAGTTAGCAACACAGGATGGCACAGAAAGGGCAGTGTGCTATTGGACAAATTAAGCGGGCAAACTGTTGTTCAGTTCAAAGTGGGACAAATGTTCAACAACAAACCCAAAAAATGGATGTGAACAAACGAATATAGAAAACAGTTAATACAGAGCTGGCTTTGTATAAAAATAGAATAGTTCAGTCTTGAAACTTGAGCAGTCATCGAAAGAGTAATGAATTAGTCCAAGGAATAGGGAAACATAGGTAATTACGTCACGTAATCAACAATAGTTCCAAACCGTCTAGTCCTCAAGGGATCCACCGTGTCCGTTGCAGTTCAGCAACAGCTTGAGCTCCTATCTGGGGACTAGCGAGAACAATGCTCTCGGAATGATGTTGGATTCACTGACGAAAAGAGCAAGCGCGTTATTTCACACTATGAACTCCAGTTGCATTCTTGCTTTTCGCGACCACAACAGCCGCACACAAGTTGCAAAGTTTAGTTTTGACGATAAATCCTTAAGTCTCTGTAGTCGATGTTTCCGAATTGACTCAGTCCTTCTGTTTACCATGGCACTGACCATGTGAGCCGTATTCCACAGCCAATACGTGTCCGTTTTACAATTAGCATCTTTCGTCTTTAACTATGATCTTGCATGTTTTACGTAAAATAAATTTCAACATATCGCTACATATATCTTCCCTCTGCCTTAACTAAAGAACTGCAAATGAGTGGGAAATGTTATTTTGCACGCCGTTCTGTTCTGACTGCAGTCAACCCAGGAACTCGTTTTTTGTAACGTGAGAAGTTACATAGAGGTACTGTGGTCAACCATCTATGTCAGCACAAAGTAGATTGCTGACCAGACGGCGCGATGAACACCACACGATCAGATCGCGTATCGCTGTGGCACGCGTGCGTAATCGCTCCAAAGCCTTTGGCAACCATAGGCAGAGGTGTCGTCTAAAGTTACCGATCTGTAAGAGTAAGGCGGGCGGCCAAATTAGCTTATCTCGTGGAAATTCTTGGCATGCATGAGTTACCATACTCCTTCTCTATTACGACCTCCGTAAAAGTGAATTCGGTCGTATGAAACAACTGGTCGGGTTAGAGAAGGAGGCGTAACGTAACAAGTTGGAAGCCATGCACAACCACACGGTCCTACTGGAGGGGGGACGTTACGGGGAGAGTCGTTAGGCATAGGGAGTACAATGCAGCTCACTTTAAACAACACATTATTCGTGCTGTTTGTTTCTTTTCCCCCATCAGGATGTCTCCCTGTCTACGAGGTTAACTTTGATTCCAGGCTATGGAGCGTGGTTCAAGAAGCCGCTAGAATGGAACTGTTCGGTCTTCCTCTGCCAGAGATCGGGAGGTTCCTTGGATTGCGTGTAAGCGACCTTGCTGTTGAAGCATTGTCTGAATCTGAATGATCTCCATGGCATCCAAATCCATTCATACAAAAATGCTTGACTAGAATGTTGATCTCATGGTCTCTTAAGGGGCCTATGTTCGTGGGTGGGGCTTATTTCGGGGGATTACTTCAGTAAATCTTCTGCTGAACTTTTTCAGGTTAATGTTGCATGGTCAACTGAGCTACAACTAACTAGAACTAACACCTAAACGACCATTGTGCCAGTATGGGACATGAAATGTTTAAACGAGAGTGATGTGAATGTAAATTCCACAAATCTCACAACTATCACATTCATTTTCGACAGAAAGAAGTTTCACATAATGTTTCTTGAAGAACACCGGATGAATGTCTTTGTCAGTCTGTATAAGAGAATGATCCGTCTGAACTCCAAATGCAATTGAGTAACACTCACCGAAGTTAACAATGGGTCAAAAGTAGTTTTACCACATCACAGGTTATCCAGAGTGATAAGCCCTCGTCACACCGCCTGAATGTCAATCCGCTGAGAAGTTTAAAGACAGTTAATTTTGCTCACCCCAGTGAAGCCTGTCTTCAGCACCCTTTTCTGTGGTAACCACTGATGAGCGACCTCAACGAATTTATTCTTGCAGAATAAGGCTTCAATTTTCTGGTGGGAGCAACCAGGACAAAGGAGATCTAGAATCATCAGCTAACGTGTGCGTCCTACAAGACTGAATGTCGAATGCTAATGTGTTATCAAGACACATACACATTCACGGATAAGTAAAGGATTATGACCCCCTCTACAGCGTTCAGCTCTATGGACCGGCCGTTCTGACTCGTTGTAAAGAGGTTCCGCTTTATGTTATTTAGGGTATTCCTACGGGATACGTTGGCGGGGTTGTGGCGTGTGGTCTACTGTCCTCACATTTGGCCATTTAAACCTGATTCGAATTTTTTTTCTGTCTTAGACGGTATGAGAGCACGTGCACCCCAATAAGTACATAGGACTCTTACACGCAGAACATTACTGAAGGTGTTCCGCGCTCGGCCAAGTCCCGACGGAAGAGATATAGGCGCAACGTTTCAGATGCAGGTTGAGTCAGAAGTTTCAAAACGTTTGAAGCGAGATGAGGATAAAACGTTCCACGTGATCACTGTCATTAGTTTTCCTGCCTCGTTTACTGGATGCTCCTTTTTCAACACACGTTAGATTTGTGACGTAGACACAAGATTACTGACCTCACTGAAGCTGGGGAAAACAAACGTGATTTAGGTAATGTGTTGAAATATTGGTAGCTCGGGTGAGTTTATTGGTTGTTGATCAGGTGGCTGTTGATCTGTTCGCCGAGCTTGGCAATTGGCTTGCAAACGTTTCGTCACCATACGAGGAGACATCATCAGTGCGCAGTTGGGTGATGCGCGCACTGATGATGTCTCCTCGTATGGTGACGAAACGTTTGCAAGCCAATTGTCAAGCTCGGCGAACAGATCAACAGCCACCTGACCAACAACCAATAAACGTGATTTAGTAACGTTCCACTTTTATAACCAGAGTTATAAGCGAACATGCCGCACCATAGGTGTGACGACACAATACGGTGCACACTTGGATCTTTGATGGTTTGTGTGCGCTACGGACGTCGAACTTTCGTCTGCAACCTTCTGCCAGTCCAACTTCACTGCCGACAGCATACAAAACGCTGCCTGCAGTACTAAGAATGGGGATTCTCCTCAGATATGTGCTTAAAACAGTCTACTTTGACGTACGGCACCCGATTCAGAGGGTCACCAGCAATAAACAAAGTGTTGTTAGGGCCGAATCTCTTCATGGCTTCAGCGGTGTACACCGCAATCCCAAACCCCAAACGACAGATAGCGTCCTCACGACATAAAGTAATAATTTGTGTTCATCCATTTGCAGTAAGTTTCTACGTTGTTGAACTAGCACGAATTCTTAAAAAACAGTCCTCTAGAACTCCCGGAAATAAACATTTGGGCGGCAAATTTCTCGTAATCGTTATACTTTGGAATAGGGTCTTCCGTGCATGACCTTGAATGTGAATGCTCATCGCCATATCCGTACCTCAACGTGGCCAGTGTGAAGCGCGGAGGCAGAGGTAGCCTGATAGATTATATTTCTCATACATGTGGAAGACGTTTATGCAGATATTTTTTGGCACACTCTTTTTGCTACACAGCGAACCGTAAAAGTAACCGGAGTGTTGTGCCTGAAAACACTTTCCGCACATGGGTTTTTGGGCGGATTTTAACAGAATGGTGTAATGGGGAAGATGGAGCAGGCGGTAGTAAGTTTCAACAAAGGATTGGTTTGATGGCACAGGCACACACTAGGCTTTAGAAGGATGGAATCCAAGCTGATCCCCTCCCTCCTTCTGAACTGGACGTATACATCACCATCTACTAGTGACTGTGCCACTTCCAAAATACATAATGAGGCCTTGGTAATGATAGCCCGTCCTGGCTTGAACTTTCACTCACATAGGGGATAACACATTTTAACTAGTCTGGAAATGTAGGTTATCATGCTTATAAACTAACTCTGATACAACTTGCTTGAAGCGCGTTGAAAACTATTCATTTCAATTTGTCTATCGATTTGTTCCATCTGTTGTTTCTCACTTCTCTCAGTATACCTATTATCAGAACGTAGTGCTCCAACTACAACGCATGGTTGATCGATACGAGGCCGTCCGAGTGCAGCTGGATCCACTTAAGGTAGGCATTTGGGCAGAAGCTTGGAAGTTTGTCCATAGATCTTCGAGACCTGCTCAACACTTGTACTAATTTGTTCTTTCACTGATAGGCTTTCTGGTTTTAACAGCTATTCACCTCTCTACCCTCATTCGTAGACTGAATTTGACGGGAGAAACATTTACAGGTGTATGAGTGTTGTCCTTTTATGAAATACACTTGGATCTACACGATTTTATAGCATCCATTTGTACTACCTATACAAATCAGATCCAAAGGTGGAGCAAGCTGGAAGGGACCACTCACCACAACAGGCAACTCTGGATGCAGGTATAAATTCCAGAGTATGGATCCGCTTCGTGAACGATACCTTTGTCATTGTAAAAATGCATGAACCAAAGCGAACAAGCAAGTTACTAAACCGTTTTTTGACGACATCCAATTTAAAATGGGAGACGAAAGGGATGGGAGCCTAACATTCTTGGAGGTCCTAGTCATGAAGTTACCAAACGGACAACTACAAGCCGAGTTCCACAGAAAGGTAACGTACACAGATCACATTTTGGCTGCCATGGGAGTCATCCAAACTGTTACAAACAGATCTGAGTCTGAATACTTTTTCAGCGAATCGAGGTGCACTGGACTGAATAGAAAATGAATACCCGAAAATTTTCATCTGGTTAACTCTCAGAAAACCTAACTCGAGTAACTCAGCAACAAAAAGAAAGGGTAAGTAGATCACACTTCCAGAAATCAGGAGCACTTCTGAAATGACTGTAAGATTGTCACTAGAGCATTATACAACGGTGGCCTAGAGAACTTCGAAAACGTTGCGAAGAGCAAAGTCAGGAAAGAAAAGAAAATTGAATACAATGATGAGGAGAACTGTCAAGCACAAGACTTAATGCGACGATTGCGACAAACGCTACTTGTGGAGGAGGCTTTCTACCAGGCTGCATGAACGCAAAGTTGCAACTAATTTCCGATGGTGCGTGTAGATCAAGATGGGTACAACTTCACCTGAACCAACGTCCACGTGCTAGTGCAAACCAGAGCAAACATAGGACGGGACAATTCACCTATACAGCTAGCAACAGGCGTATTGAAATCGGTCCGGTCTATCAATCAATATTGACAAAACAACTCCAGAACGACCAAAAGCAAAACTGCACAAGGAACAGACGGGACACGTGCAGAAGAAGTGGATAACTCCTAATCCAAAGGGTTGATCAATCTGAACGGAGTATACATCCAATCAATATATCGAAGCATCAAATTGAACAGAGAGTATAAAACGGCTTAACAAAGGGAAGTACCCATATAACCGACCAAACTCAGGGAAGTCGTCCAGTACAAAGAAGAAAACAGCATCAAACAGGACAGTGTAACAGCCAACCATACCGAAGAACATCAGGCCCCAACGGTACATAAATTAAGAACGGAAGAAAGAAGGAAACCTACTGAAGATAGAATTCTCCACAACAACCAATCAAATTCAAAGAGGACAGACCAACCACAACGGAAAAGGACTAATCAGTACAGGGCCCAATACCTCTTAAAAGAACCTGTCCAACGAACTAATCGAATATGAGGGATGAACGGGCAAATTAGATTACGAGAAAGGCACTCTAGTTACCTTATCGTATCAATATATATAAGATACTTTTTCTATATAAACGGAAGCAGTTAAGGGTGAAGTCATCAGGCAACTATGCACTAGTGATGTAATATCGATTGGTACCAAAACTTTTGCAACTTAATTGATAAGCTTGGCGAACAGATCAGTAGCCTCCTTTACCCCATCTCGTCAATTCTCAGTCTATCGAGAAACCACTTTAATCTCTGGTTGGTGGTCTTTTGTCTCTTACTCAGAAGCTGTGTGAAGTCTTTTTAGGCAAGATTGTGGGTCTGAGGTTTGACTGACACGTAAATGGCTGATGAGCAAGGCCACTGTCCATTAAGTGTTAAATCTTGCTTATTTTTTCAGGTTCGTCTGATGGAAACAGGATTAAGAAGCCTTGTGAACACTATCGATCGTGGTGTTTTCTACTTGAACTGGGACAGCCTGGTGATTGACGAGTACCTGGAATTTTGTGACCGCGTACGTAGAGATAAATGTGTTTATTTCAACTGGACAGACAAATTAAGAAGCTGTCAGATTTCTATGGAACTAATGATGTTAGGCAGTTAAGGTATTGCACACAAAAATATCGCACTACGATTTGTATTTAAAACCCTCGATGTAATAGTTAGAAGACCATCGAGAACACTTCACGCCGCATTACATTTTTGGCAGTATACCTTTCTTTACCGCTATCGCAGAAACTCAAACGAGTTGAAACCCATATCAAAGAGATTCATCGCTGTTCAGACATACTGGAGCGCATAGGTGTTTTAATCTCACGGACCCAGATGTTCAAGGAGAAAGAGGGTGGACAGCTTGTTTCTGCAAAGGTACGTTTGAAAGCTTCCCGTTCTCATTTGCTAGTAGCTTGTCACGATTCTTTTCCCTTTGATGTTCACCCATCAGTTTCCTTTTGCTCATATTACAGCCGCTCGAGTTTAATGAATCAGGAAACAACCTCGCATACTCTGTGTGGGATGTAATTCGATAAGCAAATGTAGAACGTTCACACAAAATGGTCAACTCGTTTTGCTGTGGCTCTTTCTGGTGTATGTTACGGCATGATAATACGAAAACTAAGACACTACCAGACTGTTTAGTCCTGGGCAGGAGCCACCGAAAAACCGGAGGTAGTTATGAATCATGAACCACTTGGTCGATAGTCCGTGTTCTATGAGACCCACAGTCGTTACTCGCCTTTTTACTGATTAATCGTTGTTAGTTAGAATAAAGAAGTTTGTACCTTGAAAGGTGGAGTTTCGAGCACTGGAATAACCGTCATCAACATCAGCCTCATTGATGCTGAACACCAGTGCACCAATGTGAAAATGCCTATAAGCCGGTGTCTTCCCAAAATGATTGAGGTCGAGTTTATTCTTCGTACTTAGAAAAATGGTTTCTCCAAAGATTTGATAACCCATACAGAGAACCTTTAGGACAAAAAGAGATCACAGCTATTTCTTTAATACGGAGTCTATCCTAACGAGTATGGCCGATTCATGATGCTCATTTATATCAGAAAGGCCTTGTAACGAGCAAACGGTATCTTCGAGTGACGCGTAATACCAGAACCTCCGGGAAGGCAAAACAAAGTCGGAGCTGGGTTTCTATACGGTACTATTAACATAAGACATCAATTCACAAAATGTACAAACCTCGACAGTAGATACGCGTCAACAACAAATGGTCCACTTGGACTACAAAAGTACGAACCAAATGAGCAAACAGGCTCCCATGTGAGACAGTCACACGTGCGTAAGGTCGGCCACAAATGGCTGGATGACCTCAAGGCTAAATGGGTGAAGTGGTCAGGACAAACAAACGTCAGTTCATATGGACGCACTAAACACAAAAGTGGAGCGGGGGTTACAAATAGGGACAAGAAACGTGGGGAATTTCAAATGTCAAATTAATGGGCGATACAGGCCTAGAGAGAGGAACCGTGGCTAGACCACTACAGTCAGGTTGAGTGACTGCACTACCAGAGGGTTTTTAACCAGAAACGACGCATGCGGTGTCATGAGGTCGGCCATCGACCTTTCCATGTGCGTCTCTCTGAATGGGGAATTCCATGGAGCTTGAGACATGTTCATGGAGAGAGTAGGCTTGTAGAAACGTCTATTCAACTTACCTTCAGATGATAGAACTTGTCATTCTCCGACGGATGCACTCCGTTAGACACATTGCACTTATTTTTCACGTATTTTCATGTCTTATTCGCACTCAGGAGTACATGGACTACGCGGAAGCACAGCGTGAAAGCGACATGGAGGAACTGGCCAGTCAGATCAGTACGATGGCCACTAGTTGTTTGGGAAAATTGGAGGAAGTGTTGTTCGACACAAACACTTGCCGACGTGCAGAAATGTATCCAATCTACCAGCGCTTTGAATTGATGATACTGTTGAAACTACTTGAGGTAAGTTGGAGTAACAGTTTGAACTTTCCGCGTGTCTACAGGATACTCAACAAGAACCTCGTTCCAGGTGCTATTTAATATTATATGCTCTGTTGTTTGCCTGCTTCCAGTTTATGGTAATTAACACCAATAATCACAGTATGGATGTGATGCATGCCATGCCTACTCATCTTTTTCTCAGATGGTTCTTCGCAACATGTGGTCGTTTGTCAACGCTCTGGGAGGCAGACAGCCGATATTCTATATCGACGTCCTGCTGGTTAACTCGGATGTGGTGCTTTATCCCGTCAGCGCAGATTTGTACAAATGGATGATGCAGACACTGCGGGGTTGTGTGGAAAGGTAAGCCGGTATGATTTGGTTCCAGGTATGCATTCATGGTTCGCTTCATTTTTGAGCTTGTTTCAAAGTTCGTTTACTGGTCGAAATTAGCGCACGTTCACGACACCCGCTAGTCGATCACATTTTTTAATCGCATGATTATATATTGTGTAATATTTCGACAAAACTGGATATTGGTAAACGTCACATTAGTCGAATTTATGGTTCTTCTATTTGCGAATCAAGTTTCTGCGTGGACCTAATCCTGAATCAGTGGAAACCCCATGGCGAATTACAGCTCAGGGGGATAAGAAGGGATGCTAAACTACAGGTAAATGTCTCATCGTAAGAGATCTAGGAGCTGCATTGCTGTTTTGAAGCAAAACGGAGAAATCTTCTTCTAGTTCCATGTGAACATCCGTATGGTTTTGCCGCCGTCATTTTTGACCTAACTCTGAATAAAACATTTATGTTTCATTCCCAATGTGAAGTCTGCAAATGTGATCTTGCTAGAGGATGTTGAAAGCAATTTTGGTTATGGTACTGACGTTGTCATATTGTAGTGGTTGGCTGAACCAGTCTCTTCAGTTCATTCAGTTTAGCTTATGGTTCTCGGCTTCACTGGTTTTGTTGTTGCTCAGAATTAGCATCAGGTCACTCTGTCAGCTCTTGCTGTTTGATACGTCTATTCTGGCTTTTCTACATAACTCATCGACTTCTTTACCTCACTGAATTTTCGTTCTCCTCTCTACTGCATTCTTTTGAGCATGCACCGAAGGCATATCTCTCACTTGTGAAATAGACGGTACTTATTTCACTTAAAGTTGCGTGAGTGCGTGTGTGTGTGTGTGTGTGCGCGCGCGTGCGTGCGTGTATGTGTGCGCGTGCGTATGTGTGCGTGCGTGCGTGCGTGCGTGCGTGCGTGTGTGCGCGTGTGTGTGCGTGCGTGTGCGTGCTTGCCTGTGTGCGCGTGCATGTGTGCGCGTGCGTGTGTGCGTGCGTGTGTGTGCTCATGTGCGTGTCTGTACTATTTGTTGCAATCTGGGCATCTTCAGGAAAGCCGATTCTCGCCTGATTGGTGCACGTCTGCGCAACGAGAGTGGGAGCCGAAACAGCCAGCACGAATGACTTTCACACCCCCTAACTGAGGATTTGCCTTCAGCGGTGTGAGAGCGACCGTCATCTACGATTAGTCGCGATGCGGGTCCATCCGGCAGTGTGCAGTTGCGCTGGACAGGATGAGAGCACCGTTGCGACCTGCGGAAAAAAGGCGTAGCACAGGTTTCACATATGAAAGGGTTCTTGGACTGAAGTTGGGTGATAAACTAAAGCACAACTTAGGCACCCATAGGTCGTCTAACCAAGACTCCTAGTTTTATTTGCATCCTCACATAAATATGACCTATGTAGATTCCACGCGTTAACTGTAACTGCTAGCATATTTCAGGTAACTATTAGTTTCTTCGGTAATTCAACCGGTTGGCTCTCCCTTTTCTGGGCTAGTTGCCGCTACTTTATACGATGGAAACACGGGACTTGTGAACCCTGCCCAACAATCCGTTCGGATGGCGATGAACTGGTTTCGTTCAACTATGTAACTGAGTTGGAACGATGCCCGGAGTTGCGAGAACCAGATGCAGCATTCAATCAACGAGTTCAACATTTGAATAAAAATGTGATGGAATTTCTTAGACGATTGGCTCGATTCTCTGTTCTGTGGCATCAAGATAAGGTACACTGTCTACCAATCTTTTGCCGATATTTTTGTATCCCCCTATGAGTTTATTCACTGGGCTGCCTTGGTTATTCAGCGAACCACAGTGTCAGCCTGCTGCAATGTTACTGCAGCGCTATCTTCCGGATCTTGCGTTATTTTAGAGGAAAAACAACTCCATCGTAGCTTGTTAAATTTCAGAATGACTTTACACCGCCTGTTGTGACCATTAGAACACGGTCGTACCTTTATACTGGCGTTTATTGAATAATCACTGGTATATAGATATATTCCGATGAAAATTACGTACCTCACGTCCCCTGGTGAATCGGCCATGCTACAAAAGGCAGACACAAATCTCACAGATTGAAGACAGTGAAAAATTCGAAGTCAAAATACAAACCACCCAAATGCCAAAGTGAAGAAGACGCAGTGTCATGTTCCTTATTTCCTCTGACGCCACCACGGGTCTTGAATTTACATCACAATACTTCCTTTCGTGGTTGGGGCAACTGAAAGCAACCGTAGTGTGGCCCTGTCATATAACTCACCAATTTTTGTGGAATTAAGTAAGAAAAGTCGCCTAAGGAAAGACCTTCATTATACTGTGTTTTTAACCTTCTATGTACCAGACCAGTCAGCTGTGGCTGAGCCCAATCGTACTTATCGATCAGGGTAGGATGTGCATGTGTCATACTTGTTCACGTGCATTAGGAAGCGCAGTCATCCCGAGTGGATCCGCGCATCGTATTACCGCCACCCCTCACTACAGCTTGACCAGGGTAGCCTACCGTAGGCAAGCAAACCCTAGTAAGCCGGCCCACGGACTTACCCCTTGCCCAACCAAATTTTTTCAATATGGCAGACAAAGTGTGAGGGCACGTGTACTACAGTGGACACGCAAGTGGACCGTAGATGTCCGTTGGTAGGATGCGAAAACTTTCTAGTCTCATTCACACATGCCTCTCTACTTCCCAACACAACGTGGATCCGCGTTTTGGCGTTCAACAGTTTTGCTTGTCGAGGGTCCCCCCGGATGAAGAAACTGTTTAACCTGGTTTCATTTTTACTCCGCTTTTCACTTCAAAATCGATCTTTCCGATGATCTTGCTTACCAGGGATCGATCAAAATCGTCTTTCTATGTGAGAAATTCTCTCCAAAGAGGAGGTATTACTCTGGAGTAGAGATATCTAAAAGCAAGCCAATGTGTCCGAGGTTGTATACTTTGTTATTCGACCGCTTATGTTCCAAATTTGTTTGGTATAGGCTATACTCGAATCAGGTTCGCATAAAAAAGATATTTAATACTCTTACAAAGGCAAAGTGCCCCTCGGTTTGGTCCAGCGCACAAACAATGGCAATTTTTTATTGATGCACAACCGACACTTTCGAGTCAAGCTGGTGGAAATAGTCTACGTTTAATGCATGATATTTCAGAGTTTTCTTCACTGTGGTTACCTCCATATTGTGCGTCCAGTGCAAAAACGATACCATTATTCGCTTTTCTACTCTTGTCCGCTGGTTGGAGGTTGGAGTCATCATGGACGAGAGAGTGAGCTGGGTTCCGGGCGAGTCTCCCGTCAATGCCAAATTGGTAGGCAAATGAGTGTAGTTCGCTAATTTCATGCAATTTGGGTTCAAGTAGAACATGAGTTTGATGGAAACTTTTGGACTGCGCCGACCTGATGAGCCCCAAGAAGGGCGAAACCGGTCGTGTTCTATCGAAGAGTTTTCAGTAACCTTATGAGTAGTGTAATACGTCTACACAATGTATTGGGATATCTCGAATATCGTGTCAGCTGAAACATGAGGCGGCCTTGTACAGCACATTCATTTGCTTAAAATCATCATAAAAGAGAGATTTAGGTGGGTTCCAGGTGACCTCCCGTCAAAACCAAACTGGTATGCAAATGAGTGCATTTTGCTAAAGACGGTGATTTACTTGCTGAATCCGAAGATTTATAACATGGACAAGGGCGTGGACACTGAGATGTGCTTCATAAAGCTGAAAGTAGAATCCAGATGCATATGCGCAGTGTGAGCCAGCGTCCTCTGCAGCCTAGAGCACTCGTTCAGCAAACAAGCTGTCCGGGCTTCATGTTCCTTTCCGAAGGTCTACCATTCATCCGCATTGTGTCTGCATGGATTCCTACCGCTACAGGCTTTTAACTGTTTCAGGAAACCAAATCTTAGTATTCCCCAACTAAACGTGCATACATACATGTATTTCATACAGCAAAACGTTGTCGAAAAGTGGTTACATTTGCGTACTCAAACGACCAAGGATTTTGAACTCCGTATCATCTTTTTGCGCAATCGTTGGCAAAATTTGGATCGTTTACTTGGTCCGAAGCGAATCATCTATGTGGGTGCAATAGCCCTACGACTTTCCTCATTCTTCATGAGTGTGACGCAAAATCTACGGGACTGGATCCGAATCTACATGCGATATTTGTACGATTCGGCAGAAAACTTCTACAATACAGCACAGAAAATGATTTTGGTGAGTGGTGTCCAGCAGTCCAATAACCTTTTGCGTTCTCCCCCGTCGCCAGTTCATTCCAGCATTTCACATATATAGATATGAAGATTATTCATTCTTAATGTGCTTCATCGTTACCGATGATCGATCAGTATGAATTCAGCAACAATCATAATCAATTTTTGATTCTGCCGCATGAAAGGTATTGACTCCAACGATCGAAAATATCAATAAAAGCCACTCCCGTCAGACGTTGCAATGAAATTTCCTGGCTACCTGCAGAAATATTACAGAAGTTCGGCTAGAGATGTTAAGATTCAAGTAAGGATCACATCTTTGTGGAAATAAAGAGATAACGGTTTACAAAAATCATGCAACCGTTCTAACTATTGGGCTGTGATGAGATTGTGTTACTGCATTCCTGATGGATAGAATTGCATAATTTTTGTCCGCAGATAACAAATCCAATCTGAAACTAACCCTAGCATTTGCAAGAATATTGCCCCGATCAAATGGCTTAGGAATAGCAACAAGTAAAAAAACGGAAGCGGTGAAGTTATGAGACCATTATGCCGCCTCACCTAGAGCGATTTCCATCACTTTTCCGGACATTTTTCGCCCCAAGACTGTTGTAACCATTTCGTCATAATGTTAATTGGTTTATGGGTAACAATTTCATTGAGGCCTTTCCATGCCTTGGTCAGAGCAGCCACCGACTTCTTTTTTGGGGATTTTTGCGCACTCACTGTGCTAGTTTATTCCACGGGTGGAGACTATGATCCTGATCTCTGGTCCATCGATGTGAAAGTTCTTCCGATCGCCAGGGCTGACCAGGGGTTGCGCCGCTGAACTCCTTATTTCGTCTGTCCATAACCTTGAAGAACGGGGGTTTACCTTCTCCAGTAGATTTGTTGTTAAACGGCTGACGCCACCAGCATTTAGTTGAACGGTATGGTCTTCAGTTGCCATCTCAGCACACTCGAAATGCCTCGGTAACGTTCGTATCAGTTTGGTTCCGACTGAATATGTTGCGAGTTCGTGAATGCAAGATGTGTGTTAGGTAGATTAGTTTGGGTAGCAACTATAGAATGTGACCTTTCCTGTTCGCACTCTTATCCCCGCAGGCCAAACGTAAGGTGCTTCGCAAACGGCCAACCTCTCTGGTGGAAATGAAAGAACTTTTAAGCGTTATGGCGGAAATCCGTGGTGGTGCTTGTGAAGTTATTGATGATCACCTGATGAAAGTTGCTGAACGCTTGCGAATAATTCGACTCTACGGTGACCAGGTGAGGTGATACATTTGTGGTGACCTTGGTTTGAGAGAGCAGTTCGTGTTTACGTAATAGTTGGTAGATTTCAGGTTTTTTACCCACGAATTTTAGAAGTAATCAATTTTTCCCGACAACTTACAATTGTCTCAGAGTTAACTTGACAGCAAACATATTAAATTACAATTCGAGCGATAAGCTCGTCATTTCGTGGTGAAATAAATAACGTGACCTCTGGTCCTTTAGGGGGGGAAGGATTGCATTGACGGTGCTCGGTTTTTTGGTTAAAAATAGTATTGTTCCACGTATTTGATTCTGGAACATGTGGGCAGATTGTGGGGGCAAGAGTTGGTAGCTACTTTGAAGGTGCCAGTGCGGAATCGAACCCCAGGTGTCGGATGAACCGATCGCGTCACCCAAATGTGAACACGTTTGCCTGTTCAGACGTGATGATTCAGTCACATCCTGCGTGCTCTGGTGGAGTAGTGGTAAAACGCTCACCTCACACGTTAGATGTCCGTAGTTCAAAATCCGGCATGGTCAAGGATATGCATTATTGATGATCTCTAATAAGGGCACTCATTTTCGTAACCGGCAAATCTCCCCAAAACAACTCGTGAAATTCGTTATTCGGTTCTCACTAAAGGAACTAGCACATTTGTGTTTTGTCTTGTTCGCTAGGCATCAATTTCGCTAACCAGTCAGAAAATATTTGCCACATGAACAACAGTGTTCACACGTAATACTTCACTGAAGCCTTGGCAGATCTGGCCGAATCCTTTGTCAAAGAGCACTACGGGGAACAGGTTTCGAACCAATGAATAACCTCATCTCCTAACTTGTATTCGCCTACAGGCAGATGTTGAGAAGTACCGCGGTAGTCTCATACAGGATCCGTGAGGAGTAGGTAATAATGTGCCAAAAAGTCAACAAGCCTTCAGCACAGCCCGACGAAGGAAGCGGAGAAATTTGAGGTTAGATGAATATTTGAATGCATAACGCAGTGCTGGAGGCGGAACTCTGTCACTCAACGCTTGAACTGTTGTCTGACTGGCAAAACCGATATGGGTATGTGCAGAATGGACTGAGACTGAGGCCAATGTCATAGTGTACTGTGAGTAAGCCGCAGCCGGATAGCAACCTTATCAGTAGTGGGTTATCTGAAGACTTGAAAAATGTTGAAGCTTTGGAGTGGGGTCAATTTTCACTCCCCAGTGACAGATGGTCGGCCCGGAGGGAACCTTCAAGCAACCTAGTGTGAATAGAATGAAAGAAGTGGAACTGACCAGCGTATAGATGGCTGTTTTAGACCAGCCGAGTTGACATGTGATGGTGTGCCGTAAGCAGCGACTGATTAAAAACCACCTAGTTTCTCTTGCAGTTTAGGCATCTGTCGTGGTATTAACTAAGCCAAACATACACCAAATGAAGCGCTCAGACCCGGAATAACAAGGTTGTAAAGCCGACTAAATGGGTATTAAACTATCTCACCATCGCGCTGTCTTTCATTCTTACTAACCGATGAGAATCTTTAACCGACATTCGACACTCATTTGGTCTTCTAGCTAATATAAATTTCGCTTACTGGTCCTTCGTTCGTCTTAAAAGTCAGTTAACCTTCTAGATCACGCATTTGGCCAGACGAAGCTTTTGTGCCAAAAGCAAAATGTTACCCAGCGCTAAATCCACCGACTGTTTATCATACCTTTCTGAAAAGATAAATTCTCAGTCGATCTCAAACGTTCCCCAAAGGGGTTTAGCTTCTTGCTTCGAAACAAACTGCTTGAGGTACTCGCTGGCCTGAACAGCAATTGTTATCGTCATCTGCGGTGTCTTTCGTACTTTGGTCTCCTTTTTAAGGTGCCCTCATCTGGATCTCTACTCATATCCAACTTCAGCATAGTAAAGGTGTCGTCATAAGTTATAAGAGTCCAAGTGATTGCTTGACGCAAGAAGAAATTTGGGGGGAACTGTGACCAATAGAGAGTAAATTCCAACTCAAACTAAGTATTAATTCTGAAGTTTCACGATTCTCGTGGAGGACTGGATGAGCAATGAGTCAGTGGGATTTGGATTTGAGTGTGTTACTCATAACGATAGTGTGTGGGTAATCATGAAATCAAACACCTCAGAAGTGCACACAGGTTTGAGGGCATTCCCGAATTTTGGTTCTCTATCGCACACAATCAGACTTGAAACAGTATTTAACCATTGTCTCAAGCCAAAATAGGTGTTGTGATGAGTAAAAATAGCCCGATTTTTTAATGGAATTTTCTTTTTCTTCGATTTGTTCTATTCATTTTGCAGGATTTTAATTGCTTTGTTTCATTCTCTCACTCTCAGGAATTCCTCGATGGAGTGAGTTGTAGTTCTAAATGTTTTTTGGATGTATTTGAAAGTCGTTCTGCTAACACTACGCTTGCGGCTTAGGTTGTTTTGCTAGCTTATCATGACCATCACCGCCATCATTGTCAGCTGTGAGAATCGCGTAGGAATAGCGAAGCTCTCCTTCCTATGAATGGAACAACTTCGTTACCTGTCTGGTTTTTTAGTTCTGTTATAACTTTTAGTTTGCATGCCGATCAAATTGGATTCTGCTGTGTGTAGGACGGTAACTAATACATTGGAAACTTCAGGATAGCATTACAGAAACGTGTCATATCATTTCAGGAATTGAGCTATGCTGTGGATCCAGAATATGCGTGGCCGATTGTGCTGCTGTGTTCCGCATCGCGTTCAGTTGTGGCCAAATATTGTGACATTCGATGAGCTAATATATCGTAAAATGTGGATTCGCAAAGCCCATAATGTGTTGTGAACACCACAAAGAAATTGACACTGCTTATGTAGAGAACATATGTGAGAAATAAAACGAAGTAGACCATCGGTGCGATGAACTGCCTCCGTTTGGAACCTCGAATCTGTTCACCCTGGATATAATGTCGTTGGGAGCCTTAGGTTATTCTATTTGGACGTGCATTTTCCGGGCTCTGGAACCTAAGGTGTTGAGTCCTCAGTTTTGTACGCCACGAAAAACCGTCAATTTGAACCATCTTTGATCGACCCTAATTGAAAGCCACCAACGCTCGTAGTACGATAGATGGACCACACGATATCTTTATTGCCGTCAGGATCTAGGACATTTTCACATTGCTACTCCGTTGTCTTCACCGTCAATTCACGAAGTCGACATTGGGTTGCGTAAATCAGAAGCCAAGACTAACAAGATTCCAACGAAAAGTCAAAGGAAAGCTGTTATATCTGACTGCTGTTCCCGCTCCATTGCCCGGTGCCGGAAAAAGACTCACCGATAAAGAACACAACAGCTTTATTGCCAACAAACGAGTGCGAGTGCGAGTGCGAGTGCGTGAGTGCGAAAATACAACGGCCTCAAGCTATTTTATTGGAGGGACACTGTCTGACCTTGATCCAACCCTGTCTCGCGCTGTCTGGCTTTGATACAAGACTGTCACGTGCTGCATATTGAGGGGACGTTGCTTGTCTGGTCAGCATCTAGTGGAGTTGAGGGTCTCAGTAGATTTCGGGCATTCAGTGGTTACTTTCAGGAATCTGACCTTCCTGATAAAAGTAGACCAACCGTGCAGCCAAGGTTTTAGACAGATAGGATATTCGGGCCATGAGCCATGAGACACACACCAAGTGTATTGGGAACTGTACCAGTGGAAAGAATTTGAATTCCTCAGATATTTGGATCTTGTAATAGAAGTTGTCACAGTATCAAACCGTAGAGTAGTTTGAAGGTGTATACAGCTGTGGGAACAGGTAAAACACTGACACCCATCCTTGTCCTTTTAGATCCCCGAATATATGTGGAATTGCACTTACACTCTCCGTCGTCGCTGGAACGCTATTTTGAGCTTGTCTGGCGGAATGGCCTACAACGTAGCACCATTCAAAGCTCACTTTGCTGTTGGAATAGCGCAAGAGATCAAGGCATTTCGCAAGAAAGTTCGTGCGTTTGTAGAAAGGTTAGTGCGTCTGGGAATCTTTCAAAATTTAATTGAGATGCAGAGTGAACACCTAGGGACATAGACTTCAGATTATGTTAGCACCCCAAATGTGTGAGACACGTATAGCGAGAAACAAAAACAGCCGAAAATAATCGTTTATAAAAATGAATGGAAATAAAACAGAAAGTAAGTGGTGACAAGAAAATCGCATACAGGAACAGTTCGTACATGGAATTGACCGTCGCATAACGTGTCGCATATAACAGATTGGGGGCGAAACAGAAAAAAGCAGAGGAACACGAATTGAGGGAATATGTTTCCCTCCAAACAATCATCTGCATCACAGAAAAGTACTTATTAACCGCTTATGCCTAAAGTGGTCTAAAAAATTTCCCTCCAGATATCCCGATGGAGCTAATGGTACAGAATCACACCTCGAAAATCAACCGACATTCATCTACAGATAATAAAATACAGCAACAAACAGAAATGCGGAGCAAATACTGAACAGATGTCCTCAAGGACTACAGTATTACTCTGGAAACATAAAACAAGCAACAACCTGAAAAGGTTGCTGGAAGAAATGCCAGGTTCGCAAATCATACTAGCACTAGATTCGCAGCTAGTACAGAACGTTGCCTCTGGCTTCGGATCGGCTGGAATGGCGTATCGATAGCGAGAATTGTGCGAGCATTTTTGCACAAGTGAACGTATGTCGTTCACGGGTATG